>JAQMRL010000001.1:197672537-197900037 GCA_035578175.1 Catonia carolina | reverse complement strand
GCTCATTCCCAACAACATACTGTACCAAGAAAACGAACATAAGAAACAAATATAACTGACACAATGAGAAAAGGACGATTGTCATTCTTCAGCATACAATCATAATGCGAGAAACAAAGCTCGTCAAGAAAATTCTCAATCAGTTCATGCAATACAAATCACAGAATGGCTGGCTACAGGAGAAAACCAACGATCTTAACACTCTGGGGATAACGTACAACACGAGTCTAAAACTAGAAGTTGGACCAATGCTCAAGCACCCAAATAAAAAGTAATAAATAATATTATAAAAATAAATAAATAAATAATTATAAATAATAATAATAATAATAAAAATAATAATAATGAGTTTTTCTGGCCAAAGAAGATGACACCAAACTGGATAAAGGAAGTCAAAAAGGATATGGAGGAACTAAACATCACAATAGCTGACCACAAAACTAAGTCAGGGAGCTACAGGACATACAAACAGCGATCGGTTAAATTTAGGGAACAAATGAGGGTCAGGAAAGCCATGGTGATTTCGGACGCTGAGAGACTGAGAAGATCCGAAACATTGAAGAATTATTGGCGAAGAAGAGGAGAAGTACGGGAACGACAACTGCGGAGGCGTTTGGGTGGAACATCTGAGAGAGCTAGACGTTGAAAGATTGAACTTAAGTGGTCCTTTGTGGCCGTAAAAATAAAAAAAAATAAAAAAATAATATGATAAAATAATATAATAATAATATAAATAATTATAAAAATAAATAATAAATATTCAATTGCCATTAATAACCAGAAAAGTTCAACAATAGAACAGTACTGACTTGGTTTTACGTAGTAAAGCCTCTAGAGATTGAAACCAGCCTTTCGGCTGATGACCTAAACAACATCAACTAACAAAGACTGGATGGACATCCGAATTATTTCGCGTTAAACGTTCTGGACAACAGTGACTACAAGACTTAACATATATACGATGTGCTTGACTTAAGTAGCAGATTTGATTATAAATAACGTTTAAAATTTATTACAAAATCTCTTTTTTTTACTTTTGAAACCTCAAGGACCACTCTAGTTCAAGTTTAGGTCCGTTCCAATGTTGGGTTTCTTTGAAAAACGCGCTCTCCTAAGCGTGGCTTCCTTTTGTTTGGCCTACATTTTCTTAAAACGTTCCGATCTCTGTTTCTGGTCTTCGTCGGTAAACATCCTGTTGTAAAATTTAATTTTATTTAAAATTTTTCCAATTTTTTTTATTTATATTTGATATGTAGCATTTGTTATTTTGTTTTTAGGTCATCAGCCGAAAGGCTGGTTTCAACCTCTAGAGGCTCTACTATAATTCTAGTTTTAGAGGCAAAATGAGGAGTGAGGTGGTTTACCATCGCCTTCCTGAATGAGTGGCAAAAGTATGTTTATCTGCATGCCAGGCCCTCTGAAAAGCATCTACTTTCAACACTGCAAATGTCACCTTCACTCCATTCACAAACACGATCTGGGCTGTATAATGAAATTCATTACTCTTAAAGGAGATAACTGACTATTCTCTTTTACATTTTTGTCTCATATTACAGAGCTTTTCCAACTGAAAATACTTTGAAGCTTCAGTTGTATCTTCATACACAGAAATTGAATTTTATTTTACGAGGAGTGGCTCTTAAATAACGAGACTGACGTTGTATAGTCGATCTACTGTAAGAGTACTCCGCGTGCGCGAGGCAAGCGCCTCGCTTTGTTGTAAACGAAAGTTTTACACTAGTTGGCGCGTATCTACCTCTCCGCCGGAAAATATTATCTTGCACTACGTTCCATCAATAAAATATCTACATCTAGCTGAAATAAACATTATCCTTTAAGCGTTTTCAATTATACCGTTCAGATTACTTGTAATTATTGTAGTCTCATAAAAAGAATCCTTAATTAATTATTTTAACCGTTACATTTAACAAAACAATTTTTGTCTACTTTTTAATGTTTACCGCTTTTATGTTTCAAAAACTCGACGCATTCACTACCACGCATGTTAACAAAACACAGCTCACAAAACTTTTCAACTTCAGTCTACGAACAAAATCGAAACGAACCGATATAATTCCAAAAGATAACTGATGATACTACAAAAATGAGTTAAACACGGGCAAGTGCAAACAGTTGTATTAAACTAGTCACAGACATTAATTATTTTAATGATTATGAAGTAAACAATCTGAAATTATAAACAATGAATCACGGGAATTGTTCACTCTCCTGTTATAATTCAAGCGCATTAGTCTTATATTATTACTTGTGTCGAAAAATAAAACTGAGTCTAATAAAAACCTACTAATCATTAATAATAATGTAATAATAGTAAATTATAACGAAAAATAATAATGTAAAAGTAACAATAGTAAAAATTTTAGTTATTAATGGTAAACTAATGTTAGATTTATGAAATATTTTCTAAAAGATGAATTGAACGTGTTTTCATTATAATATTAAGCTTAGAGCGAATTAGTGTTGTATGGAATTTTGTTTTTGATCATGCTGTGCTTATATTAAACTAATGCGCATGCTCACTTGTATTGCTGGTTGCCTACGTCGGAGTACTCTTAGCGTAGACACACTATAAACAATTTTATTTTTATACAATACATAATCACTTATTGTCACCTTCAATATACACTCCTCTATCACTAAAACGCTCCATGCGAATTTTTCATTGTTGGAAACAGTGCTGGAAGTCATCTTCTGTCAGCTCCTTCAGGACAAGTGCCGCTTTCTCTTTTACAGCTTTCACCAACTCAAATCTTGTCCCTTTTAATGAATATTTCACCTTAGGGAACAGGTAGAAGATAATAACATGTGATGAAACGTGGGTTTTACTTATGATCCGGAAACGAAGCGCCAATCCATGCACTGGAAGAGCCGAACTTCACCGAGAGTCGAAAAAGCTCGAATGAGCAAGTCAAAATTTAAAGCAATAATGAATTTTTTTTATATCCATGGATTGTGTACCTTCACTGGGTTCCTAAAGGTCAAACAATTAATCAATATTAAAACCTTGAGGTACTTTCTAAACTACGTCAAAGAGTTGTAAGGAAGAAACCCCCGAAATTTGGAAGGACAAATCATGGGTTCTCCACCAAGACAATGCGCCAGCTCATTCCGCGTTATTTGTCAAGAGGTTCCTAGCCTAGTACAGCATCTCAGTGTTAGAACATCCACCTTATTCACCAGATCTTGCACCATGTGACTTCTACCTGTTCCCTAAGGTGAAATCTGCATGAAAGGGGACAAGATTTGAGTCTGTGGAAGCTGTAAAAGAGAAAGCGGCACGTGTCTCGAAGGAGCTGACAGAAGATGACTTCCAGCCTGTTTCCAACAATGGAAAATTTGCATGGAGCGTTGTAGGATAGAGAAGGAGTGTATAAACAAAAATAATTCTTTTAAACGTCAGTCTCGTTATTTAATAGCCACACCTCGTATATATTAACAACGAATACATTAAGAGAACACCTGGAATTGATTAGAGGCTTAATACTTTGTTTTCAATTAAGAATCAACTGATGCGGTTAACACACCCACGCGGAGTGCAGGCGCAGTAAATTATTTATTTATTTATAAAGGAAACACTGATTTTGCATTGAGAGAGACAACCAAGAATACGACGCATTCGTCATTTTAATCTTCCGATCGGTATATAACCGTATTTATTTTTGTTCAAATACCTCAAATGGAAAGAAAAAGAAAAACAGTACAAAGAAAAGTGTTTACATTTTACACTGTTTACATTTCACTCTGTAAACAATTTTCCCAGTCGATCGATCCACTGTATATAGACGTTCATTTTATTTTGTTACGAAAAACACTTTCTATCAAGATTTTCTCTGTTTATACACCATTTCCAACATATAAAATATTTATTTAAAAAAAAATATATTTATTTCATATCCATCAATAATTATATTTGGTTGCTGAAAGTTTGCGCTGTTAAAAGAGCTTCCAGATCTTAAGTTACATAATGTAACTAGTCTAAAAAGCTCTAAGTGTAAAAAAATTAAGTCGTTTCATTACGAGAAGTACCGGGTGTCCCACGAAGGGGCTGCTATTTTGAATTAATATGCCGGACGTATCGCACACTCTGCAGACTGGAAACTTTACAGTTATAATAAGTAGATATGTGAAAAACGTACCCTCGAGTTTCATTTGCTTATGAATAACCAAAAATGGCGGGATAAGAAAATAATATCAAAAATGAACAATAATCTTGTGGATAAAAGCGGTTTTTATCCACAAAAACCGCTTTTTATATTTATTTTGTTTTGTTTGGTATAACCAAAATCTTCTTAACCGTTAAAGGTTGTGCAGCGGCTTCATGGACTGGCCTCCAAGATCGCCAGACTTACCTATTTGCGATTTTTTCCTATGGGGCTTTTTGAAGGAAAATTTTTATTCTTATACTATTGCAACAGACGACAAATTAATGGTTACTTGAGGAGGAAGTTCTGTTGATAACTTGGCAACTTTTCAAAAACGCTTTTGGCTCATTTTTGTTTCGTTGCTAACAGTGCGTAGCTATTGATGGATATCAATTGGAATAAAGGTTAATGAAACAATTTTTGTTCATTATGAATTTATCACTTCCATATTTATTCATTTCTTTAATTTTAATACTTAAGTAACATTGTAACAAATCACCATTTGCATAAGAAATCACTATATGTTATGCAAATGGTTTATTTGCATAACCATTTCAAATGGTGCCGAAATTAATTTTGTTTGCATAACCATTTCAAATGGTTATGCAAATAAAATTAATTTCGGCCATTTTGTTTTGATTAATCATAAGCAAATAAAACTCGAGGGTACTTTTTACATATCTATTTATTAAAAACCTATTCTATATAACGATTATAGATAATTATATCTATTTATTATAAGTGTAAAGTTTCCAGTGTGTAGAGTGTGCGATACGTCCGGCATATTCTTCGTGGGACACCCGGTATATCTCCTGTTGGACTTCAAAATACGGAAGATCAGTAATTGACGCTAAACTAAGCTCTGTAGAGAGAAAATCCTTGAAATAAAAGTTGTAATTTTATTAATGGACACTTCACCACAACTTTTCCAACCTTGTGGTAATTTATTGATGCATTTTCTACTTGCATAAGTAGAGTTTTGTTCAAGTAATTTGGTGTTGTGATTAGCAACTTAGTAAAATTAATTCTGTTTCTTATGTTGTGTCGTGGACATTTAAATTCTTTAAAAAGTTCATGAAGTAGAAAAAGCATTATTTTCGATTCAGAGCTCTTCTATACTCCTAAGTCACCATCTTTTCAATCTTTGAGGACAGGAGCAATCTTCTACATAAACACTGTGATTTTTATATGATTGTTGTTTAGGTCATCAGCCGAAAAAAGCTGGTTTGAATCTCTAGAGGCTAAGTAAAACGAAGACTAAGGTGGTTAACCATTGCCTACTTCACTGAGTGGAAAAGTATGCTTATCAGCATGCTAGGCTCTCTGAAAAGGACTTACTTTCCACCTGCAAATGACAACTTCACTTGATTCTCCACATGGACTTGCTGTATAATAAAATTCATTACTCTCAGAGGAGATAACTCTGACTAGTGTCTTTTACACCTCTACCTCTTCTGTCCTTAAATGCTTCAGTCATATAATTGGCTGACATGTAATGAGACACAGAACTGGAACTAGCAGATTGAGTGTAAATAAAATTACACTCCACCTGTCTGTTAGGGACACTTTTAATATATCAATTTAATATTTTATTTATGTCAAAATGCCCAAATAAAACTGTAAGTAAATTGTAAATAATTAGTTAAGTAATAAATAAAATACAAATTACGTAAAACGATTAATTATTTTATTTCAGTAAAAAATATAATAATAATAATAAATATAAATAAAACAATAATTTATAAATCTAACCATAAAACATAACTAAATTATCTGTACATAAAAAACCACTTTTATTACAATAACAACAACTATTAACATAACTACAAATATAACATAAAAATATTTAGTTATGTAAACAAAAATATAACTATATAATGGAACATAATTAAAAATAATAAACAATAATGCAATACGTATTTTTACTAAATACATTAATATACGTTACTACATTTGAATACAAATACTGTATTTTCTATTTAATACACGTATATTTAAATACATTTATACAAAAATATTTACATATTATTTTTTCACGAACATATATATTAATATAAAGTATTGTAAATAATAATAATAATGTATTTGAACACTGTCGTACATTAAAAAATAAATAAATAATGAAAGATATTTTTTGTAAGCAGTTATGAATGAGTACTGTTAGGTTGGAAATAATTGGTTCGATTCCTAACTTAAATCTGAGAGCATGAGTTTTTTAGGTCATTGATCCAAAAGCTAGTTTTTACGCTAAAAATTTTGCTTATAAATTTTTTTTTCAATCCCTAATGTGGATAGTTACAATCTGTTCAATTGAGAACAATAAGCAACCCCATGACCCAATGAAATGAGGATGATGTGATCTCATTGGGTCATGGGGTTCCTTATTGTTCTCAATTGAACAGATTGCAATGTACACCATTTGGAATTAAAAAAAGTTATAATAGTAAACACTGCTATTTATTTGTGTGGCATTTACAGCTGCTACGTAAAAGCTTGCATTTCTGTGATTCTAGTTATATATAAACAATTTGATAAAACAATAACAAAATTTTTGAAAATCGTTTTACATAATCAACTTCATGTAATTAGCTCTTCATATAATTGACTTACCTATATTTAAAAAGAAACAGAACTATTGTATGAATATTTTATAGCCCTGGAACCAGCAGATCTATTGTATAACAATTTTAACCACCCGTTACGGCCATTTATCATTTTAATATGATATTAATTAATAAAAATTACAAAAACAAACAGAATTTACTTTGAGATCATAAAATAAAAATCTAATAAAATAATAGGCCTAAAATTTACAATTACACATACATTAATAATTATAATACTAAGTTATTATTAAAAGAATTCTGGTAACTTTTACTACATCTAATTTGCAAAAATAGACAAAATTACTTAAACTAATAGTCTATGAAATTTCTAATAGTACATTTCAATATTTATCACTATCTAAAATTTATTATATTTATCAGTCATTAAAGGAATAATATTACAATATAATATTATTCTATTTTCATAAGTATTACATAATTACATAATTTTGCATATTTATTTTTCATAAATTTACATAACTGTTTTAGTAAATAAATTTTACATAACCGTCTTTTAAAAGTATTAAGTTATGTAATTTAATATTACATAACATAATTTATGTTATGTTTATATTATACATTGTACGGCAAACTGGTAAAAATTTCTCGCATTCATCATTACTCATTCATTTTCATACATGTTAAAATAAATAATTCAAATAATCTTTTACTCGACTATTTTAAAAAATGTTGGAAAATAAAGGTGAGCGAATAAATAATACCCAAATCACAGGTTACAAACTATGAATAATTCACAGTTTCTGAAATAAGTAAAATAATTTCTCTGTTAATCAATATCAAGAAGAACTTCAAGATACGTCAAAAGATGCCGCACATGGTCTAAAATCGACCCTATTCGGAAAACATTCTCATTTAACTTCTTCAAATTAAACATACAATTACAATTTCAAATAGTTGAGTAAAATTATTACTCTTTTTAATACAAATTTGTATGTTATAAACTTCGTTTTTTTTTTAAAAAAAAAAGACCGGTATCAAAAATTGCCGTACAGAGAATGATGTTGTTTAGATGATCAGCCGGAAGACTGGTTTAAACCTCTAGAGGTTTCTCTAAGTAAAACGAGAAGTAAGGTGGTTTACCATTTCCTTCCTTACTGAGTGAAAAAGTATCCTTATCAGCATGCCCGGCCTTCCAAAAAGCATCCACTTTCCACCCTGCAAATTGCACCTTCACTTCATTCACTACAGGGTTGACTATAAAATGAACTTTATTACTCTCAGAGTAAATAACTCTGACTAGTGTCTTTTACAACTCTACCACTTCTGTTCTTTAATGCTTCAGTCATATAATTGGCTGATCATGTGATAAGAAACAGAACTATTTTTTGTATTTCTGAAACTAGCAGATCGAGTGTAAATAATTTTATACTCCACCTTCCTGTTATGGGCAAAGAAATGATAGGCTAGCTAAAAACCTTTAATTTTATAAAACACTCTTAAAAATTTAATAATTTTTTATTACATCGCGAGAAAATTCAAAAATATTTATTAAAAACTAATTAAATCTTTTAAAATGTATATAAAAATTTGTAATCATGTATTTCTTTAAATGCAATATAAATATTTATTTGAGTGACGGTCAGATCTAAGAATATTTGAAGGTTACTGAAATACAGTATAGTGCAGTGTTACCATATTTACTTTCATTTATATAAATGTTTCAAAGTACAAATTTTACACCGTGTTTGTCACGGTGCTTTTTGCTGTGATCGCTGCTTTTTGCTGTATTTTTTTTTTGACGTGGATTAGACATGAGTTTGAACAGGGACCCCCAGTAGAGTTTGTTCATGGATGGCTGTCAACTGGTCACCATACAAAGTCGCTTGCCCAACCGGTGTTACTTAACAAATAATAGCGACTTTCTACCAGCTGGCTGACTGGGCTGGCCCGAAGGCCTGGGGTTCAATTAAACATATTTTCTAAATCCGTACAAGACTACACCACATTTCCACGTCATGCATACCGTCCTTATCTCATTGGATCATGGGGTTGGGTATTTTGTTTTTAAATTCAACAGATTGTAACAGACACACATTAATAATTTTAAAAATTATTGCAGTGTTGAATACAAATGAATACAGGTTTGGTTACTAAGTGGCACAATAATACAATGTCCACAGCCTTCTTCATCGTCTATACTCGTAATATCAACTACTGTTAGACCCGACCGTCATCAATCATTTTATTTTTATGTACAAAAATTTGTATAGTTTTTCTGTAAAGTAAAACTACAAAAATAACAGTTTTGAGACACTATAATACTGATTCAGTGAATACAAACTACATTAAAATACTGTCTATATCAGTGGTTTTTTATAATTGGAACATTTTTTAAAATAATTATATCGTATTATATAATAGGCTTATTCATAAATTTTAAAATTTTATACAAATTTTATAAAAACATTTATCATAAATTATATTCATTTATATATAAATACAAATTGTTTAATTATATTTACAATGAAATTTTATTTAAAAATTTATTCAATGTAATATACATTGTCATTATTTCTTTTTTTTTTAATGTAAGGCTTTTTTATTTTTAAATTTAAAATAGTAGAAGACTGAAATTTGGAAGACGAGAATTTAATTTCTCAGTAAGTTTAAATAATTTAATAGTATTATATACCATCGTAAAATGTCAGGTTGTCTAATTTTATAAAATTATACCAAAAATTTATAAAGAAATTTTACCATAAGTATAATTCTTAAATTAAGAATTTTTAAAAAAGATTAGTCTATATGATTAAGATCTTGTTTGTAATTTTGAATAACACAAATGAAATTAATTATTAACATATCCAATAAAACTTATTTTCTGAGATTTATTTTGAAAATTCTCTCTATAACCACTGTTCTTCCATGACTTAAGTGCCTTACAGTTCAGCCGTTCTTAGTTTGCTCCTACTGTCAACAAAAAAAATTCACCTACTACAGGGTGCACGCTAGAGTCTGCGACTTTACGGATGTCGTACTCCTATTAAGTTAACTAATTTTTTAAATTAAAAGAACTTAAACTACTATTAAAGTAGTCAAAACATCAGTCATAACAATTTCATTTATAAAAATGCTTTCAAAAGTATTTTGTATTTAAATACTTTTGAAAGTATTTTGTTGTTACTTTTTAATCAGCGTATACACATTTTTCTATAATGCGCATGCTCAGTGACGTCATTATTTGTTTATATTAGGAGCAAACTAAGAGAGGCTGCACTTTAGATTGGTTGTTACAAGATTGATAGAATAAGCTTCACAAAATATTTACTAATAAAAAATTATAGAAAAAACTGAATATTTGCACATAATGAGAACCATTAAGTCACACGTAAATCGTACAATTTATCATTTACTATTAGTGAACAGAATTAAATCGATTAGCGCTAATTTTTAATTAAGTTATGTTAATAAAGTAGAAAAACTGTGGGATTAATTATGTTGAAAGATTGTAACAATAGAATAATGAGCAAAAAAATGAGAATAGTTCGGAACATTCTAGGACCAAAGATAGAACCACACAATTGAAGGGGTCGGGAGAAGACTGTGCTAATCCACATCAACATAATTTTACGCAATGGCATTTTAAAAGTTTACTCAAATCTACAAACCATGTTTTGTAATTTTTGGTTAAACATTTATTTTTCTGTTAACTCTAAGTTCTTAAGATCATGAATGTAGCATTCTGTTTAAAACGTGCTAAACATTTTATTTTTACAGAACATTTAAGGGAAATCATGCTGGAAATTTTGTGGCTTAGCACTTACTTCCGCTGACCCCTTCAATTACAATAGACCGTTCGAACAAAGAGATTCACAAAGAAAACTGAAAGAATAATCCACGTAATGAGAAAAAGGAGACTTTTATTTTTAGGGCATGTGGTAAGAATGAATGATAGCAGATTGACATCTACACGACGCTGGGAAAACTGACGGACCCCAGATCATTCAGGACTTGTACCGACGCCTACACCCACCTGAAGTCTCTATCCCATTACCATTCCACGACTTTATCTAAATTTTAGAATGACCCACTTAACAAAATTTAGAGTTGCCACATTTTTATTCTGCCCTGTATTCCTCTTATTTGCCCATGCCCCTCCTACTTGTATGACTCACTCCCCCCAGTTGGTAGTTGTCCCCATGTTCCTATGCATAATCACTCCACTACGGTGAAAAGAGCCGCCATTTTAAATTAATAAACACTCAGAAGATAAAAAGGCCGGTGATTATGCCAAACTCTACCCTTTCCGTCTCCCCTGAAATCATAAACTAACCCCTACCTTAAATTATACCTTTAGTCCACGTTCAGTAAAATGCATGCGTTCCCCTCACCAAAATAATAGGCCTCCCACAAAACTGAAAAAAGGCCGCTGAAAAATAAAATAAAATAAAAGAGCCGCTCTTAAACCCACTTGTCCCTTAATTTAAATTTTCCACAAATAACTTTTAAAAATAAATTACCTCCTTTCAAGTCCCAGTTCCAATGTCCCACGAACCAGAATCCTATTTCCTATTTAAACTATAAAATTCCCCCTAAATTTCTTGAGGTTGCAATTATTCTGTTATATTGTTCCCCGAGCGACCAGGTGTTCCTTAACACGATGTCGCCATCATAGGGCTTCTTAGCCCTCTCAACCAGGATTCAGGATTCAGGATTCAGATTGACATAACAAATTTTCGATATAGTAATAAATCTCAAAACCAAATCATTATGGTTCACAGTAACATAATAATACCTTAAAGATGCAAAAATCGACAAAAATTCAATACAGAAAAGGGAATTTTTTCATGAAAAATTATTTTTTTGACGTAATTTAATTTTTTTCTGGTAGATCTGGGCCTAAACTATTGAAAAACATAAAAAACAAAAATTCAAAATTTTGAGTTAAAACCATCGTGCCATCTTCCCTTAAGAAAGTCGTCGCTACGTGTTAGCTGTTTAACCCTTTGTAGGGCAGTACTACGGGGAAAAATTTACATGGTGTATAATATTAAATTTTGTTTTATAGGGACTTTAATAATGTATTTCTAGTGCCAGAAAAGTAAGATATTTCTTTTTTAATGTTAAGTCCTGGTAAGTATACTTACCAAGGAATATTTATTTAAATGGGAATCACATAATGCTTAATGGTAAGAATGCTTATTAAAACAACTTGTAGCCCTATATAACAGAAAAATGTGGCGAATCCTTACTTTCTATCACCATTAATGCTTGCTTTCCAGTAAAAAACTGGAATTTTCTAAGCATTGTACAAAAGTAACAACAAAACAATATGGTAGTGTACGCTGGTATGAATCCTTACCACATTTTTTGTGTAACTCACAAAGCAAATGGTCGCTGTGCGCTAATTTCAATATTAGGATAGCCTACTTACCAGAGAACATCTATACCATCATAAAATGCCAATAAGGTTCAACTGCATAACTTATTCTTAAAAAAAATCGACCTTATTGCCAGTGGTAAGTATACCTACCACAGACCTGTAAAGGGTTAAAAGCTGATTTTTGGAGATAAAGATTACGTGATTCATGTTCTTGTAACTATAGTTACTTTTATACGGATTTGAGTACTTGACAGTGGTTACCGGTGTACGTTGATGGTCGGGGTTCAATTAACCATAATCTCTTAGTCTTTACAAGAATTCTTCTCATTTACACGTCATACAAATGTCATTAGGACTGACATACAAATGAAATAGGATTGTGCAAGGGAGAATAGCAATCCGGAAATTGAACCCGATTTTATGGTCTGCAAAAATGCACATGAATACAAAAGTCCAGTTGTACCACACTATTGTGGAGCCAATAACAACTTATGGGGCAGAGTGCTGGCAAATAACATCAAAAATAGACAGCCAGCTTAAAGCAATTGAAATGGACTTTCTGCGCCGTTCATGTAGAGTGTCCAGGTTGGACCATATCCGGAATGACGACATCAGGAAAAGAGCTCATGTAGAAGATACCATTGTGGATAGGATAGAGAGACGACAACTGATATGGTATGGTCATGTGCAGAGAATGGGTGATGAGAGGTGGCCAAAAAGAATGTTGTCTTATGTCCCAACCAACAGAAGGAAGAAAGGTAGACCAAGGAAAACGTGGAAAAAGGGAATACAGGAAGCCATGAGGGAGAGAGGGATGGATGAGGGTGATTGGGAGGATAGAAGAGAATGGAGATTGAAGTGCGGGAAGCGGCGCCGGCCGTAGGAACCCCGAAAAAAAAAAAAAAAAAAAAACAAATGTCATCCTTATCTCATTGACTCATTTGGTGCTTATTGTTTATTGGCTGTTATGTGCAAGCTTAACATATGACCATAATATATTTCTAATGGGCCCACGTGAAACTGCATTCATCCCAGAATCATTTAAACCATAGTAGTAGAACAGTACTTAAAATAATATTTCAAAACATATTATTTATGATATTCATTTTCCAAGCGAAACACCCATATGAAACTACCAATTTATTTTAATCTTCTTTTTGAAGTTTTTATTTAACCGACAAATTACAATATTTAAGTTCGAATAATTGACATTTCGATTAATTAGTATACGGATAACTGACATTCTTATGGAATTGAATATTATAATAAATTAATGTTTAAAAAAGAATTCCTTACATGCATTTTTTCTTAATGTTCCAAATTTGTTATAGTCTAATACGTATATTATTTTAAAATGCCATAAAAGGAATTGCATTTATATATAAATGCTTTTAAAATCTTTCAAGTTTCATAATATTGTTTTGAAGCTCTTTTAATACTTTTTAAAATCGTTCAAATTTCTTATTACTTATTGTCATATCAGTCACCTAGGATAACGAAGGATATAAAATATTGTCTCGTTATAATTTTGTTTTCTTGAATAATATTTTTTTAAATAAAATTATATGTCGATCAGTCAGTATAGATGTAATAATATATTACTGTCACAATGGCCCAGTTGGTAATGGATTTCAATATTAAGTTATGTTTTATTTGAAAATCATAATAAACATTTTAACCGTTAAAGCAGTAAAGTATAAAAGTAAAACAATAAAAAATATTATTTTTATTTTGTCATTCTTAAATCAGTAGTGGTTATTAACAACCATAATGGTATTCAAATTTTGTAAGATTTAATTTACAAATAACTTTTAAATCAATAGTGATTATTAACTAACTTAAATGTTTATTTTAAAATTTAATTTACAAAAGTTAAAATATATTAATGCTCTTCAGTTTTTTATTAAAACGTTTTACCAACTGTACCATCGAAGTTATATTAAAATGATTAAACTAGTTAAATTTTATGTTAATCATAAGATAAATAATAAATAATTTTAGAGAAATTTCCTAATAAAGTTTAAAGTTCATAGAAGATTTAAATCATACAAAGCTCATGTTGTTCTTATATCTTTGATTTTTGGCACGGTACATTAAATAATTAAAGTAATTTTGAATAGTGGGAGGTTTTTTTTTTATTATCAGGAGTAGAGAGATACCCGAATCGGTACTTTCTCGGGTAGGAACTATCTGTGTAATTTACTATTAAGATCAAGAGATGTCAGGTCTTTTTCTGATTCAGATATCCTTTAGTTGGGTAATTCTTTATATCAAGAATTAAGACTAATTAGTTTGGGTTGTACATTCATTTATTGTGAGATTTACTGTAAAATAAAATGGTTAATTATTTTAGTATTGGAATTTTTAAATCGTCATTTAACGTTTTTTTTTTTGTTTAGGTAATCAGCCTTTCGGTGATTTTTTTAAACAACAAAACATTAGAAAACCTTTAAAGGCTTTACTAAGTAAAATGAGGAGTGAGGTGGTTTTTCATTACTCATTGAGTGTAAAAGTATATTTATCAGTATGCCAGGTCCTCTGAAAAGCATCTACTTTCCACCCTACAATTGACATCTTTACTTCATTAATTACAGGATCTGGCTATAAAATGAAATTCATTACTCTCGAAGGAGATAACTCTGACTAGTATCGTTTACAACTGTATTAGTGTCCTAGTGAACAAATATTTTAATATTATATTATAATATAATATTCTGCCCATAACAGATAGATGGAGTGTCAAATTATTTACACTCAATCTGTTCGTTGCAGGGCTAAAATAAATAGTTCTGTTTCTTATCACATGGTCAGCCAATTAAATGACTGATTCATTTAAGAACAGAAGAGATAGAGGTGTAAAAGACACTAATCAGAGTTATCTTCTCTGAAAGTAATGAATTTCATTGTACAGCCAGACCCTGTGGTGAAAGAAGTGAAAGTGTCATTTACAGATTGGAAAATATGTGCTTTTCAGAGGGCCCGGCATGCTGATAAGCGTACTTTTCCACTCAGTGAGGAAGGCAATGGTAAACCACCTCACTCCTCGTTTTACTTAGTAAAACCTCTAGAGGTTCAAACCAGCCTTTCAGCTGTTGTCCTAAACAACAACAATATAATATTATATTATAATATTATAATTATAATATAATATTTTATTATAATATACTGATGGTATGCATCCAACAGTATCAGGATTAAATCATCTACATCTTATTCGAAACCCTAAAATAATCTTCTAAATTATTATTATTATGATTTAAATCTTCATGAAATTTAAACTTGATGGAGGATTTAAAAAAAATTATTAATTTAGTATTTAAGAAAACGAGACATTTGGATAATTATTAATAAATTTTTTGTAAGATTACCCTTCTTTATCCTGGGATTGATTCTCGTTTTCCTATATTCCCTCTAAATTGGCATCTGCCGTTGTTTCACAAGACAACACCCATTCCCAAATTCTAGAAGTCATGGCCTTTTGGTCGATGGTTGTTTCTAATCCATAACTACTCAATAATTTTTTAAGCCTTGTTTTACTTTCATCAACGACATGATGGGCGTCTTCTTCTTCGTCATCTTCTTCATTATTGATATATAAATTCGTTGAATCTTTTCTTTCGATTGGAGAAGAATTACCAGGTTTTTCTAAAAGCCAATTATCTTTTAAATATTTAGCGACTTCTGTTATTGGAGCTCGTTTTTCTGGTTTGTGATCCATTAGTCTTCTGAACATTCGAAGAAGTCTTGGAGTGAATTTTTTAAATTGTGATGGAATTTTTGTTGTCCTTCTTTTCTGCCATTTAGCAAAATTACTGTAGTCACTATCGGATGTAAGATCGGCAGATTGCCATGGAGGACATCCGGTCAGGCAAACGAATAATACAATCCCTACTTGCCAACAATCAGAACCGGTTCTACAGATAAACCTTTCGTTACGTACCACTTCACAAACTTCAGGAGGTAGAAATGGATGCCATGTACATCGGACTTTACTTACTAATATACCTTCTTTTCTAGTTTCCCCGAAATCACATAATTTTATTTTTGATAAGTCTCCGGAGAAAACCAGAATATTTTCTAGTTTGATATCCCTATGAACGAGTTGTTTAGAATGTAGAAATTCAAGAGCGGATCCCAATTGTTGGGCAACTTTCTTACAAGATTCTTCAGGAACACCTCCTGCTTTTACGATACCAGCAAGGTCACCGAACGGTGCGTATTCTTGGGCAAAAACAAAACAACCATCTGCTTTAAAAGCGACCGGATATGATGACAAAATATTCGGGTGAGGACTTAAATGATAACTATAATGAAACTCTCGATAAAAATCCTTCACCGTTGATAACTCCGTGTGAATCGCTTTTAAAACTACAGATGTGTTCGTCTTTCGATGCGTAGCCAACAAAATTTTAGCGAAACATCCCTCTCCTAATGTTCTCTCGACGTCGTATTCATCAGCAAGATTCACGTCTTCCAATTCAACTTCCTGGATACGATGCAACCCGCCTTCACGTCCTCGTTCGCCACGCATTCTGTGAACAAAAATAAAACGAAACTATTATTAGTTTTGCGCCAAAACTATTCTTGACTATCACTTATACACTTTATATTAAACTAACAATATAAAAAGTATTTCTGATTCTATTTCTGTGCCAAAAACACAACAACGCTATTTACAATACTGACAAATTGTAACGAATATAACCACCGTTTACTTAAACGATAGCATAATAACTTCAGTAAAAATATAATTTTATGTTAACCATTCTCAAATACACTGACTCAGTTTATTGTTTTCAAATACACGCTTCATTAAATATTGCTAAAATTAAATTTTGATTTACACTCAAATAATTAACGCAATAAATATTAATTAACTGGAACATTAAATGTCAATTACATTAATAAATTTAAGCTAAAATATAAACTCAAGTTTTTAATTTATTACTTTCTCTTGCACAATGTGGTTTTATAGGAAGGAAAGTATTGTTTTTATGTCGATTTTTCGAAATTGATTTTTCACCGGAAACACAAGTTTCCAGGTACCATGAACCATAAAAAACATGTTTTAAGCGATTGGTCTGGGTGTTTTTTATTTTATTAAAACCGATTCTCATTTATTCTATACAGGTGACCATAAAATGTTAGTCTAATTTTTTTATCTTCGATTTTCCTTGTACAGTTCTTCTTGTCCTCTTAATCTGTATAGTCCGTCCACTATCTTCGGACCTATTTCATGCATTATCTTGCGGAGGATCTTTCTCTCGATTTTCTCTACTTCTCTTAGACCAGACTCCCTGTTCGTTTTAAGACATTCACTCGCGTACAGACACACCTTTTTTATCACAGTATTATAAAGTCTAATTTTGGCTTGTCTTTAAAGTGTTTTCTTCTTACACAAATGATGAGTTCCTCGGGGTGAATCACCCCAAAATAGAACAGATAATTGTTTTATTTTATTATTAAATTAATTTTTATTATTTTATTTCATTAATTTTTATTATTTTATTTATTAAATTACTTTTCTTGAAATAGGGGTGTATAGAGATCCTTTTACTTCTTAAAAAATATCTTTTTTTTACAAGTCTGCAACATTACAATCTGTTCACATGAAATAGAACAATCAGCAATTTTGATAAATGTTAGTTAACACGATTACAATTTCATTATAAAGTTAAAGAAATTAAAAATAGTAATAAATAAATTAGAAAAAATTATAATAAATGTAACAATGTTCTTTAAAACCTATAACCTAAATCAAAAACACTATGTCTTTTCAGTCTTGAAAATCCGGTATCAATATTATTTAGCAGATTCAGAGCCAAGACGTTTGGGTGATGATTGAGTCTTTCTTCATATTTACGGCTGAATTTTGATATTGTTTGTTTCACTGAGTCAATATTAAGATCGGCATAGATATAATGTTTTTGATAAACCACGGAATTTGAAGGGCCCGCCGCAAGAATTTTGACTGATTTTTTTTTTTTTTTTTTGGTTTAACGTCTGACTGTTCTGCAATTACTGCTAATGCAGACGGTGAAGGATGAAATGATTTTTTTGTAACGTATGAAAAAAAAAATCATTTCATCCTTCACCGTCTGCATTAGCAGTAATCGCAGAACAGTCGGACGTTAAACCAAAAAAAAAAAAAAAAAAATTTGACTGAAAACGTTCAAATATGTTTATGTTTGAAGTGCTGGATGTACCCCGCAACTGAAGCCACATATGTCCACATGGGTTTTAAAAGGGATTTATACAAAATAATTTTTGATTCGTTTGACAAAGGTGAGTATTTACCAATTAACCAGTGTAGTTTACGCACTGTCAGCTCAAGTTGTTTCTTTTTAGTTGTTATGTGATGTTTTCATGTAAGGCGACGATCTAAACGTAGTCCCAAGTATTTTACTGTTGTGATTTGTGGTAGTGCAATGTTGTTTAACGTTACTGGTGGGCAGTCATTTTTCCGTAGATATGAAAAATAAGATAAAGATCATAAGCGTTTTGTTGTTGTTGTTTAGGTCATCAGCCGAAAGGCTGGTTTGAACCTGTAGAGGTTTTACTAAGTAAAACGAGAAGTGAGGTGGTTTACAATTGCCTTCCTCGCCGAGTGAAAAAGTACGCTTATCAGCATGGCGGGCCCTCTGAAAAGCACATATTTTCCACTCTGCAAATGACACCTTCACTTCATTCACCACAGGGTCTGGCTGTATAATGAAATTCATTACTTTAAGAGGAGATAACTCTGATTAGTGTCTTTTACACCTCTACCTCTTCTGTTCTTAAATGATTCAGTCATTTAATTGGCTGACCATTTGTTAAGAAACAGAACTATTAATTTTAGCCCTGCAACGAACAGATTGAGTGTAAAAAATTTGACACTCCACCTGTCTGTTATGGGCAATAAGCGTTTTATACCTCGTTTTTGGACCTTCGCTAAATATGTTCAGTAAACCGAGACCTCTGTTGGCTAAACGTGTGAGGCTAGATTCTATATAACAATGAAACAGTGGGAGAAACTGATACGTAATGAAAAGTAGGGGGAGTAATTTAGAAATTATTTTCATGAATCTTAAGGCTCAATAACTCCCATCAGACGTCTAGTTGAATTTGCCTCTTATAGAAACTTTGTTGGAAAACGAATCTCGTCATCATCTTCACTTCCAAGGATTAGGTTACATGAACCTGTTCCGGTACCCATCTCCCTCTCGGCCTCCCTACATCTCTTCTGCCAACTGGCTGATAATTTAAAGCTGCCACTGGCATCCTTTCGTTTGGCATTCTGTCCAGGTGACTACACCATCGTTGTCTATTTTTTATTATCTTTTCATGCAAAGACTGAACTGATAGTGCGCTTCTAATATCCACGTTCCTTATTCTATCCATTCTGGTACATCCATGCACACTTCGTAAAAACTTCATTTCCGCAGCTTGAATTTTACTATCGCTTTTAGTAGTATGCACCCATGACTCACTGCCATATAGGAGTGTTGGAACCGCAATAGTGTTGAAAAATTTGAGGCGTGTTTCCTTCCTCGTTTTATTCTTCAGATGTCTGTGAATATTTCCACAAATATTCTGAAATTTGGCCAGTTTAACTGTTATGTCTTTATCAAAATCGTATGAAACATCACTCCCAAGATATTGAAAATGTTTAACCTGTTCTATTGCCCTTCCATTCATCTCTATTCTCGTCCTTATTGTATATTTACCTTTAAAAGCCATAGTTTTAGATTTTGTGGATGATATTTCCAGATTGTATTGTTTTGCAACTTGTTCCAACATAAATACCGATTTTTGTAACTCGTCTTCATTCTGTTGTATTACAACTTTGTCATTACGAAAAACCCCTAAAAAGCTAACATTTACGATACATTACTGTTCATTACTCGTACATTACAGTTTAACCGTACATTACAGTTATAGCTACTATAATTATACATAGTATAAAATTCTAATATTTATGTCTTTCTGTGTATCTAAGATAACCACACAGAAAACAATTTGACAAATAATTTCTAAATGGTTGAAAACCGGAAAAACCATTAATATTGTACTTTTTTTTATAAAAACAAGTCAATAACATTTTTATTAATCTAAATGTGAAAAATACTACAGGGAAGACAGAATATTTATTATTTTATCTATTTATTTATTTGTTCATATGACCTTGACAAGTTCATTGGTCACCACTGAAAATCTTAAGATCGTAACAATGAACAGTTCTAATATCAAATTTGAATTGATGCCAGGTTATTGTCGAGGACAATTTTGTTTACTTCCTACTTGCTGTGCAGATTGTTGGACATCACAGACAGAGTGACTATAGTGCAGTGCTTATAAAAATTCAATACGCGGGTCGGCGTATGATTAACTGACTGACTGGGTAACTAACAAAAATTATAGAGCGTATTAGGCGTACAGACCGAGGTGCAAATGTTTGAGGAGTGTCTGAAAATGGTAAACATTGCAGAAATTAAACTCGAATGAGGAAAAATCGTACAAAAACAAATATCAATAGTTAGTACGTTAAATAATATATAATAAATTTAAATATTATTATATACTGTGTGTTTAGATCATCAGCCTGTAGGCTGGTTTAAACCTGTAGAGGTTTTACTGCGTAAAACGAGGAGTGAGGTGGTTTACAATTGCCACATCTCACTGAGTGGAAAAGTATGCTTATCAGCATGCCGGGGCCTCTGAAAAGCACACATTTTCCACTCTGCAAATGAAATCTTCACTTCATTCATCTCAGGGTCTGGCTGTATAATGAAATTCATTTTTTTCAGAGAAGATAACTCTAATTAGTGTCTTATACACCTCTACCTCTTCTGTTCTTAAATGATTCAGTCATATAATTGACTGACCATGTGATAAGAAACAGAACTAATTATTTTAGCACTGTAACGAACAGATTGAGTGTAAAAAATTTAACACTCTACCTGTCTGTAATGGGTAGACTATTATACTATTAAATATTATTATTATAGCTGGTAGAAAGTCACTATTATTTGTTAAGTAACACCGGTTGTGCAAGCGACTTTGTATGGTAACCAGCTGACAGCCATTCATGAACAAACTCTACTGGGGGTCCCTGTTCAAACTCATACCTAATCCGCTTCAAAAAAAAAATACAGCGAAAAGTAGCGATCAAAATGGGTAGTTGTTAACTATGTACAGTTCCCGATAACAAATAAAAGCAAAAAAACATTAAATATTATTATACGGTCTATAACCGGCAGATGGAGTGATATTATTTACACTTGATCTGTTATCTGCTAGTTCCAGAGCTACAACAAAATAGATTTTTCTTATCACATGATCACCCAATTAAATGAAGTATTTAAGAAGTCAAGAGATAGAGGTGTAAAAGACACTACAGTCCAGCCGTTGTTAGTTTGCTCCTCCTCCTTCTGTCAACAAACAAAAGCCACCTACTACAGGGTGCACGCTAGAGTCTGCGACTTTACGGATGTCGTATTCCTATTAAGTTAACTATTTTTACTTTCTCTTGCCTATATGAATATAGGCCTATAGGAAGGAAAGTATTGTTTTCATGTCGATTTTTCGAAATCGAGTTTTCACCGGATCTATACGTTTTCAGACCCCCTGAACCCAAAAAACATGTTTTTAGCGATTGGTGTGTGTGTGTGTGTGTGTGTGTGTGTCTGTGTGTGAACAGAATATCTCAAGAACGGAACATCGTACGAACTTGAAACTTGAAACTTAAGTTACATACCACTACCGGACGCGACATGAACATTTTCATCAAAATCGGTCAACCGGAAGTAGTAGTTTATTCGTATAATTTTTCACTTTTTTCGAATTTTTCAAAAACTGGTCCTACGATTTTTTTTTAAATCTCCTGGTTTATTCAATTTTTTATTCTCTACAAGATAGGGTAGGCGCCATGTTTGCTGAAATTCTCGGTGAGGCTGTTTTCACGTAAAAACGTAGTTTTTTTAAGATTACGGCTTTAATATAAATTTTAGCGCAAAAACGTATATTACAAAAGTTGTAGAAAATTTAAAAACCTACAACTTCTGTTTCAAACATTTTTTTGTATAACGCTCAGTTTAGCGGTAATTTGCGATTTTCTGTTTTTTTTTCTCACGAAAACGTGAGAAAAATCGATTTTTTTAACATTTTGGTCTTAGTATGCATTTTACGACAAAAGTGTATATAATTTAATTTATAGAAAATTAAAAGATCTACAACTTTTGTTTAGAGCATTTTTCTCTACAGAGCCTAGTTTAGCGTGAAAGCGTGATTTTCCGTATTTTTAAGCCAAACCTAGTTCGATTGTCATTTTGCGTCATTCACTCATGATTAAAATAAGGTTATGTTTTTGAGGTTAGTTTTTGTTCATTTCTAATGTTTTAATACTAATGTTAGGTTTATTGTTAATTATTTGTATTGGCAAGAGAAAGTTGTGTGAGTGTTTCAGACCAGATTTTTTAAATTATAAGTACTTAAAGTACTAAAAACATCAGTCATGATATGATGTAGGTTTAACAATTTCATTCATAAAAATACTTTTAAAGGTATTTTGTTGTTTCTTTTTAATCAGCGTGTACACATTTTGATATAATGCTCATGCTCAGTGACGTCATTGTTTGTTTACATTAGGAGCAAACTAAGAGAGGCTGGACTGTAGTCAGAGTTATCTTTTCTGAGAGTAATGAGTTTAATTATACAGCAACCCTGCGGTGAATGTTGTGAAGATGTCATTTGCAGGGTGGAAAAATATGCTTTCAAGAAGGCCTGGAGTGCTGATAAGCATACTTTTTCACTCAATGAGGAAGGTATGTGTAAACCACCTCACTCCTCGTTTTACTTAGTAAAGCCTCTAGAGATAGCATAATTATTGTCATTTGGTCACTGTAATACGTCATCACAATTTTTGCTGAATTTTATCACATAGAAACAAATCGAATGAATAGTAGAAAATTTGTATTTTTGATAATAACTCAATTTTGAACGAATTTTAATATAGTATAAAGGAGAAAACACTTAAAACTTTAAGGAAAAATATTCGTTCAAAAATAGTTGTGGATAAAACCGGTAAGGAGAGAGTATCTCACTTTCGTTATTTATGTGATTAATTTTGATTTGGATATAGAGCAGAAATTAAGCCAATTCCAGAGGATTTGCTGGACTATAAGCAGAACTTTGGGTAATAGAACGAAAAAGATCACAAAACTTAAGTTCTACAAAGTTATGGCAGCTCCAGTTATTCTGTACAGAAGTGAGGAGTGGATAACAACAAAAACCCAAGAGCGGAGAATCCAGACGGCAGAAATGAGACTTCTTCGAAGAACTAAGGGGTGTACACGCTTGGACAGAATAAGGAATGAGGAAATAAGGCAAGAATTGAGTGTTTAACACCTCGAACAAAAATATAACAGATTATCGCCAAAGTTGGAGACAGCACATGGCAAGGATGTCAGATCACAAGATCTGACACAGATCTAAAGCAGGCACACTGGTATGCTCCAGAAGGTAAAAGGGATGTCGGTAGACCTAGGAGAAGATGAAGATAGATGACACAGTTTGTGAGTTCGGAACAGACTGCGGCCTAATCCTTGGTTGGAAGAAGGAGGAGGAGGAGGAGGAGGAGAAGAAGGAAAAGGAGGAGGAGAAGGAGGAGGAGAAGAAGAAGAAGAGAAAACACTTTATTACAAATTCACCAGAAAATAGTTTCCTTTTATAATAATTCTTGTAATACATCGAAGATTTAATAACAAGGTATTTTCTGTTAGACAGCAATATGAGAATAAGGTCACTAGATAGAAAAATACATTCAAATTATTTCACTATAAAAAGATTCATACATTTCTTTCCTAATGAGCTTTTGTTGACGAGTATAAAAAAATTATTTTACTACTAGAGTTGGCTTCTCTGTTGTGATTATTTCTAATGAGCTACTTAATTTTTTTTTACATTCTCTTCCCCTGTATAAATAACATAGGGAAGATGTTTTAATGTCGATTTTTTGAAATTGAGTTTTCACCGGAAATATACGTTTTCTGGTTCCTGAACCCACAAAAAAAACACGTGTTTAGCAATTCGGCTGTGTGTGAACAAAATATCTCAAGAACGGATTAGTGTATGAAGTTAAACTTGGACCTTAAATTAGGTATCACAAGGCGATCCGACACGAAAACTTTTATCAAAATCTATCGACCGGAAGTAGTAATTTATTTGTAAGATTTTTCACTTATTTGCTATTTTCTCAAACACTTTTGCCTACAATATTGTTTAAAAACAAATGTTATGTACCGGCCGCATTGGCGCAGTTGGTAACGTGCTCGCCTCTCATCATGCGGTCCTGGGTTCGAATCCCACTCAGGCACGGCATATTTTCATACGTTACAAAAAATCATTTCATCCTCATCACACACAGTTACACCCCAACGTCGTCGCTAATGACCTTGATGTTGATGCGACGTTAAATAAATTAAAAAAAAAAAATGTTATGTTCTACATGATAGCGTAAACGCCACGTCTGCTGCAATTCTTAGTAAACTGCGTTCTCGTAGTAAAAATTGGGTGTTTTAAGATTGCAGTCTCGTATAAAATTTAGGGCAAAAAACGTTCACTATTAAAGTTGTAAGAAATTAAAACCTAAAACTTTTATTTCGACCGTTTCTTTCCACAACGCTTAGTTTAGCGTCAAAAGTAATGATTTTCTTTTGTTTCTCATTAAAATCGGTAAAAAATAGGTATTTGAAAGACTGCAGCTTTAGTATGCATTGTACGACGAAAGTTTAGTTTAAGTTATATTATATAATCAAGTTATGAAAATTAAAAACCTATAACTTCTAATTCAAGCACTTTTTCTACAGAAATTAGTGATTTTCCGTATTTTTAAGTCATACATACAAAGTTCAATTTTCATTTTGCGTCATTCACTCATGATTAAAAATATTAGGTTAGGTTTATGGTTAATGGTAATAGTTTAATAACATTAAACTAGTTACAACATTGTCTACTAATGATTAAACTTAAGTTAACTGTTCATTATTTAAATTGGCAAGGAAACGTCGTGTGAGTGTTTCACATAAGATTTTTATTATTTAAATCTATAGCGATTCATAACAAAATCGGTACCACGATTTCACTGTTCCAAAAAATTATACATGACATAAACCATAAGCCAAAGAAATAATTATGATTTAAAAATTATGACGCATTACAAAGAAAGATACAGAAAAACGTAGACAATAACATACTAGTAAAAATAAAATAAATTTACTATTTCTAAAACAACCATGTTTATTTTTAGATTCTAAATAAAATACTGAAATATTTTATTTATACTAGAAGATGGTTTATCAAAAGAAAAACATTTAAACACTTAAATATACAGCTTGTGATTTAAATGTGACATTACCAGATTATTTTAAACTAGCATGCCCCGTCACGGCTTTGCACGCGGAAAATGGCGTAATCACTTTTTTTAAATGTGTAGCAGAAACAAATTAAAGAAACACGGAACTTTACTTTTATAAAATACTCAACAATACAAAATCGTATCTACATAATAAAATACAATAAAAATGATCATGTAATGTTGTCACCAGCTGATCCTTAGCACCACTTCGCTATTTGCTAAATCATATGACTTTATTTATGACAAATCTTTATTTGAATTACATCAGCTGGTTTAAAAGCAGCAGATTATCTAACCTCATAAAAGCCTTAATGTAAGATATAAACATTATTTTCAACCCTTTTAGGGCTAGCTTTTTAAGGGTTTCAGTAGCCTAAAACCTGTACCGGCATTACAGTTACAACATAAAAATACTGCATGAAAATTCGTTCAGTAATGTAGGAGATAAAGGGAAACATACACACACACACATACACACACACACCACACACACATACATCGAATTTTATAGTCTATCTATAGATTGTAAGAGCTACAATAAAATCTCAATAAGTAACTTCAGCTTAATTTTTTTAAGCATCCAGGAGACTCCAAAAATTGGAGTAGTATAACATGTCATAAAAAAATTTATAAGATAGACAATACAGTAACTGTATTAATGTCTATCTTTTAAATTTAAAACTGTTTTAAATTAATTATTTCTTAATTAATTACCTTTTTATTATTACTACTAACTTATTTTATTATTTTGTTGAGTGATGATGCCTACATAAGCCTTGGGCTTATGCGTAGGTAATGATATGCGGTGATTTACAGATGAAAAAATGCCAGACCTGATCGGGAATCGAACCCGGGACCTCGGCATAGTAGCTAGTTGCGCTGACCACTACACCACGGGCCGGCTTATTTGTTTCAATAAGCATGTCATCTATTAATTTTAACCAAATAAAACAGAATTTATCTCAGCGTTTACTTAGAAATTTATTTTTTAATAAAAAAAAAACAATTTAGAAAGGACAATTCTAAAATATTTCATCGAACATATTTTACGTTTTTTTAAACGAATATATCTAACTTATTTCCTTTGACAAAGCTATATACATAGTGTTGTTGTTGTTAGGCTATCAGCCGAGAGGCTGGTTTGAACCAATAGAGGTTTTACTAGGTATAACGAGGAGTGAGGTGGTTTAAAATTGCCTTCCTCACTGAATGGAAAAGTACACTTTGACTACTTAAGAGAGTTACTAATGACCAAAATGGCGGTGCGACTTTAAATAAACTAAACTAAACTAGTTTTTAAAAGACTATTTTGAATATTTTTAGTGTTAGAACAATTTATTTTTTTTATAAACACAATAAAAATTAATTTTTAACGGGACATTTTATTTTTCTGTAACGTTGAAATTTCGGTCGGCAATGGCAGGCGAACGCCTGCAAGTTTCCAAAATAAGGGCTGTTACGTTTTGTACACCCTTATTTAAATTAAATGGCACTTTAAATCAAACTTTTAAATATTATTTCAGCACTGAAAGGGTTAAAGATTATGGTAATTTATTGATGTATTTTCTATCTGCATAAGTAGATTTTTGTTCAAACAATTTAGTATTGTGATTAACAATAATAGTGATCAATTAGGCTATGTTTCTTTTGTTGTAATTGTAGACATTTAACCTAATTTTAATCCAACCCCTTTTGATGTTAGTTTGATTAACTTATTTTTACCCCCCCCCTGATATTAATAATTTGCAAAAAGCGTCACTAAAAAACTAAAAATGTTGAAAATGTTAAAAATCTTCAAATCATTTAGTATTGTGATTAGCAATAATAGTGATCAATTATGTTTCTTTTGTTGTAATTGTAGACATTTAACCTAATTTTAATCCAACCCCTTTTGATGTTAGTTTGATTAACTTATTTTTACCCCCCTGATATTAATAATTTGCAAAAAGCGTCACTAAAAAACTAAAAACGTTGAAAATGTTAAAAATCTTTAAATCATTTAGTATTGTGATTAGCAATAATAGTGATCAATTATGTTTCTTTTGTTGTAATTGTAG
Organism: Catonia carolina; assembly: GCA_035578175.1. Classification (NCBI taxonomy): domain Eukaryota; kingdom Metazoa; phylum Arthropoda; class Insecta; order Hemiptera; family Achilidae; genus Catonia; species Catonia carolina. The sequence goes on along the minus strand of JAQMRL010000001.1, from coordinate 197,872,471 downwards.
ACATTTAACCTAATTTTAATCCAACCCCTTTTGATGTTAGTTCGAGTAACTTATTTTTACCCCTCTGATGTTAATAATTTTGCAAAAAGCGCCACTAAAAAACTAAAAACGTTGAAAATGTTAAAAATCTTCAAATCATTTAGTATTGTGATTAGCAATAATAGTGATCAATTATGTTTCTTTTGTTGTAATTGTAGACATTTAACCTAATTTTAATCCAACCCCTTTTGATGTTAGTTCGATTAACTTATTTTTACCCCTCTGATGTTAATAATTTTGCAAAAAGCGCCACTAAAAAACTAAAAATGTTGAAAATGTTAAAAATCTTCAAATCATTTAGTATTGTGATTAGCAATAATAGTGATCAATTAGGCTATGTTTCTTTTGTTGTAATTGTAGACATTTAACCTAATTTTAATCCAACCCCTTTTGATGTTAGTTTGATTAACTTATTTTTACCCCCCCTGATATTAATAATTTGCAAAAAGCGTCACTAAAAAACTAAAAACGTTGAAAATGTTAAAAATCTTCAAATCATTTAGTATTGTGATTAGCAATAATAGTGATCAATTATGTTTCTTTTGTTGTAATTGTAGACATTTAACCTAATTTTAATCCAACCCCTTTTGATGTTAGTTCGATTAACTTATTTTTACCCCTCTGATGTTAATAATTTTGCAAAAAGCGCCACTAAAAAACTAAAAACGTTGAAAATGTTAAAAATCTTCAAATCATTTAGTATTGTGATTAGCAATAATAGTGATCAATTATGTTTCTTTTGTTGTAATTGTAGACATTTAACCTAATTTTAATCCAACCCCTTTTGATGTTAGTTTGATTAACTTATTTTTACCCCCCTGATATTAATAATTTGCAAAAAGCGTCACTAAAAAACTAAAAATGTTGAAAATGTTAAAAATCTTCAAATCATTTAGTATTGTGATTAGCAATAATAGTGATCAATTATGTTTCTTTTGTTGTAATTGTAGACATTTAACCTAATTTTAATCCAACCCCTTTTGATGTTAGTTCGAGTAACTTATTTTTACCCCTCTGATGTTAATAATTTTGCAAAAAGCGCCACTAAAAAACTAAAAACGTTGAAAATGTTAAAAATCTTCAAATCATTTAGTATTGTGATTAGCAATAATAGTGATCAATTATGTTTCTTTTGTTGTAATTGTAGAAATTTAACCCAATTTTAATCCGACCCATTCTGATGTTAGTTCGTGTAACTTATTTTTACTTCCCTGTTGTTAATGATTTTGCAAAAAGGGTCACTAAAAAACTAAAAACGTTAATAATAACTATTAGGTAATTCGGTGAGCCGGTCAACCGATGATTCCGCCTCGACGTGCCTTGAAAATTATTGTCACCTTGGCAAATTATCAAATCTCAAGGTCATAATCTCTTCAAATGAATATCAAACTGTTCATCAACAGACAACAGCACATTACTCAAAACCTTAATATAAACGTTGATAGTGGTAGTTTTTTCTTAGTATCATTATGTATCCGTGTGTAATTGTGTGTATTTATTAGATACACTCTTAAATATATCCGGGTCTATAACGGTTCCTCTCCATTTAATTTAAGTAGACTACATTTTAAAAAAAAAATTGATAAGTTGCCAAAAAATACAATAAATATATTTACTTATGTATCTGTTTATTAATTTATTTATTCATTTCTTTAATGTCAGATCAACAACTTTGTTATTAACTGCCGTCATGAGTTCTCGGCATCTAATATACGTTTAAATATCATGAAAATTTTCCACATCGTATTCATAAATTGAATAAATAAATAAAAAATAAACTGTATTATAGAGTAGAATAATATAGGCTAGCATACATAATGAATTAACAACAATTTATTATTTATAAAATAGGCAGGTGGAGTGGTAAACAATTTGCACTCGATCTGCTAGTTCCAGGGCTACAAATAATAGCTCTCTCTCTCTCTCTCTCTCTCTCTCTCTCTCTCTCTCTCTATCTATCTATCTATCTATCTATCTATCTATCTCTTATCACATGGTCACCCAGTTATATGACTGAATTTATATTATTTTATAAATATAATGATATATCCACTCAGTGAGGAAGGGAACAGTGAGAACATTTTACTTAGTAAAGCCTTTAGATGTTCATACCAGCCTTTCGGCTGATGACCTAAAAAAGCAACACAACTTATAACAGACTTTCGCCCTAGATTAAAAATATTAGGGCCGAAATATATATAAGACTTTTTTTACGACGAAAACACAGGGCCCTCAAGAGTTTCAACAGACATGGTTTTCACTATCTTGTAGAGCAAAAAAAAAATTATGAAATGAAGCAATTATAAACAAAATTGTAGCAGCCGTAAGCCTGAAAACGTGTATACGACGGTGGTCCAAAAAACCGAATTTTTATTTTGTTTTAATTCATTTAATTTTTTAATTTAATTTGTTTAATTTTCATTTAATTCATTAGCGACGACGTTCGGGTGTAACTATTTTACAATTGAGGATGAAATGATTTTTTTTGTAACGTATGAAAATATGCCGTGCCTGAGTGGGATTCGAACCCAGGACCGCATGATGAGAGGCGAGCACGTTACCAACTGCACCAATGCGGCTGGCGGGAATTTTTTTTTATTATTAGATTTTTTAAAATTTATTTAGATTTTTATTTTTTTGATATAAAAAATTTATTTATTACATTTTTTATAAATTTCCTTTAGTCACCCTCAAAGTACTCTGCATTAGATGCGGTGCACTTGTCAAGTATTTTTTCCCACAGTTTGATGCACCCCTAGAACTCTTTAACTTATATCGTTCAGAACCCTTTTCGAAGCTGTTTTTATCGCCTCCACGTCATCAAAAAACTTCCCTTTTAGATTTTTCTTGTCTCGGGAATAGAAAAAAGTCGCATGGGGTTAGGTGTGGCGAGAACGGAGGTTGGGGAACGACAGACCACCCCTGAGAAGCCAAATAGCGGTTCACTTATAAGGCCGTGCGTGCGGGGGCGTTGTCGTGATGAAGGAACCAGTCACCTGATTGCCAAAGGTCCGGGCGTTTCCTCCGCACTTCTTCTCGGAAACGTCTTAAAACCTTCCGATAAACGTGCTGGTTAACAGCCTGGCCAGGGGGGGGGGACAAATTCCCGAAACACAATTCCACGAACACGCGTATTTATCTGTTCAATCCTTCAATCCAAGACGCCCATTCCGGAGGAATTTTAGCAGCTAAGTGGCTTTGAAGCGCTACCTAGGAACCCACAACCCCTGAGAGGCCAACCCAAATGAGTGCGTGCAGTCACGTTCGCAAGGCGCCCCACTCCCCTCAGTACTCGTGTAAAAGTTGGACGAGTCACCGTCGAGCTCGTTACGCAACTAATGCTTTGCACGTGGCTCTACCACACATGGATGTACTACGAATAGCACACGGAGGTGCTACGGCCAGCGCCCGTTACCTCAAAAGCAGGCAAGGATAGGGTAGCTAAACTGCAGTTCTATGGGCACGCTCTGTGTGGTCTAGGGCGTGCCCCTACAATTCCACGAACAGCAAAAAAATAAAATGAATAATCGTTTTCATATTCGACCTCACTTGTCTGGATTTTTTGATCTGGGGAAATTGGAAGTTTAAAGCGCCGAAACTCCTCCAGTACTTGTTTGCGGTTCATAGCATTCTCCTTCAAAACCTTTTGAAGCATTTGGTAAGCTTCAGTTGTCGATTTTTCAAACTCACTCTTTGTTTTTTTTTAATCTGCCTTAACGACTTTGCAGATGGAACACGATAATAGTAACAGGAACACTACACTTCGATCAAACGTTAACCTATAAACTGACACCGTCTTGGCAGTTTTTTTATTGAAATTCCTTTTTTGTTTTATGTTTGATTTTTTTTGCAATGGCTGCAAATGCAGACGGTGAGAGGGATGATAGATGAAGATGAGTGATTAAAAAATATCAGACCTGACCGGGAATCAAACCCGGGGCCCCAGCGTAGAAGCCAGATGCGCTAACCACTACACTAACGGGTCGGCCAGTGTTGTTCGTTTGTTGACGGTCTCTACTAACTCCATCTAGCGGGAGAACTTTCTACTACGTCTAAAAATGGCAGCGCACTCCCAGTCCAGTTTTTTTGGGTGCCCCCCTCGTATCTGGTGAAAATTCGATTTCAAAAAAATGACCGCAAACAAGTTCTTGAGGAGTTTCGGCGCTTTAAACTTCCAACTTCCCCAGATCAAAAACTCCAGACAAGTGAGGTCGACGTAAAAACATTATTTCCTTCCCTTTATACTCAAATAGAGCAAGAGAAAGTAACAATTAGTTTATCAATGACACAAAATTTTTTTTTTGACTATACAAGATATTTTTAGTTGCAACTGTATAAAATTAATAAGCAAATTTGAAAAAAAGGTACAAATATTGAGAAATTTTAAGACATTGAGGAGATCGCTACCCATTGACAGTGCTCCAACCGTAATCATTAAGTTAGATCATAATTTACTTAATTTTATTTTGTTTTTCTTTAATTTTGACATCTCATGATATCTCTACTCCAGAGTCGTTTCAGTGTTCGTATAGGGGCAGTTGCTAAATCTGGTATGTCTAGGTGAACAATGAGCTGGTTTGGATTAGGCCTATTGGGTAATTTCTTTTTAAATTGTGTGTATGTGGGTAGGGGGTCTCAACAACTTACGTTATGCAGATGATACAGTCTTGCTGGCTGAAACAATGCAGGATCTCCAGGAACTCCTGAATAAGGTTGTTGAAGCCAGCCAACATTTTGGTCTCACCCTCAACACAAGGAAGACAAAGTGCATGGTCATCACCAAGAATGTGGTCCCACATGACGAACACCTGTATGTGGAGGGAGAGCAGTTGGAAAGAGTTATGAAGTACAGCTATCTTGGTACGACGGTGAACAGTAACCTTGATTACTCTACTGAGATCAAAATCCGCATAGAGAGAGCCCGGGCCGCATTTGTGAAAATGAAGAGGATGCTGTGCAACCACAATCTGAGTCTGGACTTGAGAATTCGTGTGGTGAGGTGTTACATCTTTCCGGTGCTGTACTATGGTGCAGAGGCCTGGACTACCAATAGGCAATGTGAACGAAGACTTGAGGCCTTTGAGATGTGGGTTTACAGAAGGATGCACAAAATATCTTGGACAGAGAGAGTCACAAACATGGAAGTCCTAAGGAGGATGCAGAAGGGAATGGAAGTGATGATCGAAATCAAGAAGAGAAAGCTGGTGTACCTCGGCCATATCTTGAGAGGTCCAAAATATGAAATCCTTCATCTTGTCATCCAGGGAAAGATTATGGGCAAACGATCGGTTGGAAGAAGAAGAACCTCCTGGCTACGGAACCTGCGAGAGTGGTTTAATTTGTCATCCATCGACCTATTTAGAGCTACAGTTTCCAAGGTCAGGATTGCCATGATGCTAGCACACCTTCGTAATGGAGATGCTACATGAAGAAGAAGGGTAGGGGGACACATCGTTGATGTATGGGACGTTTAAGGCCGTGCGTAGTGTATCGTTCGTTACGTGAAAGGTAGCACTAGTTAGTTATCTGTCTTAACAATTTGGACTGAAAGCCTTGTATTTTCAAAATGACCGACAGTTTGGCACAACAGTAAATTTGGCTGCTATACATCCAAACTGGTCTAAGGTAACGCTTATAAACTAGTAGTTTTAGATGAAGTGGGAGTTTAGAAGATCTGGAAATTAAACACGAAATTATAAAATATAAATTGCTTATTGGTGAAAAATCAATAACAGTAAAATTATATTTTGTTAAAATTTTCAAAAGTATTTTTTTAGTTTTTCCCATAATTAATTAGTTAGGAAAATAAATGAAACGCTCTAATAATTACGATAATTTATGAAGTCTCTAACTGGTGAAGTCATTAACTGTCATTCGTTTAAGTGCTGACTTAACAAACAATAAATGAAAAAATAAATTGTAATAAAAGTCAAAAAAGAAATTATAATCACTTTTCTTGTGTTATTGTATTTTAAAACTGGAATAAATTTTCGTTTAATTGACACCAAGATAGATTATTTTTAGCTTGCCAAAATAGTTGATAAATTTAAAATCTCTGATTTTTTACTTGAATTACATCATACGGTTAGGTTTGACGTCATTGCTTTGACATCAATCTGATTTAGAAACAATGTTGAGGTCATTCTTTTATGAACGTCATTTTTTAAGAACAGAAAAAAATCTTTTCTCTTTAACAAAGGATTTAATTTATTTATTTGTTTAAGTAATGAGTATTATAACATAGGTTAATAATATAATTTCATGTTTTATCTCAAAGAAGTAATTAGTTAATTAAGTATCCTCCCCTCCGTCGATCTGACCACTCATTCCCAAAACCCTCCCTCTTATTCCCCTTCCACTATGCACTATGACTTTTATCCTTCTCCTCCTCCTCTTCCTCCTCGTCCTCCTCCTCCTCCTCCTCCTCCACCTCCTCCTCCTCCACCTCCTCCTCCTCCACCTCCTCTAGATTTTCCTCTAATTTATTTTTTTATTTTTATTAATTATTTATTTTAATTAAATATACATAAAAATGTATTACTAAACAAAGCTATATACAATAGTTTTAACTAAATATACGTACAATATACTTAAACTAATATTGTTAATATACTGTTATATTGCTAATAATGTTAATATACTTACGTATATTAACTAAATATACGTAAAAACTCTCTTCCTAAAAAGTTCTAAGGTTTTTTTCTGTTATTCCCCCCCCCCCCCAGCATAATTTTTCACATTTTGTGAATATTTCGTATGCAACCTTTCAGTATTTTTACTTTCTCTTGCCTATATGAATATATAGGAAGGAAAGTATTGTTTGTTTTCATGTCGATTTTAACAAATCGAGTTTTCACCGGATCTATACGTTTTCAGACCCCCTGAACCCAAAAAACTTGTTTTTAGCGATTGTACTGTGTGTGTGTCTGTGTGTGTCTGTCTGTCTGTCTGTGTGTGTGTGTGTGTGTGTGTGTGTGTGTGTGTGTGTGTGTGTGTGTATGTGAACAGAATATCTCAAGAACGGAACATCGTACAAACTTGAAACTTGAAACTTAAGTTACATATCACTACCGGACCCGACACGAACATTTTCATCAAAATCGGTCAACCGGAAGTAGTAGTTTATTCGTATAATTTTTCACTTTTTTGCGATTTTCTCAAAAACTAGTCCTACGATTTTTTTTTAAATCAACTGGTTTACTACATTTTTTATGCTCTACAATATAGGATAGGTGCCATGTTTGCTGAAATTCTGCTTGAGGCTGTTTTTACGTAAAAACATTTTCTTTTTAAGATTACGGCTTTAATATGCATTTTAGCGCAAAACGTTATCTAATAAAAGTTGTAGAAAATGTCAAATTCTACAACTTTTATTTCAAACATTTTTTTGTATAACGCTTAGTTTTGCGGTAATTTGCGATTTTCTGTTTTTTTTCTCACGAAAACGTGAGAAAAATCGATTTTTTTAACATTTCGGTCTTAGTATGCATTTTACGACAAAAGTGTATATGATTAAATTTATAGAAAATTAAAAGATCTACAACTTTTGTTTAAAGCATTTTTCTCTACAGAGCCTAGTTTAGCGTGAAAACGTGATTTTCCGTATTTTTAAGCCAAACTGAGTTCGATTGTCATTTTGCGTCATTCATGATTAAAATAAGGTTATGTTTTTGAGGTTAGTTTTTGTTTATTTCTAATATTTTATTAATAATGTTAGGTTTATTATTAATTATTTGCATTGGCAAGAGAAAGTTGTGTGAGTGTTTCACACCAGATTTTTAAACGATATAAACGGGAAAAAATGTATTACTAAACAAAGCTAAATACAATAGTCTAACTAAATATACTTATACGTAAAAACTATCTTCCTAAAGAGTTCTAGGGTTTTTTCTGTTATTCCCCCCCAGACCCCTCTTGGGTCTTTTCTATTATTCCCCCCCCCCCGCAGCATAATTTTTCATATTTTGTGAATATTTCGTATGCAACCGTACAGTATTTTTAACGATAAAAACGAAAAAAATATTGAAAAAATCCTACACCAATATTCTTCAAGTTAAGGTTAAAATATATAGGAAGGTTAAATACATTGCTTTTTCTCAATATTGTTACGTAATAATCAAATATGAACTCATTGAGTACATGAAATCATTAAATTAATTTAACATAATAATTTTATTAAATAATTTAATAATAAAATATTGTCAATAAATAGTTTAAGGTTAACTGGAAAAATATTGATACATGATTTTTTAAATATTTTTTCTGTTTTTATCGTTAAAAATACTGTAAGAATACCTACATAATATGCAATATACACAAAATGTGAAAAATTACGTGGGGTGGGGAATAACAGAAAAGACCAGAGTTCTATCCATGCAAAGGAGTAGAATTATATAAAAAAAATTATTTAAAAAAATTTAATAAATACTTATATAAAAAATACTATTATTACATATAAAAAGAGTATACACGAATTAGGTACGTTAAACAGTTTTTTAAACCATTGTATATAATATCAATACCATTAAATTTACTATTAAAATTTTTGAATAATTACCGCTTTCATTTTGTCACTAAAACTATAAAACAATATATTTTTAACTAATAAAATTTGTATATTTTTATTTTATGAAAATTAATTCAATAAATGAGCATAGAAACAGAAAAACTATCTCATAAAAGAAAAAATGTAAAAACTAACCAGAGAACAGTTATTTTATAACTTGGAAAGATTTATCAAATTTTTTGTCGTAGATCGATAAGATATGATTCATTACTGTGTACATAGGATGGAAGTGCGTTAAAAAACCACCTCTCAAGATAGAGAAATGACCTCTGAAAAATGCAATATTTGGTTTTCTTGCCTTTATTTTTCCAGCGTTCCTATTGGATGTGATCAACGCGGATGAGCGGAAAACTTATGATTGGCTGATTTAATAATTCGCCGTCTGTTACGTACAGCCATACTTTTAATGTTTTTTTTTTATTCCTAAATTGTGTACGTTGCTATCTGTTCAATTTAGAACAATAAGCAACCCCATGACCCAATAAGATGAAGATGATGTGTATGACGTGTAAATGAGGTGTAGTCTTGTACAGACTCAGGCCGACCATTCCTGAGAGAGTATGGTTAATTGAACCCCAACCATCAAAGTACACCGTTAACCACAGTCTAGCATTCAAATCCGTATAAAAGTAACTACCTTTACTAGGATTTGAACCAGGAACCTTCGTCTCCGAAAATCAGCTGTTTTTTTTTTAATGACATTATTTGCAATCAGTTTTTTAAAATAAACATAAACAAATTATTAAGTTATTCATTCATTAGGCCTACTAAGTACGAACTCATTATATTAACATCAACTTCATCAAGACCAATTATAAATATTATATTGTATCATTTCATCTATATTCATTGTTTGAATCATTATCTATTATTATTTGAACATTTCATCATTATAATTAAATAACGCTGCAAGTTTTGGTTTTTCTTAAAAGTGAAGAAACAAATTTATTTATTGCAAAACCAATGAAAACTTGAGACGAATATGATAAACATAAAATAAATCTCTTAGAAAACCAACAAATCAAATGCTTTTTATTTCTCTTCAATCAAACGCAATGCCACACCGTCATTTAATACGTACAACCAACCGAAATAAAGTCTCTTTACAACACTGTGCCATTCCTCTGATTTCTCATTAAATTAGGAAGAGAGTTCAGTACATATACGAACCGTTTTTGAGAAAATTTGAAAAAATGAAAACTTACTTGAATAAACTACCTACTACTTTCGTTTTAACTTTGTTGGTGAAAATGTTCGTATCGGATTTTTTTAAAATATTTAACTTAAGTCCCAGTTTCAACTGTATAATTATAAATTTATACCGTTTTTGAGATATTTTGTTCTAAGCTGATTTACGGAGACGAAGGTTCCTAGTTCATATCCTAGTAAAGGTAGTCACTTTTATGCGGATTGAAACACTAGAAAGTAGTTACTGGTGTACTTTGATGATTGGGGTTCAATTAAACATACTCTCTCAGGAATGGTCGGCCTGAGTATGTACAAGACTAAACCTCATTTATACATCATACATATCATCCTCTTCTCATTGGGTCATGGGGTTGCTTATTGTTCTGAATTGAACAGATTGCAACATACACACATTAGGAATTTAAAAAAAATTTGTTCTTAGACATTATACAAAGACAGACCAATTCATAAAAACATGTTTTTTGGGTCCAGGGGTCCTGATAATGTGTTTTTCTGGTGAAATGCGAGTCCGAAAAATCGAAATGAAAACAATACTTTCCTTCCCTAAAGTTCATGTTGTTGTTTAGTTCATCAGCCGAAAAGCTGGTTTGAACCTGTAGAGGTTTTACTAAGTAAAATGAGGAGTGAGGTGGTTTAACTTTTGCCTTCCTCACTGAATAGAAAAGTATGCTTATCAGCATACCGGGCCATCTGAAAAGCACATATTTTCCACTCTGCAAATGACACATTCACTTCATTCACCACAGGGTCTGGCTGTATAATGAAATCCATTACTTTCAGAGGAGATAACTCTGATTAGTGTCTTTTACACCTCTACCTCTTCTGTTCTTAAATGATTTAGTCATTTAATTGTCTGACCATGTGATAATAAACAGAACTATTTATTTTAGCCCACCAATGAACTGATTGAGAGTAAATAATTTGACTCTCCACCTGTCTGTTATGGGCAGACTAAATTTCATATAGGGCAAGTAAAGTAAAAAAAAAAAATAATAACAAAACGTTTCTTACTTTAAAAGAAAAAAATCAGGTAAAAAAACAGCATTAATGGACACAGAATTATTTAATATCCATGTAGACTAAATAGAAATTGAATCCCTTTTTAAATACTTAAATTATTAACCAACTCAGAAATAGGTAGCTTTTACAGGCTGAAATTGATCTAGATGAATAATAGATTGCAGATTTCAGTTGAGTAAAGGTTGTTGCATTTGATAATCTGACCTTTAAAGTTTCTGTTACTAAAATAAAGTTAAATATTCCAGGTACATACTAGAATAGGTAAGTTTGGATTTAAACTGGGTGATCAAAAAGTTAGTCGAACCCTAATATATACAGTCCAGCCTCTCTAAGTTTGCTCCTAATGTAAACAAATAATGACGTCACTGAGCATGCGCATTATGTAAAAATGTGTACACGCTGATTAAAAAGTAACAACAAAATACTTTCAAAAGTATTTTTATAAATGAAATTGTTAGGCCTATATCATATCACGACTGATGTTTTTAGTACTTTAAGTAGTTATAATTTAAAAAATAGTTATCTTAATAGGAATACGACATCCATAAAGTCATGGACTCTAGCGTGCACCCTGTAGTAGCTGGTTTTGGTTTGTTGACAGTAGGAGCAAACTTAGAGCGGCTGAACTTAAGTTATAATCCATTAAATAAATAATATATTATCTGCAAACCGCACTAATTTTCTCGTTTATCTTGTAGTAATAATTTATTCATTGTTAATCGATACAGAAATGTTTTTACAAAAACAATCAGTCGGAAAAATCAACGATTCGGCATTAAATTTTTGTACAGATAACGAGTTTAGATATCGGTTTTTAATTTTCTCTTGCCTACATGAATATATCAACGGAAATACACGTTTTGAGTCTCCTTGAATTAAAAAAATATGTTTTTACAGATTGAAGTCTGAAAACAAAATAAGTTGAAATTCGGAACAAAAATAAATAGTTTATTACTGTAATTTTTTATTTTTTTGCAATGTTCTTAAAAACAGCTCTTACGATTTTGTTTTAAATTACCTCATTCACAAAGTTTTTTGTGCTCTACAAGAAGATATGGTAGAGCATATTTCCTGAATTTCGTTAGGGGGTGTAATCGTGTAATAAAAATTGTTTATTTTCTAAGATTGCAGCCTTATGTATACATTTCATGATAAAAGTATACATGAATGAAATTACAGGGAGTTGAAACACATACAACCTTCATTTACGCATTTTTTTTCTACAATGCTTAGTTTAGCGTCAATTAATGATTTTTCGTGTTTGTCAGTGAAACAGATGTTGATTTTCAATTAACGTCATTCACTCATGATTAAAATTAAGTTATATTTTAAATTTTTTAATAATAATTAAACATAGCTATACTATTTTTAATTATTCACGTTGAAAAAAGATTATCATGTGAGTGTTTTACATAATTTTTTTGTAATTGCGTCTTAAAGACGTGTAGAAAAAATATAATGTGGTCAAAATCGGTACAAATTTGTAGTAAAACGCATACAGAAAGCATTAATAAATTTTTTATATGCACAGGTTGATTCTAAACTGCTAGTCTATCTCTTGGGATTTGAAAAACCCTTATCCTTTTAAGAATATAGATTTTTTTATTTATGTAATATTTGATTGTACACAACAGGCGGTATAATGGCCTAATTCCAAAATACAATATTGCATAAACAGCATTGAGATTGAACTAAATATTACATTTTAAGATTAAATAAAATTTAAAACTAAGCAAACATAAAATTATAAAATTATTTTAAATTATTATAAAATATATTTGTTTTTTGTATTGATAAAAATAAACAAAAAAGAAAAGAAAGAAGAAATGAGATATAGGTACTGCCCGTCCCCAAGTTTTGTGCAGCTGCGTGATGAAGGGGACAGACGAAGTACCAGACTGCTGTTACGTCATAACACTGTACTAATCATCTCATTGCTCTTCGCTGGGCAGTAGGCTGCCTAGTGCGTGACATACGTGGGTGTTGTTTTCACTATTCGCTGTAGGCGGCGACACAGAATATAATTATGTAGTTTGGATAGTACCCTTGACTACTACAAACATAATACAAGTAAAATGTTACTACTACTAACGTAATCTCTCACAGTAGTAGTGACGTAATGCATACCTCTCAGCTGCACAAAGCTTGGGGACGAGCAGTAGCTAGCGTATACTTTACCGGAGGCAAACGGCCGAAACGGATGCAGCAGTGGAGGGAACTAAATCAATAATTTTAATTGAATTATTTAAATTAATTTTAAATGTGCAAGCATAATGATGAAAGAGGTTCAAGTCGAAAACATTAGAAATTTTATTAAAAATTTTCACCTTTCTATTTAGTGGTGTTTATAGTTAGTAGTTAGTGGGTGCACGTCTGATATAAAATACATTTTTGGAACGATTATGAAAGCTCCGTACATTAAAATGTCGATTGCCAAAAAATAACCGGATCACCCATTTCACCAAATACAAGTCTCCATAAATACTAAAGTGAAGCCACTACTTGTACATGAATTTTGAAATTAAGTGTTCTAGTAAATAATTTATTTATAAATATTGATTTGAAGTAAATTTTTGAGTACAATTTTCTAATGGATGCTACATTAAATCGGTAGGTAGGCTATATTTGTTGAAAGTTGTCAAGAAATGAATTCAAATTTATCGTTCATTAATATAAATTAGAAGCTATAATTGGTTTTTAAGTTAAGAAATGGCCTCCGAGCCAGCTCAGTCAGTCAGCTGGTAGAAAGTCGCTATTGTTTGTTAAGTAACACCGGTTGGGCAAGTGACTTTGTATGGTAACCAGCTGACAGCCATCCATGAACAAACTCTACTGGGGGTCCCTGTTCAAACTCATGACTAATTCATAATTCACTTCAAAAATACACCGATCAAATTGGGTAGTTGTCAGTAATGTACAGTTCCCGATAACAAATAAAAAAGTAAAAAGAAAAAGTTAAGAAATAAAATGTAAAGTAACTTTTTGAACTTCTGGTATAATTGGGTGAACAGACAGGTTGAGAATTTATTTACTTATTCTAAAGTATTTTATATTTAGATGTGAAACAGTTGTTAGCAGATTCAACTGTAATGAAATATTTAATACATTTTCAAAGGAGGCTAATGCGTCTCTAAAAAAAAATTAGGTCAACCATTACCTTGTTTTCTTGAAAATATCGTTCATCAAGAAATCCGACCTTTGATCGAGTAAATAATATTAAAAAGGCTGCAAATTGTAATGGATTTTCCGTGAATTTTTATCCAAGATAATACTTTTATAATACATGTAATAGTTTGATTTTGTATTAAGGGAGACTGTACTTTGTATCCCGCCAATGTTAAATTTGCTATTTTTAGGTACATTTTTCATAGAATTGGTAAAAGATAGGCAAATTAAACTTAATACACCATAGGTATCGGGTTTCTTCTCGAGCTGCTGACATTTTTTTCAATTTATTCTTTGAACCAGACCATTTTTTTTAAAATTACGAATAACATAAAATTTTTACAAATTGTTTTCTACTTTGTTTGCGTATTACTAATTTTTGGAGTACCTGTTGAAGTCAAAAAAATGTCGGTATATGTGGTTATAAAAGATATTTAACTTGTAAAAATTTCAGCCTAGTAGGTTTCTTGGTTTCTGAGAAAAATGTACCTAGTGTTAAAAACCTAAATTTACGGGAAAACGTAACAAACAATTAGGCACAAATCAAAAAAAAAATGTACACAAACAAGTAAATTTCCCATCAACAGTTGTTTAGAAATCTGAACCAACAGCTGAGAATACAAAAAAACAGTGATCCAGTTATTTTAAAAACTTTTTTTTTTTTTTTTTGACACTTTTAATTGAAATTTAGTATCTGTTATTAAATTAATATAACAATTTCTAAATGTGAGGCTAATGTTTCAAAACTTGATTTACTTGAAGGAGCGTGCAGTCATCACCACAGTCCTACAGTTGGCCAAGAAGATCTCTTGGCCAGAGGCGCTTCAAACGTCTGCGCTGAGTACCCGGTATCGCCCTAGTATACATGTTTTGTGTGAGAGGGTTGTCGTGTAGTTCAAATTTGTCATGCATCGTCTTGTATAGTTGTTTCGCGATGTCATTTACGTATGGCATTTGTAAGTCTTTGTGCAACATTGAGTTTGTGATGTAAAAGGGGCATTGCGTTATCGTTCGTAGAATCTTGTTCTGAATCGCTTGTATACGTTTCGTGTGTGAGGGTTTAGCAGATCCCCAAAGTTGAACTCCATATGTCCAGATTGGTCTTAAGACTGTCTTGTAGATTGTTAATTTGTGTGACATATTTAATTTAGAACGTCTATCGAGTAATCGTTTTAGTTGATAGAAGCGTGTTTTGAGTTTGTGGCGTGTGTGTGTAACATGTGCGTTCCATGTAAGTTTTCTGTCCAAGTGTAAGCCTAAGTAGCGTGTTTGAGTAGTGTGAGGTAGCGGAATATTATTAATGTAAACGGTTGGGCAGTTTTGTCGTCTAAGAGTAAACGTCATTTGTTGCGATTTGTTTTCATTAATTTTAATTTTCCAAAGTTTAAGCCATGACTCTATCTGGTGTAAATGGTTTTGTGACTTTCGCGTTGCAATTACAAGATCGGCATCAACCGCAAGAACTGCCATATCATCAGCAAACATAGCCATAGTTGTATAGATACAATTTGGTATGTCACTGGTGCTTACAGAAAACAGCCTTGGTGCAAGTACGCTTCGTTGTGGTACACCAGCATTGACTTCATACATTCCAGAAAGTTCGTCACCTTGTTTTACTCTAAAGTAACGTTCCACTAGAAACGATTTTATTACTAGATACAGGCTATCTGGAAGTATTAGTTTCAATTTGTATAGGAGTCCATCATGCCAGACCCGATCAAAGGCTTGAGATACATCAAGAAACACGGCCGAACAATATTGTCTGTTTTCAAGAGCTGAAGAGATTATATCAATTAGTCGGTGACATTGCTGAAGCGTGGAATGAGATGAACGAAATCCGAACTGATGATCAGGAATTGTGTTTGAAGCATCGATAAACGGTACTAGGCGTGGTAGAAGGAGTTTCTCAAATAGTTTGGACAGAATAGAGAGTAAGCTAATTGGCCTGTAAGAAGTTAGTTGGTGAGGTGGTTTGTCTGGTTTTAAGAAGAGAATTATGATAGAATACTTCCACTGAATAGGGAAGTGAGTGACTCGGAGAATGGAATTGTAGATGTGAGTTAAGAGTATGATGGATTTCCTAGGAAGATGGCGCAAAAGTATTGAAGTAATAAGATCATATCCCGGGGCTTTGCCTAATGGCAGGTCGTGAATTGCTCGGAAGAGTTCCCCGGGGGAAACTGGCTTTGGGGGAAGGCTAAGTTGCAGAGGAGCATTAAGGAAATTTTCTATGTTCGGATGATCTTTGTGTTGTAGGTTGTGTGGTTGGAATGTGTTATGTAAGTGCTGAGCAAGCATTTCTGCTTTCTCTTTATTGGTGGTCGCCCAAGAACCATCAGGTCGTTGTAGACTAAATGAAGGATTGTTATAGTTAAGAATTCGTCTTGTCGTATGCCAAAGTGTTTTGTTTTGAGTAGAGAGTGTCTCAGTGAAAGCCATAAATCTATCTGCTCTGTAACGCGAAAGGACAACCTGTAAATGACGATTTAGCCTATTAAGTTCTGCTTTAACGCTGGGGTATCTGTTTCTCTGCCATAAACGACGACATCGGCGCTTAGCAACTATCATTCGACGGATGTAAGAAGGAACGTTAGGTATGTGTTTAAATTCCATGTTCTCTCCTTCGCAACTGTCCCAAGCTGCGCTTTGTAGATTCTTTGTGAAGATTTCCACTCCACGCTCGATTTCACTAGGGGTTTTGAGGGAAATTCCCAGGTTTGTTGTTTCTGACAATATACGTTGGTACTTATTCCAGTCTATTTTACCAGATGTTAGGGAATGCCTGTACCTTAATTTGGTTGGTTGAGAGTTTAACGTAAGTATTACGGGTGTATGATCAGATGATAGATCAGGAAGAGTTTCAAGTTCGTAGTAGGGGAAGAATTTAGACGATACAAAGAAATCTAGAATATCTGGGAGGCAACGATTATTGTGGGGATAGTAAGTGGGTTCTGCAGGGGCATAATAAAAATATTTTTTGTGAGTTAAAACATCATATAAAGTTTTTCCCCGCGGGTTTGTAACTCGGCATCCAAACTGTTGATGTTTTGAATTAAAGTCACCACCTGCAATGAAATTTTTTCCTAGATAATTGAAGAAATGTGTAAATTGTTCGCGCGATATATTATGATTAGGCGGGCAGTACACAGAAGAAAGGGTAAGGGAATGAGTGATTAAAGATACTTCTACCGTGGTAGCCTGAATGTACGATTTTCTGTACGGAGGGAACGAATTATGACTAATACTATTACGAACAAAAATAGCCGACCCTGCATGGCTAGTTCCATCTGGATGTGTACTTCGATATAGTGTGTAACCAGTGATATGGCAGTGTGTTGTGTCCTTAAAGTGTGTCTCTGTAATAAGTGCAATGTCTACCCGATTGTCATGTAAAAATTGTTTGAGTTCGTGAACATGACGTACAAGACCTGCTGAGTTCCAGAGAGCAACGACGAGGGACCTGCTGGTTTCAGCCATTGATATGACTTAGCAACTTGTTAACGACCATATTAAGCGTAGTAATGAGAGGTGTCAAAAGGTCCTGAAAGCGTGTAAAAAAAGTGTTAAGAGTGGCTGTAAAATGATCATAAGGATTCTGAGTCGTTAAGGGATCTGTTGATGAAAGAGTTGAGAATGTCATGGAAGGCTGAGATGGCTGCTGAGAGGGCTGCTGAGAGGGCTGGAATAACTGAGATGACCGAGTATGAGATGGCTGCTGCCGAAGGGAAGGAGCAGCCATCTGAGCGTATGACCGTGAATTCAATCTCGGGTCACGAGAAAGGGGGACGGTGTGAGTATGAGTGGACTGTGTATGATTTGACTTTACCGAGGTACTCACGGGGACTGCAACAGTGACTGGAGGCTCCAACATTACATGAGATTTATTAACAGAATATTTACCAAAATTAAAATTTCTTTTATCTCTCAGTTCTTTATATGTTTGACATCCTTTGTACGTGGACGAATGATTGCCTTTGCAAAGAACGCAGACTCGGGGTTCATTGGCACCTCTTGGACAATCAGCAGTTGGATGAGAGTTGCTGCAGCGTGCACATCTGAACGGATGATTACAGTACGAGCGGGTGTGTCCAAATCGTAGACATCTTTTACACTGAACTACGTCACTTTTCTTTTTTGGCTCTTCAACCTTAATGCGTGTGCTTAACAAGGATTTAACATTAAAGATTTTTTCGTTATCTTTGTCAGGCTCAAGATCAACGAAAAATAACGGTAAGGGCACTCTTGTACCAGCCTGTAAAACATTGACAACGTTTCTTACCTTAAAAGACAGTTGTTCCAGAGAATCCTTGATCTCACACGGATCGATACTAGGATGCAAATGACGTATTACGACTCTGTATGCTTTTTCGTGGGGTAGCTGATATGAATGAAAATTGCGTCCCAATTCTCTTAATCGGTGTACAAGAGTACGGTACGTTTCGGATGTTTTTGGGTAAATGGTTACCCCGTCGTTGTTGGTCGCTTGAAATTCAAAGTCACCAGTTACTGTACTCTTCAACTGAGACATTAAGTTTTTGTAGTCGCGCAGTTCTACGTTTTTTAAATAAATTGGTGGAGGCTTGCAAGAGTCTTCTTGTAACGATTCTAAAGGTCCGTATTTATTTGTTGTTGGGACTCGAAACTTAGAAGGAGGCAATTCCGAGTCAGCGGAACTCTTTTCCGTATCCAACGGACGTTTTTTACTAGACATGACCTTAGTCCATGCCATTTTCTGCGTACCAGTTGTCTCAGGTGCGACATCTAGGTGAGCGTTGATCACCTTCAAGTTCTCTTCGTGATTGAAGAGATTGTCCATAACTCCCTGCTCCATAGTCAATGGAAACAGGGAGGATTATTATACATATAACAATAGTTTATGAAAAATACTTACAAAAAATCAATGTAAACAGAAACACTAACATAACCTCACACATATGCACAATTTCCGTGTCTGATATTCTATCTTCACCGTATTTTAAAATAAACTTCTCTTTTCCAATAAGAATAAAGTCTTTTTTTTTTTCTTGTGAAATTAATTAATTAATTAATTTTCGATGGTTTCTCACAGAAAATCAGAAAATAAATTTATGAATGTTATTCACTATGTCGACACCAGCTGATCAGCTGATCCTTTTCATTTTAAAAACTGAAATTCTCTTTGCACTAAAACGAGCAGTATAAAATTGTGAAAAACACTCGTTCTTGGTAACATGATAATTTTTCTGTGTAGACTTGATATAAACTTAATTATTTCATAAAAAAATATTTTTTGACGTAATTTAATGTTTTCTCTGGTAGATATTTAACAGTTGGGCAAAACTGGTTATAAGTTATTTCCCGCAAAAGTTCAGTAATTTTTTCTCACAGACACAAATTTTTGTTTCTCAACGCTACAAAATCTTCAGATTCTTTTGCGTTGTAGGTTTGTTGTGAAATAGGATTATTTTCATTAACAATAGGAGATTCGTAACCACCATAATTTTCTCTTTGCGAAACAAGAAATTCTACTATTTTTCGTTTTTTTCATGTCTCAAATTTCTTTCGGAGTCACTAAAATTTTAAACAACTCCGCAAGTTGGTATCTTACGATGTGGAACTGCAGACGATTTTAGTGTTATTGTAACTTTAAAGTTACAAAGTTCAGATTTTAAATCGCGTTGACGTCATGAGCACCATAAACACGCGCAGAATCAACCGAAAATTTTCTTCAAGTCGACAAGCATGCAGTCATGTTTTTCTTAAGGTTTCATCTTTCGGAAAACGGTGAAATGGAAATCTTTAATGAAGATTTTTTTTTATTGTCAGCACAACCCGCAACAATTTTCAATGTAATTATATTAGAACTCACTAGATATAAACACGTACTAAGTATTAGAAATAACAAAAAAAATTGTTGTTGTTTAGGTCAACAGCCGAAAGGCTGGTTTGAACCTGTAGAGGTTTTACTAAGTAAAACGAGGAGTGAGGTGGTTTACCATTGCCTTCCTCACTGAGTGGAAAAGTACGCTTAACAGCATGCCGGGCCCTCTGAAAAGCACATATTTTCCACTCTGCAAATGACACCTTCACTTCATTCACCACAGGGTCTGGCTGTATAGTGAAATTCATTACTTTCAGAGAAGATAACTCTGACTAGTGTCTTTTACACCTCTGCCTCTTCTGTTCTTAAATGATTCAGTCATTTAATTGGCTGACCATGTGATAAGAAACAGAACTATTTATTTTAGCCCTGCAACAAACAGATTGAGTGTAAATAATTTGACACTCCACCTGTCTGTTATGGGCAGAAAAAAAAAAAGTACATAGGCCTAATAACTATTAGAAGGCTAAATTATTTATTAGTTTTTGTTTTGTTCAATAATATATTCGATTAAACTAAATACACAAAGAATTCACATAATACCGTTAGTCGCTAATTAGACGGATTAACAACATTCACAATACCGAAATAATACAAACAGCTGCCGGTGTTATTAAGCACCGGTGACGTCATCGGCTACTGCGCATCCTAACATGGCCCCTACCGTCTCTTCTATTTACCGTGGTTATTACTTCAGTTCCGTACAACCGCACACAAAATTTGTTTATAATAATTTATTAAAAAAAAGTATATATATATATATACAATGTAACTGCCCATAACAGACAGGTGGAGTGTCAAATTATGTACACTCAATCTGTTAGTGGCAGGGCTAAAATAAATAGTTCTGTTTATTATCACATGGTCAGCCAATTAAATGACTGAATCATTTAAGAACAGAAGAGGCAGAGGTGTAAAAGACGCTAATCAGAATTGCCTCCTCTGAAAGTAATGAATTTTATCATACAACCAGACCCTGTGGTGAATGAAGTGAAGGTGTCATTTGTAGAGTGGAAAATATGTGCATTACAGAGGGCCCGGCAAGCTGATAAGCGTACTTTTCCATTCAGTGAGGAAGACAATTGCAAACCACGTCACTCCTCGTTTTACTTAGTAAAACCTCTACAGGTTCAAACCAGTCTTTTAGCTGATGACCTAAACTACAACAACGTACAATGTAAATTTCATTAAAATTTATTTATTTTTTAAATATAATTTTGAAACTAAGAATTGAGTTTTATTACTTAATTTTAAAAATACAAAATAATACATTTTATTTAGTTCTACATAAATATTTGTTTGAAAATTTTATTTGCTGGAACAAATTTTGATCGGTCTAGAATTCTGTATTTTAAATTTTATTGCAAAGAGTAGCTAGTAAGTAAAGCGTGGTTTATTTTTAAAACGTGAAACGTAAAAATAACATAAAGTAAGTAAGAGGTTGTATGCAAAACATATTAAATCACTGTTAGCTAAATCGTGTAACTTAACTTTTAAAACTTAGTTAATTTTAAAACTTTCCAGTTGAATTTAATATTTAAGTTGTTTTATTTTGTCATTAAATAAAATTGTACGTTATTTAGTTTTAAATGGTAGTTTTAAGGAATATTAGACCTACACGTGTGATTTTTTAGAGATTATGTTACATGATATTTTTTCAAGGTTTATTAGTAACTGTAAAATAAAATAACCAAATCTGATGCTGGTACTCGAGTTGAAATAATATGACAAACATGAGAATGGTAGAATTCCAACCCCATTGGTAACTATATGCGCGTGCGTGTGCAGGCATGTGTGTGGGCAAAAGTATCTCAAGATCGGAACATATTACGAAGTTGACACTTGGAACTTAACTTAGGTAGCTCTACTTAGAAGACCCGACGCCAAAATTTTCTTAAAACTCGGTCAACCGGATGTAGTATTTCATTCGTGGGACTTATCAATTTTTTCTCAAAAAACAGGTAGATGATGTGTAAAATTATTTGCACTCGATTTGCTAGTTCCAGAGCTACAAAAAATTTTTATCACACGGTCAGCCAATTGACTGAATTATTTAAGAACTTAAGAGATAGATGTATAAAATACACTAGACAGAGTTATCATCTCTGACAGTAATTAATTTTATTATACAGCCAGATTCTGTGGTGAATCAATTGAAAATATCGTTTGCAGGGTGGAAAGTAGATGCTTTTCAGATGGCCTGGCATGTAGATCAGTATACTTTTTCACTCAGTGAGGAAGGCAAATGTAAACTATTTCACTCCTCGTTTTACTTAGTAAAGCCTCAAGAGATTCAAACCAGCCTTTTGGTTGATAACTTAAATAACAAAAAACAACCGATTTTATGGGACCCTAATTTCATCTTTTTACACTTATTAGAGATTGTAGTAACTTTAATAATTCATTACTTGTGGAAATAACAGTAATTTTATTCAAATTATTGTTTTTAGGTCAACAGCCGAAAGGCTGGTTTGAACCTCTAGAGATTTTACTAAGTAAAAACGAAGAGTGAGGTAGTTTACAATTGCCTTCCTCGCTAAGTTGAAAGAGTATGCTTATCACCATTCCAGGTCATCCGAAAAGCACCCACTTTTCACCCTGCAAATGACACCTTCACTTCGTTCACCACAGGGTCTGGCTGTGTAATAATAAAATTTATTACTCTCAGAGGAGATAAGTCTGATTAGTGTCTTTTACACCTCTACCTTTTCTGTTCTTAAACAGTTCAGTCATATAATTGGCTGAATATATGATAAGAAATATAACTATTTTTTTGTAGCCCTGGAACCAACAGATCGAGTGCAATTAATTTAACACTCCACCTGCCCATTATGGGCAAATCCAAATTGTTATGAGAGTTGAATAAAGTACTTCAATTTAGAATATCAAATTTTAAATTTCTAACCAATTAGCTCTTTAAAGTTAACACCAGTGTGACTTTGAAAACAAATTTATACATTTGAAATGATAAACCAAAATAATTTGACAAATTTAAAAGTAAATATTATAAGAAAATACCGGTAACAACGTAACAAGACAGCTTTGTTTTTCAAAGTAATAATTTTTGGAATCGCGCCAAAAACGTTTATGATTCAGCGTCACATGGTATCTTCTAACGTTTTAAGCAATAAAATATAACCTCTATTGCTAAAAGTAACAGATTTAATTCCGTGATAAATATTATGGTAATTGTTTTTCAGCGGTTTTACTTATCAAAGCACAGATAATTAAGTCTACTCACACATCATTTATATTAAGTACTATGAAATTTTAAGTTTTTTTGCAAAATTGTAAAAATTTAAAGGGGTCATCAAATTTTTACTTTCTCTTGCCTATATGAATATATAGGAAGGAAAGTATTGTTTTCATTTCGATTTTAAGAAATCGAGTTTTCACCGGATCTATACGTTTTCAGACCCCCTGAATAAAAAAAACCATGTTTTTAGCGATTGGTCTGTGTGTGTGTGTGTGTACACAAAATATCTCAAGAACGGAACATCGTACGAACTTGAAACTTAAAACTTAAGTTACATACCACTACCGGACCCGACACGAACATTTTCATCAAAATCGGTCAACCGGAAGTAGTAGTTTATTCGTGTAATTTTTCACTTTTTGTGATTTTCTCAAAAACTGGTCCTACGATTTTATTAAAAATCGCCTGGTTTACTCAATTTTATATTCTCTACAAGATAATTGTATCATAAATTTTTTGTGTGTGATATTATCTTTTGCTATAATAGTCAAATAATTATTTTAAGTGCTATGAATGAAGCCTTATGCTGTTAATGTATATAGGATTGTAAATTATATTGTTATGTTTGTTATTCATAATTATTTACTATCATGTATGTTTTGTAGCAGCAAATAACATGATTTTTTTTTCATCAATTATGAGCTGTTAATAATTTGTCTATTGTCTCAATCGGTTTACTTTTTCAATTATTTGTTTTTTATTGATACATAAAACGGCATGGTAAGGGTCATGAAGATTTATTATTTTAAAGCCTGTGAATTTGTTTGTTCTTTTAATATTTCCAAAGATTTTGTTCTTCTGGTGGAATAAAATAACAGAGAAGTTATTTCATTGTAAATGTCCATATTTTCGTTTTACTTAAAATTAAGTCTTAAGATTTAAAATTTTTTTGTGATCAATTTATTTTGTAATTAGGCTAATTCTTTTGCTGTAATTTACTAACTGTATTGATTGATGTAATTAATTAATTTGCAATAAATAAATTTGTGTATGAAATGTATTTTGAGATGCAGTTATCTAAATTTTCAGGCCAACTTTTCCTGAAACCTGAACGATAATTGAATCCGAACCATAAAGCCTAATGTACACGAGTAACCACTATATCTAGTGTTCAATTTCGTATAAAAGTAACTATTTTTACTAGAATTTGAACCACGGAATCTTTTTTTCCGTAAACGAGGTATTAGTAGATTCATACCTCCGTTCATTAGTAGATTTCCCCCTACCGTTTTCCTAAATTAATAACCTAAATTCCAACCCCACACAATTTTAAAAGTCTCCCCCAATAAATTACAAAATTTCTCCAATTAAGTAAAGTACGCAAGCTGCCCCCTCCCATGTCAAAAGGAAAACCACACAAAAATAAAAAAAGCCAATGAAAATAGAAAAATAAAGAAAAATATACAAAAGAGCCGCCGTCCTCTAATTTCACTTGTCCCTTATTATAAAATATTGCCACTACTCTATAAATTTTAAATTACCTCCACTTAAAGTCTTTCCAATCCCCCAAGAAACAGAATCCAATTTCTTAATTAAAATCTATAAAATTCCCCTAATTCCCCGAGGTTGCATTTACTCTGTTAAATTGTTCCCCGAGCGACCAGGTGTTTCTTAACACGATGTCGCCGTCACAGGGCTTCTTAGCCCTCTTAATCTGGATTCTGGAGTAGATTCATATTTTTATTTCATAAACAAATAAATTAACACAAAATGTTAATATATTTTACTTAAAACCAGAGACAGATGGTTGAAGGAAGTGGAGGAAGACCTTATAACGTTGGACATCTCGGGCAACGACATTATGAACAGAGACATTTTTAGGCACAAGATTAAGACTTTCGGGAATTTCCATTCTGCTGAGTCCAAGACTAGAATCTGGACAGAGGAGGAAAGACAGGTGGTGAGTAGGAGGATGAGGGAGTACCACGCAAGGAGGCGACAGCTCCTAAAACAGCTTAAGGGAATATGAATTTAATTACATAACTAGTGCGCTCTTATAAGGGCTATACAATTTAAAAAAAAGTATTTTATTTGAAATTCCAAATTTCTTTCAATTCATTTCAATAATAAAAAAGGTAACGCCTATAAAGATACCTTGGGTTTATTTTAGCCTACTATTGTACACTAATAAAAAGATATTAATATTATTAGATATTATTCCCACCGGGTTGGTCTAGAGGTAAAGTCGTTGCCGTGAATCAGCTGTTTAATAGTGATTTTCGGAGACGAAGGTTCCTGGTTCAAATCCTAGTAAAGGCAGTTACTTTTATACGGATTTGAATACTAGACAGTAGTTACCGGTGTACTTTAATGGTTGGGGTTCAATAAACTATACTCTCTCAGGAATTGTCGGCCTGAGTCTGTACAAGACTACACCTCATTAACACGTCATAAGCATCATCCTCATCTCATTGGGTCATGGGGTTGCTTATTGTTCTCAATTGAACAGATTGCAACGTATACAAATTAGAAATAAAAAAAATTATTAGAAATATCTAAAATAACTTGATTTATAAAATATTTTACGGTGTACAAAAGTTACTTCTAAATGTATTTTTCAGAAGCAGAATAGCAGAATAGTTTTTCTTCATCAAGCAGCTAATTGAAAACAAGTTCATAAGCAGATAGAAAGATAAGGTAACAATTTATTAATGATAAGAAAAATTAAGAAAGTGGATGCAAAGTTGAACTGAACTTTTGAATCCGACCCAGAATTTTCAAAATTTCCAAAATACATCAAGGAAAAGTTCTCATTAAATTCCAAGTAACTTTATTTGAAATAAGCTACAAGCTACTTTATTTGAAATAAGTAACAATTATTAAAACTTTAAACACTTTTTTATTAAAAGGACGCTAGTTCCTAACCCAAACGGCTGATTGGGGAATATTAGAAAATAGGTAAAAATAATATTATAAAAAACCAAAATCCATTAAAAGTAAACTCAAAAAATTATGTAAATAAAAGTTCCAAAGGCAAATTAAAATAAGGCAACTTACACAAACTAAACGTTGGAGAACGAATAAGATGATCTTAAAAAATAATCGAATACTTTCATCAATTAATTTTTGAGGCAGATTCTGAAAGTGAGGTCGTCGAACTGACACAGAATACCCCCGGAATTTATAATGTGATTTGAAATTTTCAGGTCGTATTTTTTACAGTAATGGCTCAAAACAAGGTCTTAGCGGTAAATTATTAGTTTTCAATGACTAAAAATTTATAAAAATCCCAAATCATCAAAATAATTGGCCAACAGCTGAAAATTTGAAGATGTAGCATACCAGAACGACATAATTTCATCAAAAACTAAGGAAATAAGCGTATGACTGCACCAATTATTAATTAAAAATTCAGTAAGCAAGGAATCTGTCCGGTAAATCTTGGAACTATGTTATAAAAATCCTTAATTTCCTATTTTCTGGATCAATCAGGAATTTAGGGAAAACCCTCGGATGATTGTAAATCTGCAAGTGAAGAGGTACCAACCTTTTGAATAAAGGGTTGATTGGAATCAGTCCAGTGGAATCTGAGATCAGACTCGATCAAAAAGTACTCTTATTCTTTTAAATTACTCGTATATAAATATTATAATACATTGCCTATACTTTGTATTCTACCACCACAATATACAGTTCATTAAAACCAGTTAACATAAATATTTCTTGATATTTTCAAAGCTGAAAGAAATTAATTTAAAAATAATTCAGTAATAACTAAAATAAATTTACACAGAAAAACATGTTTTTCAAAATTAATATATAAATGGTATTAAAATTAGGTAGAGTATTCCTAAGGTTTAGGATCTTATCATATAAGACTTCTCAGGTTTAACAAGAACTTATTTCTTAAATAGTCTAAAATGAAAAAAGAACAAGAAAAATGAAAAAGAATCGGTGAAATTAGGCCAAACTTTGATATAAAAATGCAAACAAAATCATTAATAGCAAAAGCATACTTTACTATTTAATTAGTTGCTTACATTAAAAAAAGGAAAAACGGCTAAATAATTACTTTAAAGAAAAATATAATCGAAATTCTTTATAAAAAATAAACAAAACTTCAGTACCTTTTTAAAATCATTTAAATTAGGGAAATATTTTACTGTTTCTGAAAACTGCTTAAAAAAGCTCAAAAGCAGGAAATGTAAGAAAAATTGTATGAATATAATTTTATTAATCCTTATTTCAAAAGTAGTACTGTTCGATTGAACTTTTTTTTAAAATAATATAAATTGAAGTTTGTTTCTTTTTTATTTTATTGCAGATTTTTATTTCATTCAAATTTTTTTATTAGTTGATTTTATTGTTGCATCAACAGTTTGGTGATTAGCAACTACATTTGATTTATATTGGCATGTTAAATTTCCAGACCATAACCGGGAATTGCATCCGGGACGTTTTACCTTACAGTCTAGTAAGCTTCCGGGTGCAGCATCACGTAGGCGGTCTTACAAGATTATCTCAAATAAAATATTTATTTTAAATTTTTATTATCTAAATATTTTATTAAATTTATACCGATTAATTTAATATTATTTTTTAATTATATATTTTAATAAATAAATAAAAATTTGTTAAAATGATTACTCACTTGAAAGAATTTGAAGAATATCCCGTCATGATGTGATTATAAAACAGAACAGCAATTCACTATAGTTTAAAACAAGTGAAGTTATCTACATGGCGATGCCAGGGGTACTAAAGTTGACGCCACCTGCGACCCCCTTATAGCGTCGGGACGCCTTGCGCACGGACCGACGCACTAACTACCGCGAAAATAACAGAGGCGACGTGTTGTCTACTGCGCTCTGCTTCCACATACTAGACCTGTGTCAACC
The DNA here is from genome assembly GCA_035578175.1 of Catonia carolina. Lineage (NCBI taxonomy): Eukaryota > Metazoa > Arthropoda > Insecta > Hemiptera > Achilidae > Catonia > Catonia carolina. The sequence continues at coordinate 197,844,518 of JAQMRL010000001.1, read as the reverse complement.
AACTATTCCATACCTAACAAGAACTATGCTAACAGACAATATGTTACGTTTCTAATTCTCGGATTTTTTTTTTTAAATTATTTATTTAACGTCGCATCAACTGCAACGGTCATTAGCGACGACGTTGGGGTGGAACTTTATGCAATGTAGGATGAAATAATTTTTTTGAAACGTATGAAAATATGCCGTGCCTGAGTGGGATTCGAACCCTGGACCGCATGATGAGAGGCGAGCACGTTACCAACTACGCCAATGCGGCCGGCTTTTATTTAATTATTATTAAATTCTTATTCAATTCTCGGATTTTTATTTTATCCCTTTATAGGGCTACGGTGACAAATATACATCCATGTTGTAAAATGTTAAATTTTGTTTTATAGGGACTTGAATAACGTATTTCTAGTGCCAGAACAGTAAGATATTTCTTTTTTTTTATGTTAAGCCATGTTAAGTATACTTACCACGGAACGTTTATTGAAATGGGAATCACACAATGTTTAGTGGTAAGAATGCATATTTAAACAACTTGTAGCCCTACATTACACAAAAATGTGTAGAATAACTTCTCTCAACTTTATATTAGCATTAATGCTTGCTTTCCCGTAAAAAACTCGAATTTTCTAAGCACTGTACAAAAGTAACAACAAAATTACACTTTTGCGTACGCTTTATAAATCCTTACCACATTCGTGTAATTCGTGAAGAAAATGGTCACGGACCACTAATTTAAAAATGTGGATAGCCAACTTACCAGAAAAACATCTATAAAACCATAAAATACCAATAGGGTTCAACTGCATAGCTTATTCTTTAAAAAAAATGGACTTATTCGCAGTGGTAAGTATACTTACCAAAGACCTATAAAGGGTCTCGCCCTATTAAGGTATAAAGACCTATAAAGGGAATTAACGTCTCGGAATTATTTTACGCGTTACTTAACTTAGGAATGAACACTAACCAATGTAATTTACACGTGATGTTGTTTAGGTGATCAGCTGAAAGGCTGGTTTGAACCTGTAGAGGTTTTACTAAGTAAAACGAGGAGAAGGTGGTTTACCATTGCCTTCCTCACTGAGTTGAAAAGTACACTTATCAGCAAGCCGGGCCCTCTCAAAAGCATATATTTTTCACTCTGCAAATGACACCTTCACTTCATTCACCAAACATTACTTTTAGAGGAGATAACTGTGATTAGTGTCACAGGACACCTCTACCTCTTCTGTTCTTAAATGATTCAGTAATTTAATTGGCTGACCATGGGATAAAAAACAGAACTATTTATTTTAACCCTGCAACGATCTGTTATGTCTGTTATGGGCAAAAATTTATACGTAAGAAAAATATATAGAAATTTTACCTTAATTTTATGCGGGGACGAAAGTTCTCGGTTCAAATCCTAGCAAATATTATTACTTTTATTCGGATTTAAATACTAGTCAGTGGTTACCGGTGTATTTTGACAGTTGGGGTTCAATTAATCATACTATCTCAGGAATGGTCGGCCTGGGTCTGATACTTTCAGAATTTTGAAGAAAGCCTTTGTAGTTCTATTATTTGTTTACAACCTCGTCTTTCTATTTCTTTCCAGAAAACCTAAATATATAAAAATTAGCTTCTTTTGTCGGTCAGTTAGTTGAATTCAAACAAAGTTGTCATACGAAATGTAATTAGCGTGAATATAATTGTACCTTAAGAATAGGTCAGTTGTTCAATTTTTTTTATTTACAACTGTATAATTTTTACTTGCTCTTGCCTATATGAATATATAGGAAGGAAAGTATTGTTTCCATGTCGATTTTAAGAAATCAACTCTTCACCGGATCTACACGTTTTCAGACCCCCTGAACCCAAAAAAAATATTTTAACGATTAGTCTCTCTCTCTCTCTCTCTCTCTCTCTCTCTCTCTCTCTCTCTCTCTCTCTCTCTCTCTCTCTCTCTCTCTCTCTCTGTGTGTGTGTGTGTGTGTGTGTGTGCATACACAATATCTCAAGAACGGAACATCGTACGAACTTGAAACTTGAAACTTAAGTTACATACCACTACCGTACCCGACACGAACACTCTCATCAAAATCGGTCAACCGGACGTAGTAGTTTATTCGGGTAATTTTTCACTTTTCCGATTTTCTCAAATACTGGTCCTACGATTTTTTTTTTTACATCGCCTGGTTTACTAAATTTTTTATGCTCTACAAGATAAGGTAGACACCATGTTTGCTGAAATTCTTAGTGAGGCTGTTTTTACGTAAAAAAATTGTTTTTCTAAGATTACGGCTTTATTATGCATTTTAGCGTACCAATGTAGCCTATATGATAAAAGTTGTAGAAAATTAAAAATCCTAAAACTTTTATTTAAAACATTTTTCTGTTTAACGCTTATTTTAGCGATAATTTGCGATTTTCTGTTTTTTTTCACGAAACCGTGTAAAAAATCGATTTTTTTTAAATATTTCGGCCTTAGTACACATTTTACGATAAAAGTGTATATAATAAAATTTATAGAAAATTAAGAGATCTACAACTTTTGCTTCGGTCATTTTCCTTTACAGAGTCTCGTTTAGCGTGAAAGAGTGATTTTCCGTATTTTTAAGCCAAACAAGTCGATTTTCATTTTGCGTCTTTAACTCATGATTATAATAAGGTTATGTTTTTAAGGTTGGTTTTTTGTTTGTTTCTAATGTTTTATTACTAATGTTAGGTTATATTGTTTAATTTATTTTCATTGGCAAGAGAAAGTTGTGTGAGTGTTTCACACCAGGTTTTTTTTAATGCAAAACTAGCAAATAAGATGGTCACTGTTGGGGAATAGCGTGAATGTAACATGAATGTGAATCGATCCAGTGATCGATTTCAGCGTAAAATTGTATTTGAAATGTGGTGCCTTAATGATAATGATTTACGAACCATGATGACGGGTGTTTTTTTTAGTCAAATGATTCTAAACAGGCATGGTAAGTTAATTTGAAATGTGTTTTATGGTGGTCGGAAAAGATGAAGTAATTGCTAAATGTAAAATTAATGCAATTAATAGTTAGGTTAATTTATGCTTTGCGGGGTTTTTTTGTAATTAATTTAAATAACTCGATTGTAATTTGTTATTAACACTAAGTTTAATAAAAAAATGTGTACTTAAATAATATTGTTATAATATAACAATATTATATAATATAATATAATAATACTATAACAATAATAATAATAATAATAATAATTATATAACAATATGTTATAATATATAATATAATAATATTGTTATCAATTTAATGAAGTCTGTTTATTCCTTATTACACCCGCATCCCGAACGAACCAAGGTTTAGGGTTTGTGTGTGTGTTGTTTACGTCATCAGCCGAAAGACTGGTTTGAACCTCTAGAGGCTTTACTAAGTAAAACGTGGAGTGAAGTGGTTTACCATTACCTTCTTTGCTGAGTAGAAAAGTATGCTTATTACCATGCCAGGCCCTCTGAAAAGCATCTACTTTCCATCCTGTAAATGACATCTTCACTTCATTCACCACAGGGTCTGACTGTATAATAATGAGATTCATTACTCTCAAAGGTGATAAATCTGACTAGTGACTTTTACACCTCTACTTCTTCTTCTGCTCTTGCATCTGGCATGTTGATAAGCATAAGATACTTTTCTACTCAGTGTGAAAAGCACTGGTAAACCACCTCACTTCTACCTTTTACCTAGCCTTTACCTAGCCTTTAAAGGTTCAAACCAAATTTACCTACCTTTATCTACCTTTAAAATTTACCTACCTTTATCTACCTTTAAAATTTATTTTAATTTATCTACCTTTTACCTAGCCTTTACCTAGCCTTTAAAGGTTCAAACCAAATTTTCGCCTGATTACCTGAACAACACATATTTATTGTCAGCAACAAATTAAATCTAAATTTAAAAAAATAATAACCGCTCGCTATTTGCCATCTAAACAGTTCAAATTTTACTTACCTGTGGTAACCCTAAACTATGGCTTCGCAGTGATTGGAGAAATTGTGATAAATTCTACAAGTCAACAGGCTTTTATTCTTATACATAAATTGTAAAATTCATGCGGTCCTGGGTTCGAATCCCACTCAGGCACGGTATATTTTCATACTTTACAAAAAATCATTTCATCCTCTATTGTACAAAAAGTTATACCCCAACGTCGTCGCTAATGACCGTTTTAGTTGAGTTTATGCGACGTTAAATAAATAGATTAAAAAAAAATTATAAAATGTATCTTGACAAAATAAACATAATAATACTAACAATAGGCTTAAAATAAATTACTATACCCAAAAATTCACTTGTAAATACAATCAAACAAGTATAAAAAAAATTAATAAATCAAAATTATAATGAAGTAATAAATAAAATAAAATTATAATAATATAAAATAAATAAAATGTTTTGTAAATAACTTGTGTATCTCGTATATATATATATATATATATATATATATATATTTTTTTTTTTATTTATTTAACTTTGCATCAACTGGTGTGGTGATTAGCGACGACGTTGCGGTGTAATTGTGCGTAATGAGGATGAAATGATTTTTTGTAACGTATGAAAATATGCCGTGCTTGAGTGGGATTCGAACCCACGACCGCATGATGAGAAGCGAGCACGTTACCAACTACCCAAATGCAGCCGGCGTAAGCTATATTGTTTAGCAATAGTAAAACAAGTTAGTATTAGTTTAGATTGGAATAAAAAATTGCAAGGCATAATTTTGGAAAGGGGCAAATGCAGAACATTTGATTTAGCTAGGAAGGAGTTAGAGGCTGTACCACGAGTCTCCCTAGAGTAATCTATTAGTGCCCGAGTAATTGTGTCAAGGGAATCGATAACTGAATTTCAATGTAACAACTAAATCAATACAGCGCTGAATTAATTCTATTGTTAGAATTCACTGATGTACCAAATAATTATTACATTAAAAATTTTACCTGCGCTTTAAGTAAAAATATACTTCCGTCAGTGGATTTCAGATGATTTGAGATTGTTCATTACTTTCTAGAATTCAGTTTAATTTTCTCTGTCCAAACATCAAATAACCGGAAAATGATAAATACTAGTTTTTTTTTTAATTAAGTAAAAATATTCCAAAAAATTCAAATTTTTGATTCACAAACAATAAAACTCCATCCTGAGGTTCTGAAAAATGAAAATAGTAAAAGAAGGTAATTTTTTAAAGAGTAGTTTTAAACATTAAAGTAATTTTAGCAGTAAAAACGATGAAAATTATTAAAACAATTTTCGTTTAATCCAATTTTTTTATTAACGATGTTACCGCTTTTCGAACCGGTCGCGTAGAAAAATCAAATTTGCTTCATAGTATTGCAATGTGGTCGTTTTAGTTTTTTATTTATTTATTTAACGTCGCATCAACTGCAATGGTCATTAGCGACGACGTTGGGGTGGAAATTTATGCGATGTAGGATGAAATGATTTTTTGTAACGTATGAAAATATGCCATGCCTGAGTGGGATTCGAACCCAGGACCGCATGTTAAAAGGTGAGCACGTTACCAACTGCGCCAATGCGGCCGGCCGTTTTAGTTTTAAATTCATCTACAGACAGCGTTACCGTTTTGTACAATAGTTAAGTAATGTTTAAAGTAAATTTATACGTATAATACAATAGCAACCCACCGGGTTGGTCTAGAGGTAAAGTCGTCGCCGTGAGTCAGCTGTTTAACAGCTGATTTTCGGAGACGAAGGTTCCGGGTTCAAATCCTAGTAACGGTAGTTACTTTTATACGGATTTGAATAATAGATAATGGTTGCCGGTGTACTTTGATGGTTGGAGTTTAATTAACCATACTCTCTTAGGAATGGTCGACCTGGTGGGTTTGTACAAGACTACACCTCATTTACACATCATACACATCATCCTCATCTCATTGGGTCATGGGGTTGCTTATTGTTTTGAATTGAACAGATTGCAACTTACACAAATTAGGAATAAAAAAAGATACAATAGTTTAAGTTGCATATTCTGTTAGTGTTTCTCTGTTGAAATAACGCTATCCTAGAGGCTGAATTTGGTTATTTCTTGGTTTGCATGATGTGTTTTTGTGTATATAAGTATTATTTTGATATCACTTGATAAGGTTTGTGATTTATAGCAAATTATCAATGATGTCTTTATGGTTCGGTTACCCTTATGCTAGAAATTCTCTGCCGGTCTAGAAAAAGGTTATTACCGGCTATAGGGTTAACAAAACCTAAAAAAGTACGGAAAGCCCCTAAGAATTAAAAACTTTGCTAAAATATCGAAAAATTGACTTTTTGAGGGTGACGCGCCACTGGAAAATATTCAGATTGGCATAATTTTGTAGAATTTTTGACAATAAAACAAAACAATAATAATAATATAAAATGGGGCTCTGAGCGTACGAGAACGATTTTGAAGAATCTTAAATCCTCTAAGAATTAAATCTTAGATCTGTAACTTACATCTACACCTTTTTCGAATCGTAGTCTTTCATTTAACACAGTAAATCTAGATAATGGTCATTTTCAGACTGCTACCAATTACACACAAGTGTTTCAATTCTGACGTGATCGTGAAGACTATCTTTATGTTTTTTGGCAAACTTGAACACTTCTTTAGGTACTGAAGGCACCTGCCAATCAAAGGTGATGTCGCTATTGATGATCATGGCCTCGTGATCATGTATGATGTTCCTGAGCACCTTGTTTTTTAAATTTTATACAAGTGAATAACTTTTTAATAATTGTCTTCACCTACGAGGTGTGGCTATTAAATTACGAGACTGACGTTGTAAAAAATTTTATTTTTATTTTACACATAATCACCTTCTATATACACTACTTCTCTATCCCTACAACGCTCCATGTGAATTTTCCATTGTTGGAAACGATGCTGGAAGTCATCTTCTGTCAGCTCTTTCAGGACACGTGCCGCTTTCTCTTTTACAGCTTCCACAGACTCAAATATTATCCTTTTTAATGCAGATTTCACCTTAGGGAACAGGTAGAAGATAATAACATGTGATGAAACGTGGTTTTTTACTTATTATCCGGAAAGGAAGCGCCAATCCATGCACTAGAAGAGCCGAACTTTACCGAGAGCCAAAAAATAGCTTGAATGAGCAAGTCAAAATTTAGAGCACTGATGATTGTTTTTTTTATATCCGTGGGATTGTGTACCTTGAATGGATTCTTGAAGTTCAAACAATTAATCAATATTACTACCTTGTGGTACTTTCTAAACTACGTCAAAGAGTAAGGAAAAAACGCCCCGAAATGTGGAAGGACAAATCATGGGTTCTCCACAAAGACAATCCGCCAGCTCATTCCGCGTTATCTGTCAAGAGGTTGCTAGCCAAGTACAGCATCTCAGTGTTACAACATCCACCTGATTTACCAGATCTTGCACCATGTGACATCTAACTGTTCCCTAAGGAGAAATCTGCATTAAAATGGACAAGATTTGAGTCTGTGGAAGCTGTATAGGAGAAAGCAGCACGTGTCCTGAAGGAGCTGACAGAAGATAACTACCAGCACTGTTTCCAACAATGGAAAATTCGCATGGAATGTTGTTGGGATAGAGAAGAATGTATATTAAAGGTGACAATAAGTGATTATGTATAAAATAAAAATAACATTTTTTACGTCAGTCTTGCTATTTAATAGCCACATCTCATATACATGTGAACAACTTTTTAATAATTGTCTTCATCTATACTAATATTATAAAAAATTTTCCGGCCGCATTGGCGCAGTTGGTAACGTGCTCACCTCTCATCATGCGGTCTTAGGTTTGAATCCTACTCAGGCATGGCATATTTTCATATGTTACAAAAAATCATTTCATCCTTCACCGTCTGCATTAGCAGTAATTGCAAAACAGTCGGACGTTAAACCAAAAAAAAATAAATAAATAAAATAGGTAATAATAATATTATAAAGACAAAGCGAGTTTTTTGTATTTGTGCAGGCTAATTTTCAAAACTACTGAACGGATTTTCATGAAATAATTTTGTCAGCATATTCGTATTTATATTCACAGCAACATATTTTTTAAAAACATCCAAAAATGATAACCCTAAGTGCCCTAATGAAGATTTTAATAAATATGTATGTGTGTGTGTGTGTATGTGTATGTTGGAGGATACAGTTGACTAGCATTTACTCAATTTCTGCTATATACGTATTTGTTTAAAAAAAAAATTATTTGGGCCTACACATGTTTCACGTGCGAAGCCGCGCGGTGCGTGCTAGTATTTGATAATTTTGTTACTTTTCAAATGACATTTTTTAAATACTAAATGGAATGTTATAAAATATTGCAAATTTCTTACATTTATTATGCAAAGAAAGTATCAAATTAACAGAAAATCTATTCAATGAAAGGAGTTTGTTGAAAATAAACTAACGATTTTACAAAGGGAGATAAACTAGGTAGAACCTTTTAAGAAAACAAACAGAACGTTAGAGAAAAGCCTTTGTCATACATATTTAATGTTAACTCCCACGTATATTTGAATTTGACAAATATTATTCTTGTATATTCTATTAGGCAGTCACTAAATTTACATATTTCTGTATACTTTATTAGAATTTTTTATTTCACTTTTTCGCTCTTTTCTTTGACGCCCTTACTCCTCACACAATTCCTGTCCGCCTCTTACGTCTCCTCCTTTCCTATCGCATCCCCTATAGCCCCTCCGTCGCTCTTCCCTCCTTTAACTCTCCCTATTTTTCCTTTCTCTCCATCGCTCCTCTTTCTCCCCCTGTTAACCTTTTCCCTACATATTAACACTTATTTTCATACCCCTCTCTCGCTCGCAATTCTTCCTCTCCCTCTTTATCTTGTAGAATAGCAGTCTATACTTCATAAGATCGTTGATCGAAGATCAAATTAATTGTTCAATTGTTGAAGAATTTAAATAAATTATATAAACAGTTATCATAATTAATAACCATAATAAATAATTTTCGATTTATTTCACAATATTCTAAATCAAAGTTAAATAATTATCTATACAAATTAAAATATTATAGGCCCACCGGGTTGGTCTAGAGGTTAAGTCGTCGCCGTGAGTCAGCTGTTTAACAGCTGATTTTGGAAACGAAGGTTCCTGGTTCAAATCCTAGTAAAGGTAGTTACTTTTATACGGATTTGAATACTAGACAGTGGTTGCCGGTGTACTTTGATGGTTGGGGTTCAATTAACCATACTCTCTTAGGAATGGTCAACCTGGGTTTGTACAAGACTACACCTCATTTACACGTCATATACATCATCCTCATCTCATTGGGTCATGGGGTTGCTTATTGTCCTGAATTGAACAGATTGCAACGTACACATTAAAAATTAAAAAATAAATGTTATAAAATATAAATAATTTTCCAGAAGTCGAATAAGCAAATTTATCAAATATGGAGTCACAAAATCAAAGAAGCTGCAAGTTAGAATAACGGCCCGTGGTGTAGTGGACAGCCCAACTAGCTACTATGCCGGGATCCCGGGTTCGATTCCCGGTCAGGTCTCGCATTTTTTTCATTTGTAAATCACCACATATCATTACCTACACACAAGCCCAAGGCTTATGTAGGCATCATCACTCAATAAAAAAAATAAAAAAAACTAATTAATAATATAATAAAAAGGAAATGAGGAGAAAATCAAGAGATATTTAAATTTTAAAATCAAACCAAACAATTTAAAGATTTTAGAAGAATGTAGATAAAAATTTAACCGAACCAAATAGTATCTATAAAACTGATTACAACAGTAACTCAAGACCCCATTCGATTCTCATTCGATGGATCGATAAGAACACGACTAATCGACAACTAACTGACTGCAAGAAGGAATTATCGTAACTGTACAATATTAAATAATTTGAGCTCATAATAAATATAAATAATTACTGAAACAATCATTTTCAGATAACTATATATGCCCATAACAGACAAGTGGAGTGTCAAATTATTTACACTCAATCTGTTCGTTGCAGGGCTAAAATAAATAGTTCTGTTTCTTATCACATGAACAGCCAATTAATTGACTGAATCATTTAAGAACAGAAGAGGTAGAGGTGTAAAAGACACTAATCAGAGGTTATCTCCTCTGAAAGTAATGAATTTCATTATACAGCCAGACCTTGTGGTGAATGAAATGGAGGTGACATTTGCAGAGTGGAAAATATGTGCTTTTCAGAGGGCCCGGCATGCTGATAAGCGTACTTTTCCACTCAGTGAGTTGTGGCAATGGTAAACCACCTCACTCCTCGATTTACTTAGTAAAATCTCTACAGGTTCAAACCAGCTTTTTGGTTGATGACCTAACCAACAACAACAATAAACATAAATACTTACTGAAACAATCATTTTCAGATAACTATATATTTTATATTTCAATAATTTTGTTTTAATTTAAATTCACAGCGTAATTAGATTATAAAAGGTGTGCCATCAATAATTATATAAAGAACGAATCAATTTAAAATTTTGTAATTAATATTTTGTCTAATTTTAAATTAATTTCATTAAAATAATTTTTATTTTATTTCAAACTCTTTGTTTTATTTTTTATTTTACATATTATTTTTTTAAGGGGAGACTGTACTTTGTATCCCGCCAATGTTAAATTTGCTATTTTTAAGTACATTTGTCATACGATTGGTAAAAGATAGGGAAATTAAACTTTACACACTATAGGTGTCGGGTTTCTTCTCGAGCTACTGACATTGTTTCAATTTAATCTTCGGACCATACCATTTTTTTTTTTAAATTACGAATAACATAAAATTTTTACAAATTGTTTTCTACGTTTTTTGCGTATTACTAATTTTTGGAGCACTTGTTCATAAAAGTCATAAAAATGTATATGTGGATATACAAGATATTTAACTCGTAAAAATTTCAGACTGATAGGTTTATTAGTTTCTGAGAAAAAAGTACGAGAAAAATCTAAATTTACAGGAAAACGCAAGAAACAAGAAGGCGCAAATCAAAAACAAAATGTACAAAAACAAGTATATTTCCCATCAACAGTTGTTTAGAAAGCCGAACCAACAGCTGAGAATACAAAAAACACTGATGCAGATATTTTAAAAACTGAAATTCTTTTTGCACTAAAACGACCAGTATAAAATTGTGAAAAAAAATCGTTTTTGGTAACATGATAATTTTTCTATGTAAACTTGATAAAAATTTGATTTTTTCATAAAAAATTATTTTTTTGACGTAATTTAGGTTTTTTTTCTGGTAGATGTAGGCCTGAACTATTGCAAAACATAAAAAACCAAAAATCGAAATTTTGAGTTAAAACTATCGTGCCATCTCCCCTTAAGTTCATGCCGCGTTACAAACTCTCCCCTCTCGGTCTTCCTCTCTCATCGCTTTCTTCTCCTTACTCCTCCTTCGGCCTCTTTCTCTATTTCTCTATAATTTTTATAAGTTTGAAGGAAGTCTGTTTATTATTTATTATGCCCATACTAGATCATAACAGATAGGCGGAGTGTTAAATTATTTGCACTCGATTCGTTAGTTCCAGGACTACAAAAAATAGTTCTGTTTCTTATCGTTGTCACACCTCAAAAGAAAACCAGGAAGCAAATCCGTGAAGGTGGACAAATAAATAAATAAGAAACAAACGCCACAAAATAAACCAAAACAACTAGTGGAGAAGGTGGTAGCATCAGGAAAAAAACATAGCGTAGAAGAAAATTTCTAATAATAATTATTTCTAATATAATTATAATTTATTTTTTATATATATAATTATAATTTCTATTAATAATTTTTAATAATAAATAATAAACAAAAGCAATTTTGTTTATTATTTATTATACCCAGATACCAAACAACCCTAAGTTTAGATTTTCCAATATTAATAATTTTTAACATCTAATCCCGTTTAATCATGAAATATTGAAAATATTTTTAAACACCCAGTGTTTCTTCATATATTGTATAGTATTATTTCGAAATTATAATTGTTTACAGTAGAAGATATGGTCCAACTGTTCGGTAGTACTACTTAAGTTATTAAGATATTTTCGAGCTAGAACCAAAAGCAATCGGTAAATCATCGGACGTAATTTTTATTTTTAAATGAACAATGTTATGAATCCATAAATACTTAAAACTTGATTTGAAAATTGTTTTCCTTGTTTCGTGGGGGCGTTAACAATCGATCTTTTTTATGGACGAATTACATGTAACGTTACTCTATTTTGTTAATGTACTTGTAAAATTTTTTAAAGTACATTTTCACAACTCGAAATCGTTGTAGTAGTAAAAACCATTGTTGTTGCTTAGGTCATCAGCCGAAAGGCTGGTTTGAACCTGTAGAGGTTTTACTAAGTAAAACGCGAGGTAAGATGGTTTACCATTGCCTTCCTCACTGAGTGAAAAATTACGCTTATCAGCATGCCAGGCTCTCTGAAAAGCACATATTTTCCACTCTGCAAATGTCACCTCCATTTCATTCACCACAAGGTCTGGCTGTATAATGAAATTCATTACTTTCAGAGGAGATAACTCTGATTAGTGTCACAGTACACCTCTACCTCTTCTGTTTTTAAATGATTCAGTCATTTAATTGGCTGACCATGTGATAAGAAACACAACTATTTATTTTAGCCCTGCAACGGACTAAGAACCATTACGATATTATAAAAATATTTTGTAAACATGAATTGTAAAAATACCTATAAACGGTATGATAAAAAAGAAATATACTCTGAGTACCCTATCGTACAGCTGGTTTTAGCCAAAATCATCAAGTTTTAAACAGTGGTAATTTAATATTTGCCCATCTGAAGTTACGTCAATTATTCTGGCTCTTAGGCAGTAGGTCTCAACTCTCCCTTGAAAATAAAGTACTCGTATACAAAGTAATACTCAAAGCAATTTGGACGTATGGGTTAGAGCTATGGGGTACAGCTAGTTCATCAAATATAGAAATACTGCAGCGCTTTCAATCAAAATGCCTGAGACTGATCACTGCAGCCCCATGGTACGTAACAAATGAAATACTACACAATGACCTAAACCTGCTCTTCATAAAAGAAGAAATTAAACAACATAGCGAAAAACATTTACAAAAACTAGAAGACCATCAGAATCCATTAGCGATTAGCCTCCTTGACAACAGCGAAGATACTCACAGACTGAAACGCTTTAAACCACTGGACTTACCTCTACGATTTTGTTAGTCATTAAAAATTTTTTTTCACCTTTTCTACTTCAACTCCTAATCACCAGCATCTCATAATTGGCGTCGTTTTTCATCTCTACCATCGTCATTGTCATCTCCAACTTCAACACTTTGTGTTTCGGGATGTTGATTCACGGTTCATCAAGTTTGATTTTGTATAGATATATTTTTTGTTTCTTCACAGTTTGGTCTTTCTCAAACACACTACTGACTGTCGTTTGTGTTTTTAATTCTAAGGACATTGCTCAGATTTTCTCATATTTGCTTAAAGTTATTGTATAACTGATTGCAAAAGAAAACTATACTGTTAAAAAAAAAAAAAAAAATATTTGCCCATAACAGGTAGATGGAGTGTTATTTGCACTCGATCGGCTAGTTCCAAGGATACAAAAACTAGTTCTGATTCTTATCATATATAGTCATCCAATTATGACTGAAACATTTAAGAACGGAAGAGGTAGAGGTGTAAAATTCACTAGTCAGATTTATCTCCTTCGAGAGTAATGAGTTTCATTGTTATACAGCCAGACCCTGTAAGGCGCTTCACGTTGGGCGCCAAAATGTAAGGTACCACGGTTCCTAATAATTAACTGCCCTAAATTTAAGCTAGCCAAAAATGGAGTTAAATAAAAAAAACAGAATTTTAAGGTTATGCTGATAAAAACAAAATTTAATCATAAAGAATTTAGAATAAGATACAAAAATGAACGTTTACTTCGTAATACATTAAATGCGAGTATATTATGTTTTAAATGATTTATGATTTGATTACTTTCCTTTTTTCTTTCTCTCGCCTATATGAATATATAGGAAGGAAAGTATTGTTTTCATGTCGATTTTTCGAAATCGAGTTTTCACCGGATCTATACGTTTTCAGACCCCCTGAACCCAAAAAACATGTTTTTAGCGATTGGTCTGTGTGTGTGTCTGTGTGTGTGTCTGTGTGTGTGTGTGTGTGTGTGAACAGAATATCTCAAGAACGGAACATCGTACGAACTTGAAACTTGAAACTTAAGTTACATACCACTACCGGACGCGACACGAACATTTTCATCAAAATCGGTCAACCGGAAGTAGTAGTTTATTCGTATAATTTTTCAGTTTTTTGCGATTTTCTCAAAAACTGGTTCTACGATTTTTTTTAAAATCGCCTATTTTACTCAATTTTTTATTCTCTACAAGATGGGGTAGGCGCCATGTTTGCTGAAATTCTCGGTGAGGCTGTTTTCACGTAAAAACGTTGTTTTTTTAAGATTACGGCTTTAATATAAATTTTAGCGCAAAAACTTATATAATAAAAGTTGTAGAGAATTTAAAATCCTACAACTTTTATTTTAAACATTTTTTTGTATAACGCTTAGTTTAGCGGTAATTTGCAATTTTCTTTTTTTTTTCTCACGAAAACGTGAGAAAAATCGATTTTTTTAACATTTCGGTCTTAGTATGCATTTTACGACAAAAGTGTATATAATTAAATTTATAGAAAATTAAAAGATCTACAACTTTTATTTAAAGCATTTTTCTCTACAGAGCCTAGTTTAGCGTGAAAGCGTGATTTTCCGTATTTTTAGGCCAAACTGGGTTCGATTTTCATTTTGCGTCTTTCACTCATTATTAAAATTAGGTTATGTTTTTGAGGTTAGTTTTTTGTTTATTTTTAATGTTTTATTACTAATATTAGGTTTATTGTTAATTATTTGCACTGGCAAGAGAAAGTCGTGTGAGTGTTTCACACCAGATTTTTTCAAGTAATATTAATTTAATAGATCTTAAAGTTTATTTATCGTTTATTTTAAAATTAAAATGTTTTACCACAATGATTGTTCATGCTGTTCACATTTGATAGTCGATATTGTTGTCTTGTTGGAGGTTCTTATTTCATGTACTCTTCTTGATGATCTGACATATCCTCAAATAAAAAATGGTTTCCTTGATTTATATATTCAACAAATCCATTAACCTTTTATGTTCCATTGTTCCTTCACTCGCGCATTTGTATTTTTATGAAATTATTATCTCATTGGTTGAAATTTAACCGCACTATTTTATTTAACCTTTTTGAACATGAAGCCGAATTCAAACACAGTTGATTTACACTATTTATTTAATTTAATTTTTATCACTTTGGATTTACTGTTCATCATATTTTAAAGATATATAAAATATTTAATTAGTCAT
This sequence comes from Catonia carolina, assembly GCA_035578175.1. NCBI lineage: Eukaryota > Metazoa > Arthropoda > Insecta > Hemiptera > Achilidae > Catonia > Catonia carolina. Next base: position 197,829,141 of record JAQMRL010000001.1, on the reverse strand, counting down.
TAAAAATATCTACATAATTTATATGTTTTTTATCATAGACAAGGAAACAAGCTTAAAACATCACATTATATCACACACATATGATTTAGGTTGGTACCATTACTTGCTATAACATATTTTTACTTGATGTGATTAGTGTTGGTACGCCTGTTTCTTTAATTAAAGAAACCCAGTATTCTAATTTGCTACAATCCTGTCATGAATGAAGTGAAGGTGTCATTTACAGGGTGATTTTCGGAGACGAAGGTTCCTGGTTCAAATCCTAGTAAAGTTAGTTAGTTACTTTTATACGGATTTGAATACTAGACAGTGGTTACTGGTGTACTTTGATGGTTGGGGTTTAATTAACCATACTCTCTCAGGAATGGTCGGCCTGGGTCTGTACAAGACTACACCTCATTTACACGTCATACACATCATCTTCATCTTATTGGGTCATGGGGTTGCTTATTGTTCTGAATAAAAAAGATAAAAAGATAAAAAGAGAAGGTGTTTGTTCACAAACACAGACACACACAGACCAGTCACTAACAAAATGTTTTTTGAGTTCATGGGGTAAAACGAGTATTTTCGGTGAAAATCGAATTGAAAATAATATAATTTCCTTTCCTATACATTCATGCATGGAAAGAAAAGTGAAAATGAACAGAAACATTTAAACACAATCATACCTAATATTTTAAATAACTTAACAGCTTTAATTAATTAACACGTGCACAACGAACGCATGGGATTCTGATCAGCTGGCCAAATTACGTCATCGCTCCTTCCACTCCTTCATCATTAGAGAAATATAATACGCCGTAGCAGATTTCATGAAACGTACCACGAGTCTAACTTAAAATAGAAGAATAAAGCAGCAGACCGGGAAAATGGAGAAAACTAGAGAAAAGCTGTACCTCCCCACAAATGTTTAAAAGAAATCCAAGATGGTGACAAAAATAAAAATATCGTACTTTATTCAATAGATAAGTTTTAGAGTTCTAAGTTACGTTTAAACTTAATTTAACTTTCAAATTAAGAATTTAATTAAGTAACAAAAATTCGTTACTTTTTTCACTAGAAACTTATCCGTCGGTTCGGCTGAACGATTTGTTCATCCTTACCATATTTATTAAGCCTAAACTTAATAAGTCAATATCGTTAACGTGGAGGATCTCTCTCCTCTCTGAAAAAACTTCTCTCTAAACTTTTTCTCCAATTTGTTAACTTCTTACCATTATTTAATCCTACAAAATTATTTTCATTCTTAAATATTTTAAATAAATAAATGTAACTTTTTCTTATAATTTTCTTTAAAAAAAACGTTCAAATTTATTCAATCAAAATTTTATTACTCAAGAAAATTTCATTATTAAATTTAATATTAACTTATTTAAAAGAAAATATTGTTTTAATTAGTTAATAATGTTTTAATTACTAAACTAAAAGTTTTGTTTGAATAAATGTCAATTAAAATCTTCTCAGTGATGAAGTGGTTGAAGTACTAGACGACGAAGCAAAATTTTCCGGTTTTGATTGCTGGCTATATAGTGATAAATTTTATGTAAATTTAAAAAATTCGTATTTGGGAATAGTTAGCGAGTAAAACTATGTATAGTTAGCTGGTACCGCCCCTTCGGTACTCGCGTATCGGTTGGGCATGACAACAAAATGAACTCACCAAGATAACTCCTTTTGGTTGTTTTAATCTTAAATAATACGAGGTTTGTTCAAAAAATAACGGGAATTTTCGTTTTTTGAAAAAAATATTTATTTATTCATCTACATTAATATTGTCGCCTTCAAAGTAGTCCCCTTCACATGCAATACACTTGTGCCAACGCTTTTCCAATCCTCGAAACACTTCTGAAACTCAATCTTTGTGATAGCCTTTAGCTCTTTCACCGATTCGCTTTTAATGTCATCTATGTTTGTAAAACGACGGCCTTTTAATGTTCTCTTTATTTTTGTAAATAGAAAAAAGTCACATGGAGCCATGTCTGGCGAATATGGAGGCTGGGGCATCGTTACAGTTTTGTTTTGGCCAAAAATTCACGAACAAGCAATGAAGTGTGAGCAGGTGCATTATCGTGGTGCAAAAGCCATGAATTGTTTTGCCACAAATCCGGGCATTTTTTTCGGATTGCTTCACGCAAACGGCGTTGAACTTGTAGGTAGTACTCCTTATTGATTGTTTGACCTTGTGGCAAGAATTCATGATGCACTATGCCATTAAAATCGAATAACACAGTGAGCATAACCTTCACATTCGACCGCTCTTGTCGAACCTTTTTCGGTCTTGGCGATCCAGAATGCCTCCACTGGGACGATTGAGCCTTAGTTTCGACATCGTATCCGTAAACCCATGTTTCGTCACCTGTTATAACACGTTTGAGTAGATCCGCATCGTTGTCGACTTCATTTAGTGACTCCTGAGCAACTTCCATTCGCCGCTGTTTTTGTTCGAAATTCAACAATTTTGGAACAAATTTTGCTGCCACACGTTTCATACCCAAAACATCCGAAAAAATTTCATGGCATAAGCCAATCGATATGCCAACATCATCACTGACTTCTCTGATTGTGATTCGGCGATCGTTCATAACCATTTCTTTCACTTTTTTCACGTTTCATCGGTTGTTGATGTGCTTGGACGTCCGGGTCGTTCGTCATCTCCAACGTTTTCGCGGCCATCTTGGAAACGCTTATGCCACTCGTAAATCCTTGTTTTACTCATAGCAGACTCACCATATGCCTTTGTTAATATTTCACACACTTTATTTCATTTTTCACGCAAAATTTAATACAAATTCTTTGATCCATTTTTTTTAACAAACAAAATAGCCGTGCTCGAAAAACACGTCTAACCTTAGCGGCTTCCACTTAAGAACTAAGCAATAAATATTGTTGAAAATTTTATCGTACATCAGGGGCATGTGTACCAACATAATAAAAAAAAAAATTTTACAATCGGACTATCCAAACCCGCGAAATTTAAAAATTCCCGTTACTTTTTGAATACACCTCGTATACAGGTCTATAAAAAGTTTTTTAATATATGTTTCTATGTGATAAATTTTAAGTGAATTTTTAAAATTTCGTATTTGGGAATAGCTAGTCGCCTATACATTGGTGTTAACCCGATCTGGTCAGGAGTTAAAATCTAGTACTGCAGTTGATTTGTAATTTAGCAGCTAACCGCAACGCCATTATACTATATGTGGGTAAAGCGGCAATAATTACTGACATTTCCAATTTTATTCAAAATAATAATATTTATATTAATCTTTTATGAATATAGAGCCCCGTATGTTAGCATATTCAATAGACAACCAAACTAGAGAAAAACATTTTTTTGGCTTACAATCTTGCTTTGTAACGTTAAACTTATTTTACAGCTTACAAGATACAAAATCAGATGTTTCAAACTAAATTTTGTTTATTTCTTTTTAAGAGAACATTTATTTTATTTTACATGCTCCAAAATTAACAGAAGTGTTAAAACTTCAAATTTTAACATATAATTTTGCACGGTAATGAGAATTGATAATATTTACCGTGTAATTATGATTATTCTAAAAAATTACTTACACAAGCTAACCCATAAAAATTAAAATATTAGATTTTGTTTTTGACGTACCGGGTTGATCTAGTGGTAAAGTTGTCAAAAACCAGCTGTTTTTTAGGTTCGATTCATGGTCCAAAACTTAAAAAAAACTTTTTTATTTACCACGGGAGCACATTTCCAGGAATTTCAGCAGACATGCTTTTTATCCTTTCTTGTGAACCAATAAAAAGTCTTTGTAGGCTGTATAAGAAGATTTAAAACAAAATCGTAGGAGCCGTTTTTGATGAAATCACAAAAACGTGTAAAATTGCACGAATAATCAACTATTTCCGGTTGACTGATTTTAATGAAAATGTTCCTATCAGGTCCCCTAATGGTACCCACTTCCAAGTATCAACTTTGTATGACATTCCATTCTTGAGATATTTTGTTCACACAAAGACACACAGATCAACAACTAAAAACATGCTTTTGTGTACAGTGGCCTGAAAACATGTCTTCCGGTAAAAAATCTATTCAGAAAAATTGACAAGAAAACAATACTTTCCTTCCCTAAATATTCATATAGGGCAAGAGTAAACTAAAAATAATAATTTACTGAATTTCACATTGTTGACAAATCAACCAGAACAACGATATAATGTTCATAGATCGACATACTACGGACTAAAATCAACGTAAATAAATGAAACAAATATAGACACGTCATAATGATCTTCTAAGCTTCCTTATTCAATTACGTAGTCTACACATTAAATTGAATTGGAAATTGAAGGCGTGTGTTTTCCATTCAAATTTCACACCTACATCCAATCGTCTATGATGTAATTAATAATACTGAATTTTCTTTTAATATTAATCACTATTTTAATACAAACGTTAAAGTTCAAGGACTGAAATAACTTTAAGTTTCCGTTGACATTAAGCTGAAATTAATATTTCTACAGTATAGGCTATGTGTATAATAGGGAACACCTAATTTGTAATTGAATAACGAGTAAGATGAAACCATAAAATGTAAAACGTTGACACAGTTTTCTGAATCCTTATATACAACGTAACTTCCTTTAATGTTCACAATATTCATTTCTGCCCATAACAGACAGGTGGAGTGTCAAATTATTTACACTCAATCTGTTCGTTACAGGGCTAAAATAAATCGTTCTGTTTCTTATCGCATGGTCAGCCAATTAAATGACTGAATCATTTAAGAACAGAAGAGGTAGAGGTGTAAAAGACACTAATCAGAGTTATCTCCTCTGAAAGTAATGAATTTCATTATACAGCCAGACCGTTGTGGTGAATGAAGTGAAGGTGTCATTTGCAGAGTGGAAAATATGTGCTTTTCAGTGGGCCCGGCATGCTGATAAGTGTACTTTTCCATTCAGTGAGTTGTGGCAATGGTAAACCACCTCACTCCTCGTTTTACTTAGTAAAACCTCTACAGGTTCAAACCAGCCTTTTGGCTGATGACCTAAACAACAACAACAATATTCATTTAATTAAGTATAATTAGTAATGAAACCGGCGCTTTGAACAGGAAAATTGCTTATGTCAGTGGAATGTCTCAATATAACAATAGAGGGCTCTGTTATGTTAACACTACAGTTTTTTTTTTTTTTTTGGTTTAACGTCCGACTGTTCTGCAATTACTGCTAATGCAGACGGTGAAGGATGAAATGATTTTTTTTGTAACGTATGAAAAGATGCCGTGCCTGAATGGGATTCGAACCCAAGACCGCATGATGAGAGGCGAGCACGTTACCAACTGCGCCAATGCGCAAAACACTACAGTGTTTTTACTTTTTCTTCCCCTATGAATATATATGGAAGGAAAATATTGTTTACATAACGATTTCCGAAATCAAATTTTATTCGAATGCACAAGTTTTCAGGCCACATGAACCCAACAATCATGTTTTTTAGTGATTGGTCTTCGCGCGCGCGAGTCTGTGAGTGTGTGTGTGTGCGTGTGAATGAACTATCTCAGGAACGGAAAACAGTACAAAGCTGAGACTTGAAACTTAAGTTAGACACCCCTACGCGATCAAACACAAATATTTTCATCGAAATCAGTCAGCCGATATAAGTTAACTAATAAGTTAGTTAGTCTGTTGTTTGCCCACTACAGGCACGTAGAGTGTTTAATTATTTGCACTCTATCTACTAGTTTCTAGGCTATAAAAATTAATTTTGTTTCTTATTACATGGACAGCCAATCAAGTCCTATATGACTGAAGCTTTTAAGGGGAGCACTGTACCTCGAAAATTGAAAAAATCTATTTTTCCAATTTTGGCGCCAATGCCTTCTGTATCTTTTTCTGTGTAATTACATATAAAAATTATAACTGTTCGATAGAAATTACGGAAGCTATGCAAATTTTTGTTACGTAATGTTTTTTTTTTTATTCCTAATATGTGTACGTTGCAATCTGTTCAATTCAGAACAATAAGCAACCCCATGACGCAATGAGATGAGGATGATGTGTATGATGTATATATGAGGTGTAGTCTTGTACAGACCCAGGTCGACCACTCCTGAGAGAGTATGGTTAATTGAACCCCAACCATCAAAGTACACCGGCAATCACTGTCTAGTATTCAAATCCGTATAAAAGTAACTACCTTTACTAGGATTTGAACCAGGAACCTTCGTCTCCGAAAATCAGCTGTTAAACAGCTGATTTTGGCAACGACTTTACCTTTATTTTATTTTATTTTTTTATTTTTTTTTTTTGGTTTAACGTCCGACTGTTCTGCAATTACTGCTAATGCAGACGGTGAATGATGAAATGATTTTTTGTAACGTATGAAAAAATGCCGTGCCTGAATGGGATTCGAACCCAAGACCGCATGATGAGAGGCGAGCACGTTACCAACTGCGCCAATGCGGCCGGCACTTTACCTTTAGACCAACCCGGTGGCTTGTAATGTTTTGACCGGAATTTCTTTTGAGTAAATCTATGGAAACAATTCAGAGTGGCTATATTCAAAGAACACAGTAGTCTAAGCTGATAAGGCAATGGAAAGTGTGTCAAAAGAAGCAAGACAAGAGAAAAAAAGAGGAAATTATTTGAGGAAAAATAACAATCTGGTGAGGATCAATAAGTACTATGGTGTAGGCTGATAATAGGGTAAGTAAAACTTTACGGCTCATTTCCCGCAAATTCACTTTTTTCCATAAAGGTACAGTTTTCTCAAAAACTATTTGATTTTGAAGGTTGAAATTTTTTGAGCACGTTTCCCCCCCGTATAATTGTAACATAATATAATACTAGAATCATTGCAGTATTATTACCAAGTTCGAAATAAAATAAATAAAAAATTCTACAAAAAATATTAAATTGTTTTTAAAAAAAAGTTTTGAAATGGTATCGCTAGCTCTATATTAACAATTCTATTACCAGAGCTTAAAAAGATGTCATAGAAAAGACAAAAAATTAAAGCCCTAACTCTTAACGGTTTCTTAGAAACGTGTACCTAAAAAATCTGGTGTGAAACACACAACTTTCTCTTGCCAATGCAAATAATTAACAATAAACCTAACATTAGTATTAAAACATTAGAAATGAACAAAAAACTAACCTCAATAAACATAACCTTATTTTAATCATGAGTGAAACACTCAAAATGAAAATCAACCTCAGTCTGGCTTAAAAATACGGAAAATCACTATTTCACGCTAAATTAGGCTCTGTAGAGAAAAATACGTTAAATAAAAGTTGTAGATCTGTAAATTTCCTATAAATTTGGTTATATACTTTTTTGTCGTAGAATGCATACTAAGGCCAAAATCTTAAAAAAAATCGATTTTTCACACGTTTTCGTGAGAAAAAATCAGAAAATTGCTAATTACTGCTAAACTAAGCGTCATAAAAAAAAATGTTTGAAACAGAAGTTGTAGGTTTTTAAATTCTCTACAACTTTTATTATATAAGTTTTTGCGCTAAAATTTATATTAAAGCCGTAATCTTAAAAAAACAACGTTTTTACGTGATAACAGCCTCACCGAGAATTTCAGCAAACATGGCGCCTACCCTATCTTATAGAGAATAAAAAATTGAGTAAAATAGGCGATTTTTAAAAAAATCGTAGGACCAGTTTTTGAGAAAATCGCAAAAAACTGAAAAATTATACGAATAAACTACTACTTCCGGTTGACCGATTTTGATGAAAATGTTCGTGTCGCGTCCGGTAGTGGTATATAACTTAAGTTTCAAGTTTCAAGTTCGTACAATGTTCCGTTCTTGAGATATTCTGTTCACACACACACACACACACACACACACACACACACACACACACACACACACAGACAGACAGACAGACACACACACAGACCAATCGCTAAAAACATGTTTTTTGGGTTCAGGGGGTCTGAAAACGTATAGATCCGGTGAAAACTCGATTTCTTAAAATCGACATGAAAACAATACTTTGCTTCCTATATATTCATATAGGCAAGAGAAAGTAAAAAATCTGGTGTGAAACACTCACACAACTTTCTCTTGCCAATGCAAATAATTAACAATAAACCTAACATTAGTATTAAAACATTAGAAATGAACAAAAACTAACCTCAAAAACATAACCTTATTTTAATCATGAGTGAATGACGCAAAATGACAATCAAACTCAGTTTGGCTTAAAAATACGGAAAATCACTCTTTCACGCTAAACTAGGCTCTGTAGAGAAAAATGCTCTAAACAAAAGTTGTAGATCTTTTAATTTTCTATAACTTTTATTATATACACTTTTGTCGTAAAATGCGTACTAAGACCGAAATGTTAAAAAAATCGATTTTTCTCACGTTTTCGTGAGAAAAAAAACAGAAAATCGCAAATTACCGCTAAACTAAGCGTTATACAAAAAAATGTTTGAAACAAAAGTTGTAGGTTTTTAAATTCTCTACAACTTTTATTATATAAGTTTTTGCGCTAAAATTTATATTAAAGCCGTAATCTTAAAATACAACGTTTTTACGTGAAAACAGCCTCACCGAGAATTTCAGCAAACATGGCGCCTACCCTATCTTGTAGAGAATAAAAAATTGAGTAAAATAGGCGATTTTAAAAAAATTCGTAGGACCAGTTTTTGAGAAAATCGCAAAAAACTGAAAAATTATACGAATAAACTACTACTTCCGGTTGACCGATTTTGATGAAAATGTTCGTGTCGCGTCTGGTAGTAGTATGTAACTTAAGTTTCAAGTTTCAAGTTCGTACGATGTTCTGTTCTTGAGATATTCTGTTCACACACACACACCCCCCCACACACACACACACACACACCACACACACACACACACACACACACACACACACACACACACACACACACACACACACACACACACACACACACACACACACACACAGACCAATCGCTAAAAACATGTTTTTTGGGTTCAGGGGGTCTGAAAACGTATAGATCCGGTGAAAACTCGATATCTTAAAATCGATATGAAAACAATACTTTCCTTCCTATATATTCATATAGGCAAGAGAAAGTAAAAAGGTGAATTTAACATGGGTTAGATAGGAGGTAGGCCTATAGTGTTCCCCTTAACAGAACAGCTAGTGGTACGTGCGTAAGACACTAGTCAAGAGTGATCTCCTCTGAGAGTAATGAATTTCATTATACTGGCAGACCCTGTCGTGAATGAAGTGAAGGTGCCATTTGCAGGGTGGAAAGTAGATCCTTTTCAGAGAGCTTGGCATGCTGATAAGCATACTTTCCCACTCAGTGAGGAAGGCAATTGTAAAACACCTCACTCCTTGTTTTACTTAGTAAAGCCATTAGAGCAGTTATTTTCAAACTTGGGGTCGTGGTGATGTAAAAAAAAAAAAAAAAACGGGGGCAGTCGCAAAACAATAATGAAATCATTTAATCATTTTATGAGAAAAAAATAATTTAATATAAACTTACTTATAAAAATTGTACATGCAATAAATACATTTACTTGTAAAGAAAGAAATTAATCATTAATTAATTATTAATGTGATGGTTGCATTTTTTTTTTTTTTTTTTTTTTTTTTAGGCCCTCATTGGAGCAAAATTAATCGATTTATAGAAGATCCCTAGTTGTTTCTCCTATCCGCCCAGTAGTTCTTCATCCTTTGCGACACTCTCGCCCTATCCTCCACAGTCCAATGTCTGTTTGTCTGCCTTTTAGGTACTTCTGGAAATTTCGTGTTTGGATTTTTGATCTTATATCCTTCTTCTCTGTTCAAAATCTGCGTCTCTGAGATATCCAGGTCCTGCAGATCCTGTTGAACTTCCTCAAACCAGGCGTACATTTAAACATTTGTTTACATTTAAAATTTTCTTTATACGTGGATCTTTGTAAGAAACATATAAAAGTAAATTGTTCTTGAGTGATAACATACGATTCCTTTATTTAGTTTTTAGAGCAACCATAGAGGAAAACCCCTTTTCACACAGATAAGACGTGGAAAAAGGTATTAATATTTTCAATGCTTCTGTGACTAAATTTCCATATTCATGTCGTCAAGTAAGCCAAAACGTATTTAAATCTCCTGATGCAAATTGTATTTGTAGCGTTTTGTTGGCAGACATTTCGATGAGCCGGTCGTGAATCTCAACAGGTAAATTAGCTGCGGCAACAACGTTTTCACTAAACGGATTCAGTAGGCCTACTCATCTCTTTGAGAAATCATTTTTATCTTCCGGGAAATACTCTGTCAACTGAGTTTTTATCTCACGTATTTTTAATCTCAACTACTTGAAAATATATTTATAATTCTTCTTCTTCTTCTTTCAAACAGGGATTAGGCCATGGCCTGTTCCGACTCACATTCAGCTTATATTAATAATTTTAGAAAACATCTATATTAAATATGTAATTCATATTTTATCAATGATAAATTTAAGTCTATCTTATAACATTTGTTTTTTTTCCTTATGGTACAATCATTGCCACCTTTTCCGTGGCCTGCCTATACCTCTTTTGCCTACCGGTTGATACTTGTAAATTTTTAGTGGAAGCCTATCGGCTGACATTCGTTCAACATGTTCTTTCCACTGTTGGCGATACGATGCAACTCTCTCATTCAGGCAGAAGATGTTCAGCTCCCTCCTTATTTCCTCATTCCTGATGTGATCTCTCCTGTCACAGCCCTTAGTTCTGCGAAGAAATTTCATCTCCGCTGCCTGCACTTTACTCTCAAGTGTTTTTGATGTGACCCAAGATTCATTACCATAGAGGAGTATTGGAGCTGCCATTGTTTTATAAAATTTCATTATTGTGTTTGTGGTAGCTTTTTTCGCCAATGTCCTACTGATACTTCCACGTAAGTAGTTGAGATTTTTAATCTCAACTACTTAAAAATATATTTATAATTACAGTCAAAATTCAATTATTAATAGTAAGGCTTACTATTATTAGCCGAGGTGGGGGGGGGGTCGCGAAATATTTATTTATTTATTTTTTTAATTCCTAATATGTGTACGTTGAAATCTGTTCAATTTAGAACAATAAGCAACCCCATGAACCAATGAGATGAGGATGATGTGCATGACGTGTAAATGAGGTGTAGTCTTGTACAGACCCAGGTAGACCATTCGCCGGCCACATTGGCGTAGTTGGTAACGTGCTCGCCTCTTATCATGCGGTCTTGGGTTCGAATCCCATTCAGGCACGGCATATTTTCATATGTTACAAAAAATCATTTCATACTTCACCATCTGCATTAGCAGTAATTGCAGAACAGTCGGACGTACCATTCCTGAGAGAGTATGGTTAATTGAACCCCAACTATCAAAGTACACAGGTAACCACTGTCTAGTATTCAAATCCGTATAAAAGTAACTACCTTCACTGGGATTTGAACCAGAAATCTTCGTCGCCAAAATCAGCTGTTAAACAGCTGACTTACGGCGACGACTTTACCTCTAGACCAACCCGGTGGGTCGCGGAATATTAATTTTCTTTATTTTTACTATTTGGGGGTCGCGGAGCAAAAATGGTTGAGAATCACCGCTCTAGAGGTTCAAACCTCCTTCTGGCTGATGGCCTAAACAACAACAAGTAGTTATAAGTCTGTCTCATATCCGTTATGGTATCTTAGTATGGGGTAATTCTAGCATGAGTAATATGAATAGGGTTTTTAAAATTCAAGAGTAAGCTATTATTAGGTGTATGGTGGGAGCTAACCAGCTAACCTCATCCACACCACTATTTAAGGAGCTTAAATTGCTTACAGTTCCCTCTCTCTACATTTTTGAGGTGATTATGTATGTTAGCCAAAATAATTTTATGCAGAATTTCAATGTTCACAATCATAACACGAGAAACAGGAATAATTATTATGTGGCTAAGCACTCCACAAAATTGTTTGAACAAAAACCTACTTAGGCAGGGAGAAAATTCATGAATAAATTACCCCAATTTTTAAAATTTTGTGAGGATTTGAATTCCTTTAAAAGGAATCTGAAAAATTACTTGATCGGTGAAACGTTTTATAGCGTACAAGAATTTCTTTCTTGATAGTATTGTAGTGATACATTGTGTGATTCTTACTACATCATATTTCAGGTGTTATAGCTGACATGTCCTATACTCCTCCTGGAGTCTCCAGGGCGCAAAAAAAAAAAGTATGTATATTATTTATTAAACCCAAATCCCGAACGAACCTATGGTTAGTTGTCAACTTCCCACTGCTTTATTGCTAACTTTATAGCAGTACATTATTTATTTTGTTCTCCTATAAACTACCCAATAACAAAATGAATTTATTCAATAAAATCATAAAAAGTAAAAATTTCTCACCAGCAGAGGCAACCCCGTCATACTACAACAGTACTTTCACCCTTCCCTACAAAAAAAACCCTAAAAGGAATTAAAATGGATAAATAACAATAAAATAATGAGAATAAATTCAACAAAACACATAAATAGGTAAAAGAAATTGTAATTAAACGAACGAAATAAAAAAAAATGTTAATTTGTTATTAGGATTTTACGCTCACGCGTGACGTCATTAGTATTAAAACGTTGTTTACATATTATTATTACCTGTCATAAACAGACATTTTATTATTTGTATAATTTCCCAGAAACTAGGCTAACAAATAATGTGTATTTTTTTTAATTTACATAAAATATTTCTTGCGTAAAAATTGTACTGATGCTTTAATAGCATTATTATCGTGAATAAAAAAAGTCTGTTACAATACTGAAATAACAAAACATTAATAAACAGCTGTCTCTGAGGAATAATAGTAACTTGTTTGACATTATAACAAAAGATTCCAGATTACATTCTTAGTTAAAATCTAGAAAAACTAATACGTTAAATTTATATTCACAGTGGATATTCCATGTGGGTAACTAAACATCAATCAGGTTGATGTACTTTGAAGAAACCGGTGAATTCCAGCAGTAAACAGCAACGGAAAATCAGTAGGTTTACAAAAACGTGCTTCAAAATGCATTGATAATGGCAACCTCATTTTTGAACATCTATTGTAAAAGGTGGGTACAATCTAAAAATTTTTGGGTGGTTAATCCAACCCAAACAATTTTTCTTAAAATTAGTAATGTATTGTACTAAATAAAATTGAAATTGTTGTATTTACTTTTATTTTATTTTTGAATATTAGGGGAAGGGAGCCATATATGGAATAGGGTATTATTATGGAATACTAGTATTTTTCCAGACAGGACGTTGGTAATCCTGATCTTCTCCCACCATTGGTTATACCAACAGAAACAAACACCAGATTCAAACTGACCAAATACAGAGTGTTTTGTCAAGATTATAATGAAGATAAGAAAGGTGAAAAGTGGATTAATTGCTTGAGGTGTTATCATTGATATCATTAACAATGAACTAGTGCTGAAAGGTTGTAGTTTGTTTGCGATTACTCTGAATAAACTGATTGGACTAATACTTTGGTGCTTTGAAAACTATGTAGCCAAATTATGTATCTATTCCAAGTATTTAAAATTATAACACAATGTATTCCATATTAAGATCCTATTTTCTGAATTGTAAAAATGATGCCGCTAAAGAAAATTTAAAAAAAAATTATATATTTGTAAATTTAAGATTTTATATTTTTTAGTTGTGAAATAAACTATTTCTATTATAGATTTTTTTTTTTTGTCATCAGTCTCTCGACTGGTTTGATGCAGTTCTCCAACCTGTTCTATCTTGCGCAAGTCGTTTCATATCTACATACCTGTAACACCCTACATCTTTTGTAATTTGCTTTATATATTCTAATCTTTGCCTCCCTCTACAATTTACTCCCTCAATGTTACCCTCCATTATTGATAGCCCAATACCTGGATGTCTTAGGATATGCCCCACTAGCCTATCCCTTCTTTTGGTAAGATGCTTCCATATACTTCTTTTTTCATCCACTCGCCTAAGAACCTCTAAATTACTTATTTTGTCCACCCACCTAATCTTTAACATTTTCCTATAACACCACATTTCAAAAGCTTCTATCCTCTTCCGTTCTACAGCCCCTATCACCCACGTTTCACTTCCGTATAATGCGACACTCCAAACATAATGTTTTAAGAAATTTTTCCTAATCTGTAAATCAATGTTTGTAGTCAGTAAGCTGTTTTTCATTTCAAAGGCTTTTCTAGCTTGAGCAATTCTACTCTTGATATCACTCGTGCTTCTACCATCCTTTGTTATTTTACTCCCTAGATAGCAGAATTCCCCAACTTGCTGTATGTTTTCGTTGCCTACTTTTAAATTTCCCATCTCTTCTAAACCACTCTTGCTGCTGCACAACACTTTCGTTTTGTTCTTATTAATTTTCATGAAGTAATCCTTCCTCAAGATCTCATCCATTCCATTTAAGGCATCCTCTAGTTCATTCTTTGCCTCGGCTAATACTACTATATCATCGGCGAATCTCAACATTTTTAACATTCAAATAATTTCAAAAAAAGTCATAGAAACCCAGAAAAATCAAAAAATGAAAATGGTATTCCATATTTGGTTCCTCTCCCCTACTTTAACATCTATTTTATGCCCATAACTGGCAGATGAAATGTTAAATTATTTTAAGTTAACCTTTTCAGTCCCGAAACAATATATAAAAGTTTGATCTAAAGCCATTTAATTTAAATAAGGGTGTACAAAACGTCCCAGCCCTTATTTCGAAAACTTGCAAGCGTAAACCTGCCATTTCCGACCAAAATTTCAACGTTACAGAAAAATAAAATGGCCTTAAAAATTAATTTTTATTGTGTTTATAAAATAAAATAAATCGTTCTAACACTAAAAATATTCAAAATAGTTTTTTTAGTTTTTTTAATTTGTCGCATCGACAGCTTGGTCGTCAGCGACTACTGTGGGTTTTGGTACCTTAACGGTGGTTTCAACGTGTTAAAATTTCCAGATCCTAGCCGGGAATCGAAACCGCGACCTTTCACTTTGTAGGCTAGCGTGAAGTCACTACGCCACGGATGCGGTTTCAAAATACATTATTCCATTAATTTTTGTTTAAATTTTTTTCGGAAATGTTCGGTTATCCGGACGTTGACATTTTATGCATAACTTAAGGACGTCCGGTAAATAGGATGTTATTACTACGTAAAAGATATGGACGTCCTGTTTTCCGGACGTTGGTACTGAAAGGGTAAAGAAATGCAGATTTCACCTTAGGAAACAGGTAGAAGTCACATGGTGCAAGATCTGGTGAATACGGTGGATGTTCTAACACTGAGATGCTGTACTTGGCTAGCAACCTCTTGACAGATAATGCGGAATGAGCTGGCGCATTGTCTTGGTCGAGAACCCATGATTTGTCCTTCCACATTTCGGGGCGTTTTTTCCTTACTGTTTGACGTAGTTTAGAAAGTACCTCAAGGTAGTAATATTGATTAATTGTTTGATCTTCAGGAACCAAGTGAACATACACAATCCCATGGATATAAAAAAAACAATCATCATTGCCTAAAAATTTGACTTGCTCATTCGAGCTTTTTTGGCTCTCGGTGAAGTTCGGCTCTTCCAGTGCATGGATTGGCGCTTCGTTTCCGGATCATAAGAAAAAACCACGTTTTATCACATGTTATTATAGTTTCTAAAAAATTTGGGTCATTTTCAATCGCATAGAAAGTGTCAGTAGAAACATTTTTGCGAGCTTCATTTGAAACATTTTTGAGCGGCACGTGTCCTGAAGAAGCTGATGGAAGATGACTTCCAGCACTGTTTCCAACAATGGAAAATTCGCATAGAGCGTTGTAGGGAGAGAGAAGGAGCGTATATTGAAGGCGACAATGAGTGATTATGTACAAAAATCTGTTCGTATTATTGACCTTTTTTGACAATCAGTTAAGTTATAAAAAAATGTATTCCTAAATTCGAATTTTTGTTCCACGGCTCCTGTTCTGATAATTTTTTCTTCTTCTTTTTTCTTTTATTTTCTTTTCTTCTTTCTTTCCGTCTTTAATCTTTTTTTTTCTTTTCTTTCCAAATTGTACTGTAATTTATTTGTAAGTATATACAGTAAATGCTTCTTTTAAATTTGTATGCTTGTTTGTGTGTAATATATTCAATTTTATATCATTATATTATTACATAATTATATTATATACTATCATATTAGAATATTATATTCATCATGGTCAAATTTTATATTCTTCATTTTCATTATATTATTCATATTATTCATATTCATGTGTTATAATCATTAGTACATTCATTATTATATTGTAGGTTATGAATATAAGGTTATAATATTGTAGGTTAATATTGTAGGTTGTGGTTGTTGTTTAGGTCAACAGCCGAAAGGCTGGTTTGAACCTGTAGAGGTTTTACTAAGTAAAACGAGGAGTGAGGTGGTTTATAATTGCCTTCCTCACTGAATGGAAAAGTACACTTATCAGCATGCCGGGCCCTCTGTATATGGTTATGTGTATAGTTATGTGTAACTAAACAATGGACATGACAAGTGTACGACATACGTCATACGACGGATTAAACTACTCTGTTTATATATAGCTACTAGATTATCTACATGCTACTCTACAAACATCAGTGATCCAAATTAATCATCAGAGATTAGCCTACGATGTGCATTACGCACCGTACCGTTCAACAGATCAATACACATTCCAGTTTGGAATAATACAAGATGTGGCTATTAAATAACGAGACTGACGTTGTAAAAAATGTTATTTTAATTTTATACATAATCATTTACTGTCACCTTCAATATACACTTCTCCTCTATCCCTACAACGCTCCATGTGAATTTTCCGTTGTTGGAAACAGTGCTGCAAGTCATCTTCTGTTATCTTCTTCAGAACAAGTACCGCTCAAAAATATTTGAAATGAAGCTCGCAAAAATGATCACTTATTGTCACCTTCAATATAAACTCCTTCTCTACCCCTACAACTCCATGCGAATTTTACGTTGTTGGAAACAGTGCTGCAAGTCATCTTCTGTTAGCTTCTTCAGGACAAGTGCCGCTCAAAAATGTTTGAAATGAAGCTGGAAAAAATGTTTGTACTGAAATTTTCTATGCGATTAAAAAAGACCCAATTTTTTTGAAAACGATAATAACATGTGATAAAACGTGGTTTTTGATTTACGATTCGGAAACGAAGCGCCAATCAATGGATTGGAAGAGCCGAACTACACAGAGAGCCAAAAATGCTCGAATGAGCAAGTTAAAATTTAAAGCAATGATGTTTTTTTTTTAATATCCATGGGATTGTGTACCTTCACTGGGTTCCTGAAGGTCAAAAAATTAATCAATATTACTACCTTAAGGTACTTTCTGTTGTTGTTGTTTAGGTCAACAGCCAAAAGGCTGGTTTGAACCTGTAGAGGTTTTACTAAGTAAAACGAAGAGTGAGGTGGTTTACAATTGCCTTCCTCACTGAGTGGAAAAGTACGCTTATCAGCATGCCGGGCCCTCTGAAAAGCACATATTTTCCACTGTGCAAATGACACCTTCACTTCATTCACCACAGGGTCTGGCTGTATAATGAAATTCATTACTTTCAGAGAAGATAACTCTGATTAGTGTATTTTACACCTCTTACCTCTTCTGTTCTGACTTAAACGATTCAGCTCAGTGAGGAAGGCAATTGTAAACGATCACACTCCTCTTGTTTTTTACTTAGTAGAACCTCTAAAGGTTCAACCAGTCTTTCAGCTGTTGACCTAAACAACAACACTTCCATAAAATATAAAAACTCTGGCGAGACATATTACTCACACGATTTTCTTTTTTTTTATATAAATAATGGTAAACGTAATCGTTATTAATCGAGTAAACAATGTAAAACGTAAGACATAACCAAAATACCACCACGAATTTAAGTTGACATGCCGTTTACCCCTTTCTTGTAGAGCATGAAAATGTAGTAATTAAGGAATTTTTTAAAAAAACTTAGCAATTTTTGAGAAAATGGCAAAAAATGTGAAAAATTGGGCGAATAAATTATTAATTCCGGTTCACAGATTTTGATGAAAATTTTTGTGTCCAGTTCTCTTTTGGCCTACCTAGTTTAAGTTCCAAGTTTTAACTAGTTCAGGGGACCTGAAAACGTATATTTCCGATGAAAACTCAATTTCAAAAAATTACATGAAAAAAATACTATCCTTTCCTATTCATAGAGGGCAAGAGAAAGTACTTTTTTGTCTCATATAGGGCTAATTTTAGACCACTTGAAGTGACTTTAGATGTTTCTGGAAGCTTTTTTTGCAGCCCATATTCTCAGCATTCGCTCACTGCAGGCTTTTCTCCTTTCTTCCTTCCACCCGGTCTTCTGATTTTGCTTTTCATGGAATTCCTTAGAACCCTAAGCCCTATGTATTAGTTGTCTGAATTTGGTTCAGTTAATTCAGTTGTCTCCGTTTATTCCGGTTTTCTCAATATCCTTTCTGACTTCTTGAAACCAATTATCCGTCACCTTAAGTCTATTGCTAAGTGTCTTAAAAAATTGTTTTGTCAACCGATTTTCATCCATTCTATATAGGTGTCCGTAAAATTATAGTATTTTTCCTAATAGTTCATTTTTCTGGTACAGCTCTTCTCGACTTTCAACCTATCTTCGAACCTACTATCTTGCGGAGGATCTTTCTCTAAAATTTTTCTGCTTCTTTTAGATCAGCCTTCCCGGCCATTCTAAGTTACCAACTAACGTACTGACACAAAGGTTTTAATACAATACTATAATATCTAATTTTGGCTTGTCTTGAGAGTGAATTCTTCTTATACAAATGGTGAAGTTCTTGAAGTACACCGGCCATCTTTCCTCGTCTATTGTTGTTCGCTTCCTTTTTGCTGGTCTTTGTTTGTATTATCTCTCCAAGTTACTTGAAGCTAACAACTCTCCCAATTTTTCCGGATTGCGTCTTCAAGTGACACGGGACTGTTTTCATGTTCATTAAGTATTTAGTTTTCTAAAAGCAAACAAAGGCGGTGGAACATTTTTTAAAGAATGTATGAGATAGACCATTCTGTCACCTGCATAATGAAACTAACACAATATCTTTATCAACGATGAAACCAAGTTTTAAAAAATTGTTGTACAGGACCTTGTCCACTCTGCTCTTAAATTTTACAGTATTATTATTTATGTTTGTAGTTGGTTAGGGAAAGAAAACATACAGGAAGTTACCCATGATTTATCCTTCCACATTTTGGGGCGTTTTTTCCTTGCTCTTTGACGTAGTTTAGAAAGTACCTCAAGGTAGTAATATTGATTAATTGTTTGACCTTCAGGAAAATAGTGAAGGTACAAAATTCCATGGATATAAAAAAAAACAATCATCATTGCTTTAAATTTTGACTTGCGCATTCGAGCTTTTTTGGCTCTCGGTGAAGTTCAGCTCTTCCAGTGCATGGATTGGCGCTTCGTTTCTGGATCATAAATAAAAACCCACGTTACATCACATGTTATTATCTTCTACCTGTTCCCTAAGGTGAAATCTGCATTAAAAGGGACAAGATTTGAGTCTGTGGAAGCTGTGAAAGAGAAAGCGGCACGTGTCCTGCAGGAGCTGACAGAAGATGACTTCCAGCACTGTTTCCAACAATAGAAAATTCGCATGGAGCATTGTAGGGATAGAGAAGGAGTGTATATAAAGAAGATAACAATAAGTGATTATGTATAAAATAAAAATAAATTTTTTTACAATGTCAGTCTCGTTATTTAATAGCCACACCTCGTAATAAGAAAAACAACTAATTTTTTTCGCACTGCAACGAACAGATTGAGTGCAAATAATTTAATACTCCACCTGTCTGTTATTTGTTGTTGTTTGTTTAGGTCATCAGGCAAAAAGCTGGTTTGAACCTGTAAAGGCTTTACTAAGTAAAATGAGGAGTGTGGTGGTTTACAATTGCCTTCCTCACTGAATGGAAAAGTATGCTTATCAGCATGTCGGGCCCTCTGAAAAGCACATACTTTCCACTCTGTAAATGACACCTTCACTTCATTCACCACAGGGTCTGGCTGTATAATGCAATTCATTACTTTCAGAGAAGATAACTCTGATTAGTGTATTTTACACCTCTTACCTCTTCTGTTCTGACTTAAACGATTCAGTCATTAAATTGGCTGACCATGTGATAAGAAACAGAACTATTTATTTTAGCCCTGAATCGAACATATTGAGTACAAATAATTTAACACTCCACCTGTCTGTTACGAGCAATATTATTTATGAAGGTGAATTATTAGTAAATAAGAATGAACATGATTCATAATATAGCTGTGTAATATTTGCACTATATATATATGTATATATTACACAGCTATATTATGAATCATGTTCATTCTTATTTACTAATAATTCACCTTCATAAATAATATTGCTCGTAACAGACAGGTGGAGTGTTAAATTATTTGTACTCAATATGTTCGATTCAGGGCTAAAATAAATAGTTCTGTTTCTTATCACATGGTCAGCCAATTTAATGACTGAATCGTTTAAGTCAGAACAGAAGAGGTAAGAGGTGTAAAATACACTAATCAGAGTTATCTTCTCTGAAAGTAATGAATTGCATTATACAGCCAGACCCTGTGGTGAATGAAGTGAAGGTGTCATTTACAGAGTGGAAAGTATGTGCTTTTCAGAGGGCCCGACATGCTGATAAGCATACTTTTCCATTCAGTGAGGAAGGCAATTGTAAACCACCACACTCCTCATTTTACTTAGTAAAGCCTTTACAGGTTCAAACCAGCTTTTTGCCTGATGACCTAAACAAACAACAACAAATAACAGACAGGTGGAGTATTAAATTATTTGCACTCAATCTGTTCGTTGCAGTGCGAAAAAAATTAGTTGTTTTTCTTATTACGAGGTGTGGCTATTAAATAACGAGACTGACATTGTAAAAAAATTTATTTTTATTTTATACATAATCACTTATTGTTATCTTCTTTATATACACTCCTTCTCTATCCCTACAATGCTCCATGCGAATTTTCTATTGTTGGAAACAGTGCTGGAAGTCATCTTCTGTCAGCTCCTGCAGGACACGTGCCGCTTTCTCTTTCACAGCTTCCACAGACTCAAATCTTGTCCCTTTTAATGCAGATTTCACCTTAGGGAACAGGTAGAAGATAATAACATGTGATGTAACGTGGGTTTTTATTTATGATCCAGAAACGAAGCGCCAATCCATGCACTGGAAGAGCTGAACTTCACCGAGAGCCAAAAAAGCTCGAATGCGCAAGTCAAAATTTAAAGCAATGATGATTGTTTTTTTTTATATCCATGGAATTTTGTACCTTCACTATTTTCCTGAAGGTCAAACAATTAATCAATATTACTACCTTGAGGTACTTTCTAAACTACGTCAAAGAGCAAGGAAAAAACGCCCCAAAATGTGGAAGGATAAATCATGGGTAACTTCCTGTATGTTTTCTTTCCCTAACCAACTACAAACATAAATAATAATACTGTAAAATTTAAGAGCAGAGTGGACAAGGTCCTGTACAACAATTTTTTAAAACTTGGTTTCATCGTTGATAAAGATATTGTGTTAGTTTCATTATGCAGGTGACAGAATGGTCTATCTCATACATTCTTTAAAAAATGTTCCACCGCCTTTGTTTGCTTTTAGAAAACTAAATACTTAATGAACATGAAAACAGTCCCGTGTCACTTGAAGACGCAATCCGGAAAAATTGGGAGAGTTGTTAGCTTCAAGTAACTTGGAGAGATAATACAAACAAAGACCAGCAAAAAGGAAGCGAACAACAATAGACGAGGAAAGATGGCCGGTGTACTTCAAGAACTTCACCATTTGTATAAGAAGAATTCACTCTCAAGACAAGCCAAAATTAGATATTATAGTATTGTATTAAAACCTTTGTGTCAGTACGTTAGTTGGTAACTTAGAATGGCCGGGAAGGCTGATCTAAAAGAAGCAGAAAAATTTTAGAGAAAGATCCTCCGCAAGATAGTAGGTTCGAAGATAGGTTGAAAGTCGAGAAGAGCTGTACCAGAAAAATGAACTATTAGGAAAAATACTATAATTTTACGGACACCTATATAGAATGGATGAAAATCGGTTGACAAAACAATTTTTTAAGACACTTAGCAATAGACTTAAGGTGACGGATAATTGGTTTCAAGAAGTCAGAAAGGATATTGAGAAAACCGGAATAAACGGAGACAACTGAATTAACTGAACCAAATTCAGACAACTAATACATAGGGCTTAGGGTTCTAAGGAATTCCATGAAAAGCAAAATCAGAAGACCGGGTGGAAGGAAGAAAGGAGAAAAGCCTGCAGTGAGCGAATGCTGAGAATATGGGCTGCAAAAAAAGCTTCCAGAAACATCTAAAGTCACTTCAAGTGGTCTAAAATTAGCCCTATATGAGACAAAAAAGTACTTTCTCTTGCCCTCTATGAATAGGAAAGGATAGTATTTTTTTCATGTAATTTTTTGAAATTGAGTTTTCATCGGAAATATACGTTTTCAGGTCCCCTGAACTAGTTAAAACTTGGAACTTAAACTAGGTAGGCCAAAAGAGAACTGGACACAAAAATTTTCATCAAAATCTGTGAACCGGAATTAATAATTTATTCGCCCAATTTTTCACATTTTTTGCCATTTTCTCAAAAATTGCTAAGTTTTTTTAAAAAATTCCTTAATTACTACATTTTCATGCTCTACAAGAAAGGGTAAACGGCATGTCAACTTAAATTCGTGGTGGTATTTTGGTTATGTCTTACGTTTTACATTGTTTACTCGATTAATAACGATTACGTTTACCATTATTTATATAAAAAAAAAGAAAATCGTGTGAGTAATATGTCTCGCCAGAGTTTTTATATTTTATGGAAGTGTTGTTGTTTAGGTCAACAGCTGAAAGACTGGTTGAACCTTTAGAGGTTCTACTAAGTAAAAAACAAGAGGAGTGTGATCGTTTACAATTGCCTTCCTCACTGAGCTGAAAAAGTAAGCTTATAGGCATGCCAAGGCCTTTAAAAAGCATGTACTTTCCACCATGTAAATAACATCTTCACTTTATTCATCACAGTGTCCGACTGTATATATATATATATATTTTTTTTTTATTTAACGTGCGACTGTTCTGCAATTACTGCTAATGCAGACTGCGAAGGATGAAATAAGTTTTG
The DNA here is from genome assembly GCA_035578175.1 of Catonia carolina. Classification (NCBI taxonomy): domain Eukaryota; kingdom Metazoa; phylum Arthropoda; class Insecta; order Hemiptera; family Achilidae; genus Catonia; species Catonia carolina. The sequence goes on along the minus strand of JAQMRL010000001.1, from coordinate 197,805,981 downwards.
AAACGTATGAAAAAATGCCGTGCCTAAATGGGATTCGAACCCATGACCGCATGATTCATTGGTTACAAGGCTACAAAAAATAGTTCTGTTTCTTATCACATAGTCAGCCAATTTATATGACTGAATTATTTAAGAACAGAAGAGGTAGAAGTGTAAAAGACACTAGTAAGAGTTATCTCCTCTGAAAGTAATGAATTTCACTATCGATTGGACTATATGCCGGCCGCATTGACGTAGTTGGTAACGTGCTTCCCTTTCATCATTTTTTTCGCATCCAGGAGACTCCAAAGGGAGTATAGGACATGCCAAGATAAAACTGATAAACAAAAAGTTTATCATAATGATAAATTCATCACTTACCACCAAAAATTTGTTTCTTCTACTGCTTACTTCAGTAGCGGAAACAAATTTTTGGTGGTAAGTGATGAATTTATCATTATGATAAACTTTTTGTTTATCAGTTTTATCTTGGCATGTCCTATACTCCCTTTGGAGTCTCCTGGATGCAAAAAAAAGATGAGAGGCAAGCATGTTACCAACTACACCAATGCGGCCGGCATATAGTCCAATCGATAGTGAAATTCATTACTTTCAGAGGAGATAACTCTTACTAGTGTCTTTTACACTTCTACCTCTTCTGTTCTTAAATAGTTCAGTCGTATAATTGGCTGACTATGTGATAAGAAACAGAACTATTTTTTGTAGCCCTGGAACTAAAAGATCGATTGCAATTAATTTAACACGTTGACTGCTACGTGACCCAAATATGTGTCACACTTGTCTTTAAAAATGGGCCACGTGCATCAAAAATGAGTCACACTACATGAGTGATTTTTAAGCCGTGTTTTGTGGTTTCAAAAGCCACAAGCTTTAGAGAGTGATACACTTAAGACCGTTTAAATACTTGGTATTTTTCAAATAATAGGATATTTCGTATACAGGTAGGTTTCCTTGTTGTCCTGTACTAGAATGTTGCTATTAATTTTCATTTTATTATTTCTGGTAGCGCCGATGCGAGCGTGGTGCGGTGCGTTTGTCCCCGTGCGGAGACAAAAAAACGAAAACAAACGAAGGATCCCGCGGGACCCTCCTCCAGAGCAGTGGACTGTATGCGATGCGCTTGATGTTGCGCGTCTTGTGCCCTATTTATTTGGTTGACATACCCGGAACGCGATGTGAAGAAAAATACAAAATTAAGCAGCCTCTTACCTCCTTTTCCAGGGTGAATCGAACTCGTGATGAGTGGGGGGTAAAAGGGGATAGACAGGAATAAGGGATAGGTATACCCACTATACTGCTGTCTTCTTCCAAAGAGCGATTTCTTCGTATGAATTTCCGGTTGTAGGCCGTTTTCCGGGTGCGCGTATAGGCGGGCGGTTCATAAAGCGTGGCGACGCACTACAATAAAAGCTGCGGACCGACTGTCTCCGGCGCGTACTGGCGAGCGAGTTCCACAACAACTGTCTGTTCACCACCAGAGCGCGGCAACGTCGAAAAGTTTGATTAGAGACACAAACAATTTCTTTTGCTTAATTTGGTTGAAAGAAATAGTCTAGAATACTTTGCAACTAAACCCAATTACGTTTATTAATTGTTTTTATTGTGACGCAAAAATGGGTCACATGGCTCTGAAATGTAAAATCATTCTAGCAGGCCATGTGACCCAAAAGTGTGTCACAACTTAATTTTACAAACAAAAAAAATAGCTGTTATTATTTAAATTAATAAATGAAGTAAAATAAGAAGAAAAAGGAATAAAATGTGAAAAATAAAACAAAAGTACGATGGCCCCGCTGTAAGTGTCACACAATTTAGTGCGGCAATCAACGTGTTGTGTTAATACTCCACCTGCCCGTTATGGTAAATGGCTGGATGTACATAAATAAATAAATCCGTACACTTCGTGGCATTTATAATTATCTGGATATTGAAATAAGAGCATAATTTATAATGTTAATGAAAAACCATTTGTACCAATTTAATTTTGTAAGCAAACATTAACGCTATTTATTGAACAGAGTAATATGATTTGAATATTACATGTTTTAATATGCATATTTTATAATCCCGTTAATAACCCTATCCTATTTTTAGCTGTTAATGTTATTTTCATGATCTAAAAATACTTCTCATCGTATTTGTAGATATTTAACACGATTTTAATAATCGTGTTAAGTACCTTAATGAATCGATCTAAAAGTCTTGGTTTACACTTTTAGATAAAACATATTTTGGAATAATAATTCAATAATAAAATTTGGTAGGCCTTTATAATTATAAGAATAAAATTCAAATTAATGATTGAAGTATCAACCAATTAAAGAACTTAGTGGAAGAAGCATGTAACAAAAATATAGTTTTTTATTCCTAATTTTTTGTGTACGTTGCAATCTGTTCAATTTAGAACAATAAGCAACCCCATGACCCAATGAGATGATGAGGATGATGTGTATGACATGTAAATGAGGTGTAGTCTTGTACAGACCCAGGCCGACCATTCCTGAGAGAGTATGGTTAATTAAACCCCAACCATCAAAGTACACCGGTAACCGCTGTCTAGTATTCAAATCCGTACAAAAGTAACTATCTACCTTTACTAGGATTTGAACCCGGAACCTTCGTCTCCGAAAATCAGCTATTAAACAGCTGATTTTGGCGACGACTTTACCTCTAGACCAATCCGGTGGGTTTAAAAATAAAGTTTTGAGAAAATAAAATCAAAATTCTAAAGCTCCCCATCTGTTAATAAATTGTCAAATTTATTTCATATTGGTAACTACATAATAACTACCTCTCTATGCAATTAATATTTGTTTGAACAATACTTTCAGTACCACTTTTCTTATAACTTTCTGATGCATTTGACACCTTTCTTCCTTTTAACATCTGTATCCGTACATTATATTCTCAGAGAATGGATAAACGGTATTTCAAAAATAGAAGATAAAGTGTTTCATAACAGAATCTTGTTAAGAAATACCAAATAACAGCTTTTACTGGTGAAGATAAATATATAAATACTACAGTTAACTGTTATTCTTCCAAAAAGGTGTCTCTAAGACTGTAGTTCATTCTGGTGGAAGGCACTAAGGTTATCTTGCCACTTAAATTCACTGCATAACATTAAATTAAGCAGTAGGCTGCAATCGTATACCACTACCACTTATCCACTAGTATTTACTTAAACTGTAGGGACAGAATTTTAATCTTCATCTATCACAAAAACTAAGTTTTTAAGTTTTTGAAAAAAAATATTACATATTACATATAAATAATATCTTGAATTACAAGACTGAAATATTTAAGAACAGGAGGGTTAAAGGTGTAAAAAACACTAGTCTTTGAGAGTGCCTAATGAATTTCATTATACAGCCAAATTCTGTGGTGAATGAAGTGAAAATGTCGTATACAGGAGGCCTGGCTTGCTGATAAGCATACTGTGACAGATCGAAGGAAAGATCGTTCGCGAAGGTTCCAGAATTCCATTCATGAAATAGTATATTTTTTTTATTTTTTTTTTTTTATTTTTTTTTTTTTTTTTGTTTAACGTCCGACTGTTCTGCAATTACTGCTAATGCAGACGACGAAGGATGAAATGATTTTTTGTAACGTATGAAAATATGCCGTGCCTGAATGGGATTCGAACCCAAGACCGCATGATGAGAGGCGAGCACGTTACCAACTGCGCCAATGTGGCCGGCCGAAATAGTATAGAGTGTGAAATAATAGTAACAACAAGAGAGAATAATAAAGACAGAAATAACAACACACCCCATAGCCATAGCCATAAAGGGGTGTCTATTCATAAGGGTTGTATCACTACTATAAAAGTTCAGCTATTGTGTACAGCTATTATGAGGGGGGCAGGTTGTTTACGTTTTCTATTTACAAAAGACCTATTCTTGACCTGTTAACAACGGATTTTTCTAGCACTCTTTAATAAAGAGTTTTTTTTTGTACTTTATTTTTTCATGTTCTATGCCCTTCTCGAACGATCTTTGTGAATGATTATAAAAGGAGACCCCCGAGCGGGGTCGAGTAGTATTCGTGTGATCTTTGCCGAGCGATTATCGTGGTGCGTCCACAGGTTACGCATCCAAGCAACGATTGTTATAAAGTCTTTTTGTGAGTGTATTGTAAAGTTAATGTGTAGTTTTTGTGAATTCAGTTTGTGTTTTATATGTTAAGTGTAATCTATAAAAGTGATCGTAAGTAGGCTAAGTAAGTTATTAAGTTATTTATTGTTTGTTATTTATTTTAAGTGAATTATTAAATTATTTATTGTATTTCTTAATTATAATTAGATTAATTATTTATTTTGTAATCTTTTAGTGTAATAAATCTTTGTAATTGTAAACTTTAGTGTATTAATTGTTTAATTACCTAGATCCCGAAACGGACCTTAGCAATAAGTATCACATTGGTGTCAGAAGTGCGGGATTTAGCGTTTTTGGAATAATTATAAGTAAAAGTTTGTTTAAGTCAAGTGTTTGAAAATTGTCGTAGTAAATCAGTGTTGTGTTTTTAAAATTTAGTGCTTAAAGTTTTGTGTAAGTAGTAGCTAGGTTTATTTAGTTTGTAGAATCTTCTATCATTGTTTGTAAAACTGTTTCATAAATAATCGTAATATATAATAATACTTTTCTAATCAGTGAGGAAGGCAATTAATTGTAAACCATCATACTTCTCGTTTTACTTAGTAAAGCCTCTAGAGGTTCAAACCAGCCTTTCGCCTGATGAACTAAACAACAACAAAAATGTCACTTTAATTTCTTTTGAAGTGATTCGATAAATTGGTCATGAAAGTCTAGAGTGGTTTAAACAGTATTATGAGTAGCCACCTCTGTAGCGTAGTGGTAGCGCGTTAGCCTACAACAAGGAGGTCCCCTTTTCGATTCCCGGCTATGGTCTGGAAATTTTTCACATGTTAAAACCCACAGCTACATACCCCACCGTAGTCTCTAATAACAGAGTTGTTGATGCGACCTTAAATAAATTTAAAAAAATCCTCGCCGAGAATAGAACCAAAGACTTACCAGTTTGTAATCTAACGTACTACAAATAAACTACGAAGACAGTAACTCAAAAATAAACTAAAAACAACTGATTGATATATAGAACAATAGATGGTTTATTTTTAATTTTTATTATATCCTCGTTTGAAAAAGAAGTTATATTTAGCGTACAGGGTGCAGCGCTTCAAAGAAAGTTTAAACCAAGAATAACTTCTCGTCTAAAAGTAGCACATTGTTAATACCAAACGTTTATCCCCTTTTTATCGAATATAACAATAAAAATGTATGGAAAATATACCAAATATTATTGTACTGTATATAGTGTACAAAATATTGCGACGGTTCATTTATACTTTAGTAACATTTCTTTAAATGTACTCAAAGAATGCATTATTCTATTTTATGCAACTCGTTTGTATTTCACTCGAACTGGGAGTTCAAAAAGTATGGTAGGGGTGAGGAACCAAATAAATATGGAATACCCATTTAATTTTTTCATTTTTCTGGGTTTCTATGACTTTTTTGAAATTACTTGACTTTTATATCAATAGTAGAAATAGTTTATTTCACAACTAGAAAATACAAAATCTTAAATTTACAAATATAATTTTTTTTAAATTTTCTTCAGCGACGTGATTTTTACAATTCACAAAATAGGATTTTAATATGGAAAATTACAACATTGGGTTGTAATTTGGAATACTTGGAATAGATACATCATTTGCCTTCATAGTTTTTAAAGCACCAAAGTATTAGTCCAATCAGTTTATTCACAGAAATCGCAGACAAAATACAACCTTTTAGCACTAGTGCATTGTTCATGACATCAATTATTACACCTCGACCATTGAATCCACTTTTCACCTTTTTTATTTTCATTGTAATCACCTTGACAAAACACACGCTGTATTTGGTCTGTTTGAATCCGGTAGTTGTTTCTGTCGGTACAACCAATGGTGCGAGAAGATCAGGATTTCCAACGTCCTGTCTGGAAAACACTAGTATTCCGTAATAAGACCCTATTCCATATATGGCTCCCTTCCCCTAAAACTTTTTTTTTATCGGAGGCGGCGAGAAAAACTCATGTTCACTCCCTCACGATGGGGGAAGTAGTGGTGGACTGAATTGAGGCGTCCTCGTCCAGCCCCAAGGAGGCCGCAACCGCCCTACCAACCAAAAACCCGCCGCCTGGCCACTTGGTCCAACATCAGCAATCGGAGTTATTGTAACACCTGAGAATATAATAGGTTCGTTTGGGATCTAGGTATGATAAATAATGAACAGACTTACTTTAAACATAATAATTAATGATTTATTTATACAATTTATTAATAATTACAGTTGATGATTAAACTTAGCCAACTAACAAAAATACGATTAGATTACATAAAATAAATGAATTACAAAACTTAACCAATTTAATAAACTTGACTAACAATTCTGTCGGCAACAATTGACTTACCTGTCCACAACCAATTGTTACCACCCGAACTATTTAATGTAATGCAGGACTGGTTTCGTAACGGCACTCTATCGAACGGCCTGACAACACTTTTCCTTCACCATTCAATTATTGACTGACTTTGTTCAACGCTTTTCACCTCATACAATACACAATTTCTTAAAATAAACAATTTATTTCATCGACCATTTCTTGAGGAGACACAAACTGTTTTTTTTTAAATACCTAATATGTGTACGTTGCAATCTGTTCAATTCAGAACAATAAGCAACCCCATGACTCAATGAGATAAGGATGAAGTGTATGACATGTAAATGAGGTGTAGTCTTGTACAGACTCAGGTCAACCACTCCTGAGAGAGTATGGTTAATTGAACACCAACCATCAAAGTACACCGGCAACCACTGTCTAATATTCAAATCTGTATAAAAGTAACTACTTTTACTAGGATTTGAATCAGGAACCTTCGTCTCCGAAAATCAGCTGTTAAACAGCTGATTTTGGCGACAACTTTACCTCTAGACCAACCCGGTGGTAAACTGTTATGCTGCAGTTTATTACATTTTTTAACGCCTTTTCAATTTATTTTTTAGCATTTTTAGTTCTTTATACACTGTAAAAAATATAGGTTAGAAAATTTAGGTTATGTTGTCATGTCGATTATTCCAAATCAAATTTTCAATGGAAATACACGTTTTTAGGTCTCGTGATCCCAAAAATCATGTGTTTTACCTATTGGTTTATAAGATGCAGTAAGAAACACGTCGGATAAAATTTGTGGGGGCTTTGATCTTGTGGTAAAATGTTTTTAAGATTGTGGCTTTAATATATACTTTAACGCACCAGGGTGGTCTAGTGGTAAAGTCGTCGCCGTGAGTCAGCTCTTTTCACAGCTGATTTTAACAGCTGATTTTCAGAGATGAAGGTTTCGTGGTTCAAATTCTAGTAAAGGTAGGGCCTAATAGTTACTTTTATATGGATTTGAATAGTAAACAATGGTAACCGGTATACTTTGATGGTTTGTATCTAATTAACGATACTCACACAGGAGTAGTCGGCCAGAATCTGTGCAAGACTACACCTTATTTACACGTCGTATATATCAACTTCATCTCATTGGCTCATGGGGTTGCCTGTTGTTCTTGAATTAAACAGATTGAAGAGTGTACACATTAGTATTTTAAAAAATATGCATTTAATAGTAAAAGTTTTTATAATCAAAGTTGCAGAAAATTAAAACCCTACAACTTTTTCAATATTTTTTTCTTCAGCTCTTTTTGTATTTTTCTTATTAAATTTGGGGAAAATGGGATGTTTTTCAATTGCAGCCTTAGTATGCATTTTATATCTAATATGTATATAAAAAAGGTTATAGTTTTTTTTGGTTTAACGTCCGACTGTTCTACAATTACTGCTGAGGCAGACGGTGAAGGATGAAATAATTTGAGAGGAGAGCTCGTTACCAACTACGCCAATGCGTCCGGCAAAGGTTATAGCAAATTAAAAACCCAGCAACTTTTTTTAGTTTATTTAAAGTCGCTTTTACAGCTTGGTCATTAGAAAATTATTGTGGGTTCCGGTACTGCAACGGTGGTTTTAACGTGTTAAAATTTTCAGACCCTAGCCGGGAATCGAACCCGGAACTTTCCACTTTGTAGGTTTTCGCGCTAGTCCCTATGCCACAGAGGCGGCCAAACATACAATTTTTATTTCAAAAATTATTTCTTCAGAGCTTAAATTTTCATTTTAAATTGTTTACTCGTAATTAAACTTGGATTAAGTTGTTTTTTATTCACATTGACGAGAGAAATTCGTGTGAGTGTTTTACACCGGATATTTTTTGTTTTATTTCAGTCGTTTTGAATTACATAATGTTGTTTACCCGTTGTTTGAAAGTTAGTATTTTGAGGTTTTTCCAATATTGCTGTTGACAGGCAATTATTTGTATTTTCAATGGTATCTTATAAGAATGACAATCTACAGGTTCTGTAAGTGACTCGAGTGAAATTAATTTATTAAATTTTTGTTACATAATTTCATTTGCTATTGTATAACGTTTATTATACACCTCTATAAATTTATTTAAATCTATTTTTGATTTATTAAGAATTTTCAAGGTTGTCGGGAGGAAAGCAATCAAGGAATAAGCTGTTCCGGGCATCGGTCGTTTCTGGTGAGTCTTTAGGCGGTAAATATAACAAAAAAAAATTTGGTGTGAATCTCTCACTCGACTTTCTTGCCAATGTAAATAACTAAAAACATAACCTATGTTAAATCATTAGTAAACAATGAAATATGAAAAACATAACCTCATTTTAAGCATGAGTGGAATGATTAAAAATCTGGTGTGAAACACTCACACAACTTTCTCTTGCCTGTGCAAATAATTAACAATAAACCTAACATTAGTAATAAAACATAAGAAATAAACAAAAAACTAACCTCAACAAACATAACCTAATTTTAATCATGAGTGAAAGACGCAAAATGAAAAACAACCTCAGTTTGGCTTAGACATACGGAAAATCACTCTTTCTCTCTAAACTAGGCTCTGTAGAGAAAAATGCTTTAAAAAAAGTTGTAGATCTTTTAATTTTCTATAAATTTAATTATATACACTTTTGTCGTAAAATGCATACTAAGGCCAAAATCTTAAAAAAATCGATTTTTCTCACGTTTTCGTGAGAAAAAAAAACAGAAAATCGCAAATTACCGCTAAACTAAGCGTTATACAAAAAAATGTTTGAAATAAAAGTTGTAGGTTTTTAAATTATCTACAACTTTTATTATATAAGTTTTTGCGCTAAAATGCATATTAAAGCCGTAATCTTAAAAAAAACAATGTTTTTACGTGATAACAGCCTCACCGAGAATTTCAGCAAACATGGCGCCTACCCTATCTTGTAGAGAATAAAAAATTGAGTAAAATACGTGATTTTAAAAAAAATCGTAGGACCAGTTTTTGAGAAAATCGCAAAAAACTGAAAAATTATACGAATAAACTACTACTTCCGGTTGACCGATTTTGATGAAAATGTTCGTGTCGCGTCCGGTAGTGGTATGTAACTTAAGTTTTAAGTTTCAAGTTCGTACAACGTTCCGTTCTTGAGATATTCTGTTCACACACAGACACACACACACACACACACACACACACACACACACACACACAGACACACACACAGACCAATCGCTAAAAACATGTTTTTTGGGTTCAGGGGGTCTGAAAACGTATAGATCCGGTGAAAACTCGATTTCGAAAAATCGACATGAAAACAATACTTTCCTTCCTATATATTCATATAGGCAAGAGAAAGTAAAAATCAACCAATGTTCGACTTTAAATTACTAATTGATGCTAAACTAGGCTCTGTATAAAAACAAATGTTTAAACGAAAAGTTGTAGCCTTATTTTTTCCCTATAACATTAATTATATACGAGGTGTGGCTATTAAATAACGAGACTGACGTTGTAAAAAATTCTATTTTTATTTTATACATAATCACTTATTGTCACCTTCAATATACACTCCTTCTCTATCACTACAACGCTCCATGCATATTTTCCATTGTTGGAAACAGTGCTGGAAGTCATCTTCGGTCAGCTCCTTCAGGACACGTGCCGCTTTCTCTTTTACAGCTTCCACAAACTAAAATCTTGTCTCTTTGAATACAGATTTCACCTTAAAGAACAGGTAGAAGTCACATGCTGCAAGATCTGGTGAATAAGGTGGATGTTCTAACACTGAGATGCTGTACTTGGCTAGGAACCTCTTGACAGATAACGCGAAATGAGCTGGCGCATTGTCTTGGTGGAGAACCCATGATTTGTCCTTCCATATTTCGGGGAGTTTTTTCCTTACTCTTTGACGTAGTTTAGAAAGTACTACCTCAAGGTAGTAATATTAGATTAATTGTGATTAATTGTGTAACCTACAGGGACCCAGTGAAGGTACACAATCCCATGGATATAAAAAAAAAACATTAAAATCATTATTTTAAATTTTGACTTGCTCATTCGAGCTTTTTTGGCTCTCTGTGAAGTTCGGCTCTTCCAGTGCATGGATTGGCGCTTCGTTTCCGGATCATAAGTAAAAAACCACGTTTCATCACATGTTATTATCTTCTACCTGCTCTCTAAGGTAAAATCTGCATTAAAAGAGACAAGATTTGAGTCTGTGGAAGCAGTAAAAGAGAAAGCGGCACGTGTCCTGAAGGAGCTGACAGAAGATGATTCCAGCGCTGTTTCCAACAATGGAAAATTCGCATGGAGCGTTGTAGGGATAGAGAAGGAGTGTATATTGAAGGTGGCAATAAGTGATTATGTATAAAATTAAAATAAAGTTTTTTACAACGTTAATCCTGTTATTTAATAGCTACACCTCGTACACTTTGTTGTAAAACGCACTCTAAGTTTGCAATCTTAAAAAATCACATTGTTTTACCGATTTTGATGAGTAAAATACACAAAAAAAATTAACATTAAATTAAGCCTTTTTCTAAAAATATCTAAAATAAAATTTGTAGGTTTTTTTTAATTTCCTACAACTGTAATTATATAGGCCTACTCTTTGGCCCTAAAATGCATATCAAAGCTGCAATTTGAAAAACAGCATCTTCACCTTCAATGAACCGAAACTTGATGAATCGCAATTCATTTTTTTCACAGTTTAGTATTTTTGAAACACACTATTTAGTGAGTATGGTTCATATTATATTTATTCTAAGAATATTATTACTCAGAGTTTTTTCACCTTTGCTTTAAGTTTATAATAATTATATTCATAAAAAAACTGATTACAAAATAATTAAACTGTTAACAAAATTTCCGGACGAGTTAGAGAGTTGACACTCAGTAGAGATGTTACCTGTACAGTATATACCTACCTAAAAATATGACCCTTTAACGATCACAAAAATATACCTGTAAGGGGTTGAAAACGGTGTTCAATCTTTAATTTACCATTAATTTTTGTTTATCAAGTTCCGGTAGAGGTAGATAGATGGCTGGGAGGTTATGAAAATAGGTACACCTAGAAAATTATCCCTTAAGCATTTCCAAAATGTACTCCTAAGGGTAATCGCATGGTGAAGAGGGAGAGGTTGAGGTAGAGATAGAGTTGGAGGTGAGGTAGAGGTTTAGGCAGTGGGAGTGCCGCATAGTGAAGAGGGTTACCGCGCTGCTTTCTCACACGATTTGAGGGCAGGCTTTCTCCGTCTAGCGTAACCTCTCATTACGACCTGCATACATTCTAGACACACTTCACTTACTGTGTCGCAAGGAGAGAGTTTGTTAGGGTAGTTTATCTTTTTACAATGTTAAGCGACAGTAGTGAAGATAGTGATGACATGTCAACAGCGTGTAAATGGTGGCTGATTGGCACTTTAAGTAATCGTGAGTTTAGTGTTCATCCCATAAACAAGATCTGGGAGAATATCACCACCTTTTTTAGCAAATTAAGGAATACCCAGACAAATTCCAAGAATACATGAGGATGACTCCTGAAACATTTTCATACATTTCCGACAACATATCACCAAAGTTGGAAAACTGTACAAAATACTGCAACCTTCATGTCACCTATGGCCTTGAACGGACCAATCACAGAGAAGCCGCTTGATACACCACTTCAAAAGACAAACTATTTTTTTGTCTTCAAAAGCGGGCGGGCAAGACCTCCTGGTGGGCCGCGAGCTACACCTCTACCTCTCCCTCTTCACTATGCGCGCGCTCATAACACACAATGTATTTATGTTACCTAGAGGTACCGTGACCTCCACCTCCACCTCCACCTCTATCTCTACCACGACCTCTCCCTCTTTACCATGCGATTACCCTTAGGGGTTGAAAAGTTTATTGAAGCCTTTAACCCTTAAATGGTTATTGATTTCAAACTAATAGTTTTATTATTATTTTTTACCAATGGCAAAAAATTACTAATGGCACAAAAATTACTCATATATTGTTCTCTTTTGAAACCCATATGGACCTACGGGTCCCAAATTTACGGTTTAACCAAACCCTCTAACTTGCAACGAATTCAAGCATTCCAGTCAAAAACATTACGCCTTATAGCACAAGCACCTCTTTACGTTAACAAAAAAACCTTACATACAGATCTGAAAACACCACTTGTACAAATTTCCATCGAATACCTATACAAACGCTTTCACGACAAGTCACACGAACACGTGAACCCTGTGGTGCGTTCACATTCAACCTTCCATTTACCTGATAATCCCGCTAGACGCCTTAAAAAACGCTGGAGTAGAAACCTGCTAATTTGATATATAAATTTCATTCTTGGGGAGGCACCAATGGGGGCCCTACCCCTCTCATGCCTATCATGTCATTAACATTATCATAATCATCACATTTGCTTGTTGTCAAATTTTACAGTGGTAAATAAAGAATTAGAGAGAAAAAAAATTGTATTTTTGTACTTTCAATATTAAATTCACACACTGTTGTAATTTTTTCTTGAAGTTTTTGTGTTTAATATTTGTTTAATAATGTTTTATGTTTAAGAGAAAAAATTATTATTATATTTAAAAGTTTTCCAAATCAGAAAAACTTGTTTTTGATTTACGCATAACCCAATTCAAAAAATATTGAAATAAAACAAAATTATCCGCGGATGAAGCCGTGACGATTAGCTAGTCAGATATAAACGTAAACATTAGGGGTCATTTGGGCGGCTGGAGTTAATGTTATTAGACTTTCATTTCTTTTTACCATAATTTTATCAATCTCTTATGAGAAGTACGAGGAAGGAAATGAACGTAAACAAAACATTAAATGAAATGTACGTTAAAAATAATATGCTACGAATTAAATGGCAAAGATAGATTGAAAATGTATACAGGAGTGAGCGAATGGAACAACAGATTGTAAGAGATGGAGTAAGTAGCCTATTCTAAGTATAGTTTTGTGCCAAGTTGAGTCAGATGCTTCTCATTAAGTCCCGATACTTTCAGATCAAAATACTCGTAAACACTAGAGTAATAAGTCCAGGTTGAAACACTCACACGTTTTTGTATTGCCATGTAAATAATTAAAAATATATGATGGGCTAGTATTAAAACCAGCCACATCCAAAAGTAGGTTTTTTTTTGTTTCTCTTCTTTTTTCAAGTTTTCAATGTTATGAACATTGGAGAATCTGAGAATCTGCATCAAAACGAGCAATATCCAATGAAAATGCTCAAATAAATTCTGAAGTTATTTTCAAAACAAGCCACATCCATACTTACAGAAATAGTCAGTGGGTGCGCTAGTGCACTTCTGTGGTAAACTAAATTTTATTCTATCAAAAAAAACAATGTAGTTCCGTAGTTAATGCAGTTATGTTAAAACAATTTTACTACAACATCCATTAATTTCGTTATTATGACAGAATTCAAGTGATTATTTTTATTTTTTATTTTTTTTATTTATTTAACGTTGCATCAACTGGTGTGGTGATTAGCGACGACGTTGGGGTGGAACTGTGCGTAATGAGGATCAAATATTTTTTGTAATGTATGAAAATATGCCGTGCCTGAGTGGGATTCGAAACCAGGACCGGATGATGAGAGGCGAGCACGTTACCAACTACGCCAATGCAGCCGGCGTAATTTTTAAGTGATTGTTTTTAATTGCTCATAAATAAAATCATGATTTTTCACAAAAAAATACAATAAAATTTTGTTTCAAAATCAGCCACATTCAAAAGAAAAATTAGTTTTCCTAGAGTTTGAAAAGACATATTTTTAATAAATTTATACATAATAATGTGGGATTTAATATTTATAACTTGATTTATTAACCAAGACTGTCAATACTGTAGTTTAAACTTAAACATTTTTTTTGCTTTCCTAAAAACTTTTATGAAATTGATGTGGCTGATTTTGATATCAGACCCCTCATATAATCTAGGTTTAATTGTAGGTAAACAGTGTTGTTGTTTAGATCAGCCGAAACGCTGGTTTGGACCTCTAGAGGCTAAGTAAAACAAAAAGTGCTGTGGTTTACCACAGCGCTCCTCAGTAAGTGGAAAAGTATTATTATCAACATACCAGATCTTCTGAAAAGAATCTACTTTCCACCCTGCAAATGATACCTTCACTTCATTCACCACTCAGTCTGGCTGTATAATTAAATCCATTACTCTCAGAGCAGATAATTCTGACAGCTGTCTTTTACACCTCTATCTCTACTGTTTTTAAATGCTTCAGTCACGTGATAAGAAACAGCACAATTTTTTGTAGCCCTGGAATTAGAAGATCGAGTGGAAATAATTTAAAACTATCTACATCTTATGGGCGTGCAAAAAAGTAAATAATGTAAAAGTAAAAAAAACGTTATCTAATTTTAATCATGAGTGAATGACGCTAAAGAAAAATCAACCTCTGTTCGACTTAAAAATACGGAAAATCACTATTTGACAATAAACTAAGGTCTCTAGAAAAAAAAAAATGCTTAATAAAAATTGTAGGGTTTTTTTGTTATAACATTTATTACACATACTTTAGTCGTAAAATGCATACTAAGGCCTCAATCTTTAAAAAACACAATTTTTAATGATTTTTGTGAGAAAATCATAACGCTTAAATAAGTGCTGCAAATCAAATATTTGAAAATTTGTAGGTTTCTTAATTTTCTACAGCTTTAATTATATTTAATTTAGCTTTATAAATATTTACTTTTCCGCTAAAGTGATGTAGTAAGTGTAGTAAGAGTGTGAGATGTAGAAGCGAGTTGAAATCTCTTTTGTCTGTTAGGACCCTTCTATTAATTTGTGGCGTGGGCGTTGAGCCCCAACAGGCATCCATGACAAGAGGGCGAGCTGTACACACTCCTCAGGTCTGTCGAACTGGCTCCAACTTGCCCTCGAACTTTTATATTATAACGTAATAGCTAATAAGGTGACTGTCGCCGTCACATTGCGTAATAAGAGTTCTACGGAACTGCCTCCAGGTCTATTGGAGGGGAGGTGGTGGGAGAAATGCCACCAAACCATTACCATAACAAATCCCCTTAAAGTGAATATTAAAGCAACAATTTAAAAAAAAAAATTTTTTCTACGACAGCGCACCCTCCCACTAAATTCAGCAGACATGGCGATTACCCTATCTTGTAGAGACCAAAAAATGGAGTACAAGAGGCGATTTTAAAAAAAATGAATTAGTCTTTTTTAAAAAAAATTGCACTCAACCACAAACCAATTAGTAAAAACATTTGTTTGGATTCAGGAATCCTGTAGATGTGTATTACCGGTGTAAACTCGATTTCGAAAAAATGACATGAAAACAATACTTTCCTTTCCTATATAGGGTAACAGAAAATTAAAATTACTTTTACAATTTCAACAAAATATGGTTTGGAAAAACATTTTACTTTCATTATTTTTTGCTGATAATCATGAAAACAAGAAATTGTTTGAGTAAAATGATGTACTTTTTGAAAATTACGTAGAAAGTTAATGCGGTTTACCATACAATATGTTTACTGGGATATGTAATTTTATAGGTTTTCTGGACTGGTAAAATTTTAACGCTTGCTAATTTTACGTGGAAATCTATTTTTCCAACCACTAGTCGGTCTTTAAAATATGTAAATAATCGTTTTATGGCTGTCTGCGTCTACATGTTTTTATTCTGATTCTTTATTTACACAAAAATATTTCCAAGTACAAGGTACATTAGAATATTTCAAATCACTCCGAATGACGTAAATCGTTTACTCCTTTGATTTAAATAATATTTTTTTTAAAGTTTTTATGACAATGTTACTATTTGGGATCATTTGTTATCACAGCTCTTCTCAGCTTTTTATTTCGAGGTGCTCTACATGGTTTAACTGTAAGCCACGTCCCCATTATTACTATGTAATAAATGTGCATTTGTTAAAAAACACTTTTACTGGTAATTCTTATTTTAAGTTACACGTATAAAGAATATATCTATTGGGACAATGGGATCAGTTTTGAAATAATTAAAAACATAATTACAAATAGATTAGGACAAGTATTTTTTATAAGTACATATTACTAAATCTGCCCATAACAGACAGGTTGAGGTTAAATTATTTACACTCAATCTGTTCGTTGCAGGGCTAAAATAAATAGTTCTGCTTCTTATCACATGGTCAGCCAATTAAATGACTGAATCATTTAAGAACAGAAGAGGTACAGGTGTAAAAGACACCAATCAGAGTTTTATCCTCCGAAAGTAATAAATTTCATTATACAGTTGGACCCTGTGGTGAATGAAGTGACAGTGTCATTTGCAGAGTGGAAAATATGTGCTTTTCAGAGGGCCCGGCATGCTGATAGGTGTACTTTTCTATTCAGTGAGGAAGGCAATGGTAAACCACCTCTCTCCTCGTTTTACATTTAGTAAAACCTCTACAGGTTCAAACCAGCCTTTCGGCTGATGACCTAAACAACAACTATTGGGACAATGGGATCAGTGTTGAAATAATTAAAAACATAATTACAAATAGATTAGGACAAGTATTTTTTATAAGTACATATTACTAAATATAATTCAAAAAAATCTGGTGCGAAACACTTACACAACTTTCTCTTGCCAATGCAAATAATTAACAATATAACCCAACAGTAGTAATAAAATATTAGAAATAAACAAAAAACTAACCCCAATAAACATAACCTAATTTTAATCATGAATGAAAGACGCAAAATGAAAATCAACTTTAATTTAGCTTAAAAACTCTGTGTTTGTTTGAGGTAAGTTACTGAAGCGTAAAGGAACGGAACGATGTTCCCACTATCAATACCGGCTGTAACTCGTCTCACCCTGTTCGCCAAAAATATGTTTGCAATTACTCGTATTTTCTGAAACGGAAATGTTTGGAAACGGTATGTAAACGGAACGGATCCGGTATGGAATGGAAACTGAACGTATAGTGAGAATCAACCTTAAAGATGGCTGAAACTCTGTAATGTTACATTCTTGACCACCGGGTTGGTCTAGAGGTAAAGTCGTCGCCAAAATCAGCTGTTTAACAGCTGATTTTCGGAGACTAAGGTTCCTGGTTAAAATCCTAGTATAGGTAGTTACTTTTATACGGATTTGAATGCTAGACAGTGGTTACCGGTGTACTTTGATGGTTGGTGTTCAATTAACCATACTCTCTCAGGAATGGTCGGCCTGGGTCTGTACAAGACTACACCTCATTTATACGTCATACACATCATCCTCATCTCATTGGGTCATGGGGTTGCTTATTGTTCTCAATTGAACATATTGCAACGTACACAAATTAGGAATAAAAAATAAATAAAAATGTTACATTCTATAGTGTACCTAAAAAAATTACCCCGTAACGATTACAAAAATGTATCTGTAAGGAGTTGAAAACTATGTTCAACCCTTAAACCAATATTTTTTATTTATTAAGCTCCGGATTGGGCAAATGGCTGAAACTGGTGGAGCTGTCCAAATATATACTATATCAGATTTTTTCACATCAGTAAATCTTATTTTTAATTTAAAAATTATCGAAATAAAACAAATTTATATCCAGGTAAAGCCGGGACGGGTCGCTCCTTTATTTTTATAACATATTGTGACACTTATCGCTAAGGTCCATTTCGGGATCTAGGTAATTAAATAATTAATACACTAAAGTTTACAATTACCAGTATTTATTACAACTAAAAGATTTACAAAATAAATAATAAACTAATTATAATGGAGTAATACAATAAATAAGTTAAATAATTTACTTAAATCTACTTACAAACAATTATACACAATGCACATACACAAAAAATATACTCAATGCAATTTTTTTTTTTTTTTTGTTTAACGTCCGACTGTTCTGCAATTACTGCTAATGCAGATGGTGAATGATGAAATGACTTTTTGTAACGTATGAAAAAATGCCGGGCCTGAATGGGATTCGAACCCAAGACCGCATGATGAGAGGCGAGCACGTTACCAACTTCGCCAATGCGACCGGCACACTCAATGCACATAAACAATAAAACAGAATAACAACAGTTGACCAATACAATGCCCGGAACGTCGACCTCTTCTAACGTACCGATAGCACACGCAATAAACACTCGTCAAAGATCAAACGAATACTAACGCTCCGACCGCACTTGGGGCTCTCTTTATATAGGTACGATCAGAGAGATTTCTGGAAAGACAGAGAGATTCGATGCAATAATAAAATACAAAAATCCTTTTTATGGTTCTGGAACAATCTTAACTAATGTAAACAAGTCATAATAGAATAAAACTTGTTACAGGTAACCAACAGACTCTTTCACAAATAGTTGTACAACAAACACCCTACCTTACTATACAAGGCCCTTTTTAAATATTATTTTATAAATAGCTCTTATTGTTACTTTCATGCGGTCTTTGGTTCGAATCCCATTCAGGCACGGCATTTTTTCATACGTTACAATAAATCATTTCATCATTCACCGTCTGCATTAGCAGCAATTGCAGAACAGTCGAACGTTAAACAAAAAAAAAAAATTATTGTTATTTTGTCATTCTATTATTATCTACTATTCAACACTTTATGAATCTCTCGATCCAGAAACCTCTCGAACAGGCATTCCCTTTCGATATCGTTACAATATAGATATAAAATCTTTATTGATTCTTACTTGATGAGAAAAAATATTTAACAATATACTATATATTTCATATATTTTTATTTTCAGATGTAACTTTAATCATAAAATATATCATAATATTTGTTACATTTTTCCAAAAGTTCCTTTGAGTTAAGTAATGAAATTTTGTAGTCCTTTTTCTCAAGGTTATTAGATTGGATAGCATAAAAATATTTTTGTGAAAATAAAATGAAATTTTTATAACATTCCTAGTAAAAAAACAAATCTGAATAAACCGCATAATAAAAAGACATTTTTATAAAGTTAAATTAAATGATAGAAATATTCAGAATAACATTCGAAAACCGTAGTAGCCTAAATATTTTGAAAATATTCAGGAAAAAATGTAATCTTACATGAGATGTAAAATAAATACTTTAAATACAAATTCACAAAAATATAAATACAAGTACATAAGTTGCAGCAATCCAGGCCAAGGATTTAACATTGCATTTTATTAAATAAATACAAGCCAGATTGGTGTATTACGTAAACATCAAAACAGTAATAAATTTAAATCAAAAATTTCAACCCACCAACAATTTGTTTATTATTTCTAAATATAATAAAATTTAAACTAATGTAATACGTGATCTTTACACCTTCCCAAGTAACCCATCATCTTGTAATTATTGTACATCCCTTAGTGGGGGTTCCTCCAGAATCCTCCTCGATCCTCTTTGCTGGTCGATAAACACACTCGTGGTAATTTTTTTTTAAATATTTAACCCTTTCTCACCCAGTGTGGCATAGAAGTCACATTGGAGTGAAATAACAAATATAAAAACTTTAATTGTTAGCGACTACTTTTGATTAAAGAACGCTGGATATGAAGTGTAATAATTTTCTGTACCCTAGCCAGGAATCGAACCTGAGACGTCCACTTTGCAGTGTAAGATGCTGACCACTACGCCACGAACGCGACCATTAGTTTCTTTTTAAAGTTAATTTTAGTTTTAAATATTCTTGTTCATTTACTAAAATAAAGTAACATTTCTTCGAGTATGTTAATGTACATACAAATATATTTTTTAGGCTATAAATAGTGATTTTGTCCATTTTACCAATATTTTCGAATTGTAACATATTTTAAGTCTTAAATAATGCTTTGATATTAAAATCATCTTTAGTTTTTTTTTTTTGCTACAAATCTAAGCAAGAGAATATTGTTTAGGAAGCCTGCACATATTGTTAGGAACTTTGATACCATCAAGCCCAATGTGACATATGTGTCACACTTTTCTGTCCCGCCATCAAAAAGGCTGAAGGTCTAAAAGTAATTTTATTTCACTTAAATGTCAGTAAAGTGTATGAAACAATGTACACATATTTGTTAGTGTATAGTTAAAAAATTTGGGATTGAAAGGGTTATCTGGTTGTATCAGTTGCATTTTAGTATAATTATACTCGTATTTTAGAGTACTATGTATTAATTATTTTCTATTTTTCCTCCTACAAACCAATTTTAGACCACGTAAAGTGCCTTTATCCACCTTATGTGCCCAAAGGCATGTTTCTCGAAGCTCTATTTGCACCCCACATTTTCATCATTCGTTCACTCTACGCTTTTCTCCTTTTTTCTATCCAACCGTCGTTCTGGTTTTGGTATTCATAAATGCCTTTAAAATCCTGATTTGAAAGTTTTCTGAAATTTTTTCGATTCATAAAGTTTTCTCGGTTTATTCCGGTTTTTCAATATCCTTTCTGTCTTCTTTAAACAATTTGTCGAACACCTTGGGTTTATAGTTTAGAGTCATAAAAATTTGTTTGTCAACCAAATATCATCCATACTACACAGGTTTCAGTAAAATTTTAGTCTTCTTTTTCAGGATCTTTTTCTCAAATTTTTTTGAGAGAAAGACTCTTAGACTGGACTTTCCGGTCATTCTAAAGCACTCACTTGCATACAGACACACAGGTTTTATCACAGTATTATTCAATACTGTTACTGTGAAAAATGTACTCTCAAGACAAGCCAATGTTAGACTATACAGTCTAACATTGACTTGTCTTGAGAGTACATTTTTCTTATACAAGTGGTGATTTCCTCGTATGTTGTTTGCTTCCTTTTTTCTGGTCTTTGGTTGTATTATCTCCTTGAGATACTTGAAGCTATCAACTTTCCCAGTTTTTCCGTATTGTGCCGTCCAGTGACGCGGAGCTGTTTTGATGTTCGTTATGTATTCAGTTTTTCGAAGGAAATATCTTGTCCTTTTTTCTGCTTATTCTTTTAACAGGTTAATTTGTTCTATTCCTGTTTCTGTGTTCCCAGATAGGATTGCTAGGTTGTCTGCTAAAGCAAAAAAATTATCTTATTGATCCGCCAATGTGTACACAACACCGAAAGAATAAAAAAGCTTGTGACGTCACAATGCGACAGCGCCTTTCCATCCAACCTAATGACATTAGCTCTTATACTCTGTTTGAAGAATAATGACCCTACATCTTCGTTCTATTATTTTAAATACGACTTGTACATCTAATATGAGTAGGTTTAACCATTTTCTCTACAAAAATTTTTTTTTAAAAATCTTGGGAATTCCCTATTCGTTTTACTATTGTATTAATTATTTTGTAAATTAATTTATTTGGGAGAATTTATAACGGACTTGCTGGTCTTAAAATTTATTTTCTGTATAACTATAATGATTAATCGTTTGGATAATGTAATTGTAAATTTATTTATAATTGATGTATACACTGAGTTTTCTTCAGATTTATTTTAGCCTTTCTGATTTTAAAGGTGATAAAAAAATTGTGATAGATTCTTTTACCTGAGATATTGCTATTGTTAAGGAATATTTTGGTTATATACTGATTTACTCCAGTGAAACTAATATGTTACTTGTTATTAATTAAATGTATATTTTGTTAATTTTGCTGTACAGTGTCTTTATTTATGTATCACAACAAAAAAAAAAATTTTTACTGTAATCTCGTTACCAGATTTGCTCAATTTTTGGTCGTCCTTGTGCGACGTTGAGCAAAGATTTTACAGCAGGTATCGATTCAAAATAGCTTACACTTTCAGATTTACTTTTAAAGTAGGCTATATTATTTGTAGTTTAAAATTATATAAGAAATTACGCGTAAATCTTAACGGTAAACGGATCAATACAAACAAGAAATACATTTATCATAACAGGCGAAAATAAACCTAAAAAGAACATTGACTTGTTTACTTTTATGTTATTAGCAAACAATCCATGTATAGGTCGCAAATAAATTTAATCTTTAAAAACGTTAGTAACATAAGTTGTAGGCCATACATGAAGCTTGCGGAGAACACGCTGCACGAGTAACCAGCCCGACGGGAGAGATACCTCATAATTGCTCAGCATTCAATGTGTTAAAAATCTGGTGTGAAACACTCACACGACTTTATCTTGCCAATGCAAATAATTAACAATAAATCTAATATTATTAATAAAATATTAGAAATAAACAAAAAACTAACCTCAAAAACATAACCTTATTTTAATCATGAGTGAATGACGCAAAATGAAAATCAAACTCAGTTTGGCTTAAAAAAACGGAAAATCACACTTTCACACTAAACTAGGCTCTGTAGAGAAAAATGCTATAAATAAAAGTTGTAGATCTTTTAATTTTCTATAAATTTAATTATATACCCTTTTGTCGTAAAATGCGTACTTTAGCCGAAATATTAAATTAATCGATTTTTCACATGTTTTCGTGAGAAAAAACAGAAAATTGCTAATTACCGCTAAACTAAGCGTTATACAAAAAATGTTTGAAATAAAAGTTGTAGGTTTTTAAATTCTCTACAACTTTTACTATATACATTTTTGCGCTGAAATGCATATT
Organism: Catonia carolina; assembly: GCA_035578175.1. NCBI lineage: Eukaryota > Metazoa > Arthropoda > Insecta > Hemiptera > Achilidae > Catonia > Catonia carolina. Next base: position 197,783,033 of record JAQMRL010000001.1, on the reverse strand, counting down.
AAAGCCGTAATCTTAAAAAACAAAGTTTTTACGTAAAAACACCCTTACCAAGAATTTCAGCCAAGATGGCGCCTACCCTATCTTGTAGAGCATAAGAAATGTAGTAAACCAGGCGATTTTTAAAAAAATCATAGGACCAGTTTTTGAGAAAATCGCATAAAAGTGAAAAATTATACGAATAAACTACTACTTCCGGTTGACCGATTTTGATGAAAATGTTTGTGTCGGGTCCGGTAGTGGTATGTAACTTAAGTTTCAAGTTCGTAGGATGTTCCGTTCTTGGGATATTTTGTATACACACACACAGACCAATCGCTAAAAACATGTTTTTTGGGTTCAGGGGGTCTGAAAACGTATAGATCCGGTGAAAACTCGATTTCGAAAAATCGACATGAAAACAATACTTTCCTTCCTATATATTCATATAGGAAAGAGAAAGTAAAAAGAACCGGTAATCATCCATCATCTCCCTGATTATGAAATTAGTAAAAAATTGTAAAACCTACAACTTTGATTTCAATCATTTCTCCTACACAGCCTTATTGCATCCAAGGCGGCGAGAGAAATTATGTTCACTTTACCACTATGGGTAAGTAGTGTTGAACTCAATTGAAGAGTCCTCTTCCAGTCTCAAGGACTACAAAAAATAGTTCTGTTTCTTTTTACATGGTCAGCCAATTATATGACTAAAATATTTAACAACAGAAGAGATAGAGGTGTAAAAGACACTAGCCACAGTTATCTCCTTTGAAAGTAATGAATTTAATAATTTAACCAGACCCTGTAGTGAATGAAATGAAGGTGTCTTTCGCAGGGTGGAAATTAGATGATTTTCAGAGGGCCTGGCATGCTGATAAGCTTACTTTACCATTCAGTGAGGAAGGCATTTTTAAGCCACCTCACTCCTCGTTTCACTTAGTAAAGCCTCTAGAGGTTCAACCAGCCTTTCGGTTGATCACCTAAACAACAGAATTACCTACAGTTTCAAACAAATTTTAGGCATTTCACTCGAACGAAAAGCAACCGCATCCACATAGATTCTATAAATTAAGCAAATAATTAAAACATTAACACTTAAATGTTGTATTCATATAAATTAAATGTCAGATAATTATTTTTCTTTTTAACGCCAGTTTGATTACATTTGCTTCCAGTATTTATAGTTTTGAACTTCTTTGACGTCATTATAAGAGAAAATGTTACTTGGTTAACTAATGTTTTCCTTGTTCCTAACTGTTTTTGTCTGTAACTTAAATTAATTTAGTATGTATGGCTCATCCAATGCAAAGTTTGCTTTAAAACCACTTCTGCTAAATATAAGCAAAGCAAATTTTAGGTTCACTTTCCTGCTAGAATAATACGAGTAATTGTTCAATTAAAAATTATTAGTAATGGCAATTCGTATTAGTACCTATCTGCTGGTTTTCAGAAAGTATTTCTCCTATTTCTCCTTACTTTCTTCTTCTACTCCTTCCCCTTATTCTTATTCTCGTTCTTTATCTTCTTTGTATTCTCATCTCCTCTTCCTCCCTATTCTCCTCCCCTTCTCGTCGTCCTTCTTCTTCACCTCTTTCTACTCCTTTTCCTCCTCATCTTCCTCCTTCACCCCTCCTAATCTTTCCCACTCCTTCTCTTCCTTCTAATCCTCTTTCTCCTCCTATTTCTCCCCTCCCGTTCTCTTCCTCATCCTTCTCTTTCTCCTCTTCTTCTTCTCTTTCTCTTTTTTCCTTCTCACCCTTCTCTTACTCCTCCACCTCTCGTTATCTTTTCTCTCCTACTTCTGCTCTTCTTTTCCTTTTTCTCCTTTTCCCATTTTCCTCTTCTTCTTCTCCTTCTCTTTCTCCTTCATTTCCTTTTCATTCTACTCCTCCTACTCCTCTTTTTTCCCCTCATCTTCCTCCAAATTCTCTATCTTCTGCTCCTTCTCCTCTTCCTACTTCGCTTCTCCTACTCCTTCACATTTTCTTATCATTATTTTCTGCTTTTCTCTGTCTCCTTCCTCGTTTTCTTCTTTCTCTTCTTTTCCAGCTCCTTTTTTCTTCACCTTCTCCCTCATCTTCTATTTCCTATTCTTCTCCTTCTTAATCTTCTTCTGGCTCCTTCCATTCACTGTGATATCACTTGAGTCCCTTGTTTACAATTACTGTCTTCAACTGTAAATTTATCGTTTAACGTTGATTTTAAATTAATTTTTGTCATAATCAGCAGTTAACCATCGCTCAATCTGGGTGGGGCAAAACTGGTAAACGTCTGACGGATGTTCTTGAGCTGAAAACAGCACGAGAAGAATTCTAAATTAACCCCGCTACTGTACATTATATTTAAGTATTTTCCACCATCTATATATTAATAGCCAGCAGGTTTTTTTTCAACATGATTTTAACCACCTGAACTTTCACCGATTTTCCCCGAAGTGGGCTCAAATGAATCATCTGTTCGAGTAGATTTGCAGAAAACTATCCAAAATCAAATACTTCGATTTATGATCGTAAAATAGGTGATCTAAAATAGATTGGAGAGGGGGCAATATCAACGAACTGAAGTTGATACTGTTTTTACTTGTACGCCGGTCCGTAGTTCATATTTTGCCCACTGTTGGCGCTGTGATGGGGTTGCTGCTGCCGATAGAATGCGCCAGCGGTCATACCTCTCACAGCGCATGTACCAAGTGGCAACATATAGTGTCTACGCACTGGCGATGCAAAAGTCGAGAAGGAGAAGGTGACAGTATCGATGTTCTCTGTGTGCGAGAATCGATACGGAGAGTTGACATCTCAACATTGAGTATTCTTTCCGTCAACTGTACCTCCATCCCCTACCCTCGCTTTACCGGCGACTGCTTCCCTTCGGGGGCAGCGGTAAAAGGTGCACGCTGCGTCGGCGACTCGCTCCTATTAGATTAGGCAGCGGTACAGACGACCCCGATTCACTTCACCGGTGACTGCTCCTCTTCGGAGGCAGCGGTGAAAGGTGGTCGCTGCGTCGGCGGCTGCTCCTAATCTTTTAGGCAGTGGCGAAGACGACCTCCCTTCCTCCCCCCGCCGATGTTTTCATTATTTTGAACTACGCCGCCGGAGGCCCAGCCGGTCCTATGTGCTCAAACGACTGCGCTATTGAAAGCCGGTGGCGACAAAGTGTAGGCCTCTCTCTTTCTCTATCTATCCCTACCACATATCGCACAACTATTTCAGTTTTGTGAGGGGGCTACTTACACTATTTTCTTCAGGCAACCACACTGATATCATTTTCTTCATTTTAATTGGCCTGCCTCCTCACATTTTAAAATTAAAGGTTGGTACCATAGTAATTCTGTTACGTAACATCAGTGGGTTAATGAATGGCACAAGACTGGTGGTGAAAAGAATGTACGAAAATTTTCTTGATTTAGAAGTCATAACAGGGGCGGCCAAAGGCAGAAGGGTTTTACTACCGCGGTTAGATCTAACCCCTTCGGATGGTACTTTCCCATTTACATTTAAGAGAAGACAGTTCCCCAACCGTTTAGCATTTGCGATTACAAGGCTAAACATTCAACAAGGTTGGCCTTTATCTGCCACAGCCGGTATTTTCACATGAACAATTGTACGTTGCTATGTCACGTGTCAGATCATTTGATAGCCTAAAAGTTCAAATAATGCCACACAACAATAAAACAAAAAATATTGTTTACAGAGAAGTTCTATAAAAACAAATTTACACTTTAGTGCGGGTTTTCCCGCACAGGTTCACCTAGTTTCATTGTTATGCCCAATTTAGCCTCGAATTTGTAGCCTCAAACAGACGTCCTAGTTCATGTTTCAGCGGACGTCCAAAAACGAGTATACCTTTATTAATTAGCACAAGAATATAAGACGACCTCTACATTTTCAACATTCCATTTTTTGAAAAAAAAATTTGACTTATATTGAAGTAAACACAAAATTATAAAAAATGTTCAATATATTTTTTGCAAATCCCAACAAAAAACGCCAATCTTTTTAATTAATTCTTTTAAAATTAAACAATTTTGGATAACTAAACAAAGTTATACAACCGAAAAATTCGTAGAAATATGAAAAAAGTTGTAAATAAAAACTTCTTTGTAATACATACATTCTTTTACAATCTAATTAAATAAAAATATTAGAATTTGTCAACTTTAATTTTATCGGTGGCGCTGAACAAAGTTGTTATGTTTTTGTTTTTTAATAATTTCATACACGTGTACACACCCACAATTTATGATTAAATAATCCATGTGATTTTACGAGAAGTAACGTGATAAAAAAATAGAATATTCTAATTTTATATTTTTATTAAACCATTATATATTAAAGTTGAAGTTGAAGTTGTAAATTAAATAGGAGACAATGTTCCGTGACTTTCACACAAAACTTTAACCAGTTATATTTGTTATAGTCAGAATTTAATTTTATAAAAAAGTTTTTTTATGAATTTACTTTATTACTACTGTTGTGTAATTATGTCATTTTTCCGAATGGCTCTTTAGATAGAACACGATAAATCAATATTTTAATTCCTTTTTCACATTTTGATCACGTTTCTTTTCTCCTCTTTTCTCTCCTACTTCTGCTCTTCTTTTCCTTTTTCCTCCTTTTCCCATTTTCCTCCTCTTCTTCTCCTTCTCTTTCTCCTTCATTTCCTTCTCATTCTCCTCCTCCTACTCCTCTTTTTTCCCCTCATCTTCCTCCAAATTCTCTATCTTCTGCTCCTTCTCCTCTTCCTACTCCGCTTCTCCTTCTCCTTCACATTTCCACAATCTCTTTTTCTTCTTAAGTCGTTTGACCCACCGGGTTGGTCTAGAGGTGAAGTCGACTTCAAAGTCAGCTGTTTACCAGGTGATTTTTGGAGACGAGGTTCCTGGTTCAAATCCTAGTTAAAGATAGTTACTTTTATACGGATTTCAATACCTTAGAGTGGTTACCGGTGTACTTTGATGGTTGGGGTTCAAGTAACCATACTCTTTCAGAAACATTCGGCTTGGGTTTAAACAAGACTACTCTTCATTTACATGTCATACACATCATCCTCATCTGATTGGGTGATGGGATCGCTTATTGTACTGAATTGAACAGATTTTAACGTACACACATTTGGGATGAAAAAAAAACAAATTAGAGTTCACGTCTCTTCCTTTCATTTTCTATACCGAAGATTACTCTGGCATTTTTTTTGTAAAAATTTCTCTTAATCTCCTCCTTAGCCGGCTGCATTGGCGTAGTTGGTAACGTGCTCACCTCTCAACATGTGTTCTTGGGTTCGAATCCCATTCAGGCACGGCATATTTTCATACGTTACAAAATTCATTTCATTCTTCACCGTCTGCATTAGCAGTAATAATTGCAGAATAGTTGGACGTTAAACCAAAAAAAAAAAAATTCTCTTCCTTAATATAATACAAAAGACATATTCCGTGTTGATTTTTGCATCTTTACGGTTATTTAATGTTACTGTGAATCATGCTGGTTTGATTTTAAGATTTAATATTTAATGAATTTTTTTATCAATCATCTACCGTTCATTTTACCACATGTCCAAAAAATAAACGTGTCTTTTTTTCATTACCTACGTGGATTATGTTTTCAGTATTTTGAGTATCTTTTTGTTCGAACGGTGGCTATTGTAATTTTCTTCTTCCTTCTTATGCCCTCGGATTTTCCGAGCTTTTCTCCTTTCTATGCTCAACATTTTATTGATACACCCTTTTAACATAGTCTTAATGTTTCTAGATTTTAAGGGCACTAACGAGAAGCTTTAGGAGGAGAAGAACCAAGATGAGGTGAGTGAGAAGAAAAGGTGGAAAAGAAGATAAAGATGGTGGAGGAGAGGAATAGAATAACGAGGAGGGGAAGGAGTAGGATGAGGAGTTGAAATAAGAAGTCGAAAAAGAAGAACAAGGAGTAGAAAAAAGAGGAGGAGAGAAGAACAGCAACAACAAAGAAAATTGAAGAAGAAGGAATAGAAAACGAAAATTTGGAGGTGGAATAGGAAAGGAGAAGAAGATGGAGAAGGAAAAGGAGAAAGAGAAGGAGGAGAAAGAGAAAGAGAAGGAAAAGGTAAATTTGGAGATGGAATAGGAAAAGGGGAGGTGACGGAGAAGGATGAGGAAAGAGAAAGAGAAGGAAAAGGAAAATTTGGAGTTGGAATAGGAAAAGGGAAGGAGACGGAGAAGGAAAAGGAGAAAGAGAAGGAGGAGGAAGAGAAAAGTAGAAGGAGAAGGAAAATCGAAGAGAAAATTTTTCTGCATAGCAAATACACACACACACAAACTCATAAGCCAGCTAAGACACCCTTGCATGCACACAAAAAAATGACTATCCTTCCAAAAACTATTTTTAATCATGTTGGAGTGTGACAAAACGAGATTAGCTGAAATTATAGTAAAATTTTGTCTGTTCTTTACAGTCTAGTAATTTCTAACTGCGTGAACCCAAACGCGCTAAAAAGAAAAAGTTAAAGTAAAATTATTATTCGTATATTTTTGCTGGTGAATCAGACATGTTAGTTACGTGCTGTATATATTTCTACTGGAATTTATTTTATTAGCCATTTAAATTTAAGTACAGCAAACACTGAAATAGTTTAAAATAACAGTTTATTCTATCTTTCTATCTGTACACTACAAAATACAAATACATTTATCTATTTATACAATACGTGAGTAATGAACTTGAGAGAATTGTGTTACTTTACCCTAAACCTAAATCTAGTTGGGAAAATCAATAGATATTTACATTCTACATTTCTAGTTTTATTCGGGACGTTCCGAGACGATTTCAAAATATGTCATACTTTTCTAGTATCTACTTTTGTGCTCACATATAAACCTAATTCTAAAAATTTTTAGGCTGTTATGTTTGTGCTAATACCTTGCGCTCAATTACTTTCCGTTCTAAATTTCTCGAATTGTATCTCTTCTCTAAAATTTTGAATCAAGTTTCTGTTTTTCTAACAACCACTTAACACACACCTGTTGAAATTTTTAGAAATTCAATTCGATTTTTGGTTTTTTGTCGTCTAACAACCACTTAACACACACCTGTTGAAATTTTTAGAAATTCGATTTTTTTTTTTGTTTTTTGTCGTTTCATATTCTCCAAATTCTCTTCTTTAAAATGATATAATTTTTATTTGGGTTAATAATTTGTATTTGCAGAGAAAATATTTTTTATCATTATGTTCAAACTAAATTTTTCTAGAAATATAGCGATGAAAAATTTTATTTGTTTGTTTGATTGATACTCCAGACCGAAAAAAGCTGTCTCGAATATGGAAAAAAGTCAGACTAAAGAGAACTCTAACAAAAAAAAAATAATTATAAGATCTTTATAAGCAACAGGAATACCCAGGTCATTCATCTTAGCCTACAACGCAGGACAATATTATTGTAGATTACAAAACGATTTCCCATAATTTTGTGTTTTTCAGATCCGATGCAAGATTTCTCAAAAACTAAAAAACATTTCTATACAAAATTTTTGGGGCATGTATAACATGCAGGGTGATTCAAAACTATACGACAATCTCTTGGGATCTCATTCTATAGCTAAAAATAAGAAAAAAAGTTTATATAAACATATGCCTGAAAACGCTTAGTTAGCGAGTTACGGCTAGCGAAAAATTTCACCTAGAACTCTGTACCTTCGGTGAAGTAAGACCATATAAAAATGTTAAAGGTAATTACAAAGATACAAATACGATTATTTCTTATGTTTTTTAATCTGAAAAATTGAATAAAATTGGTTCCAGAGCTGTAAATGCAATCCTTTTAGAGATATTTTACATAAAACACAAGAATTGGTGCAAAGAAATAACACATTTTTGTGTTTAACGTAAGATTACTTCCATAAATAGTAAATAAATGTGTATTTTTTCCAAAATAAATTTGTAGAAAATTTAATTCTGAAAAGATTCATGTGAATTACTCAGGAAAAAAATTAATAATAGATATTGAAATTTCGCTTTATTTAAAATCAAAACAGACGCACATAAAACGCACATTATTAACTGCATAAAATATTAACTAATATGTAGGTTGGGAGTAACAGCTGATCATTTATCAGTTGCAATCATTTATCAGCTGTTACACCCAACCTACATTTTATTAGTTAATAATTTTTATGCAGTTAAGAATGTGCGTTTTATGTGCGTCTGTTTTGATTTTAAATAAAGCGAAGTTTCAATAACTATTATTCATTTTTTTTCCTGAAAAATTCACATGAATCTTTACAGAATTAAATTTTCTACAAATTTATTTAAGAAAAAATACACCTTTATTTACCATTTATGGAAGTAATCTTACGTTAAACACGAAAATGTATTATTTCTTTGCACCAATTCTTGTGTTTTATGTAATATATCTCTGAAAGTATTGCATTTACAGCTCTGGAACCAATTTTATTCAATTTTTCAGATTAAAAAACATAAGAAACAATCGTATTTGTATCTTTGTAACTACCTTTAACATTTTTATACGGCCTTACTTCACCGAGGGTACAGAGTTCTAGGTGAAATTTTTCGCTAGCCTTAACTCGCTAACTAAGCGTTTTCAGGCATATGTTTATATGAACTTTTTTTCTTATTTTTAGCCATAGAATGAGATCCCAAGAGATTGTTGTATAGTTTTGAATCACCTTATATAAAGTACCTGGTGTATGACGGAAGGATATGCCAAAATATTTATCAAAATTTTTTTTAAATATTTTCTCAGTTTATCGGTGCTCAAAAATAGTATTTTATTTAAATAACAATAGGAACATTCTGTTTTTATTTTTGAATACTGCTTTGCTGTTATTTTTCCGTAACTCGAAATTTCTGTAACTCAAACGTTTCTTTTTATCCCTTTAGGATTCTAGTTATAGAAGTTCGACTGTAAAATTGTAACTAACATGTTGTTTAGGTGATCAGCCGAAAGGCTTGTTTGAACCTCTTGAGGTTTTACTAAGAAAAACGAGAAGTGAGGTGATATACAGTTACCTTCCTCTAGAAGAAGAATTATGTAATGTCAACCCATACATTGATTTTAGAGGTGAAAGTAAAATTTTGAAGTATTTTTTATTCAGAGGGCAGTCCAGAAAGTCTGTCACGTTTTGCGTTGTAGCCGCTAGGGGCGGAGCTATCGCGGCCATTTTGGTGCCGCGGCGTTTCTCCGTTCAGTGGCTATCCAGCCGTGCTAGCGAGAGGTCTGTGTCGCTCTTCGCTGTTTTTCAACAACAATTTAGAATGTGTGCCGCAATTCAAAATCCCGTCAGTTGTGAAGTACGGTCCGTAATACGGTCTTCTTCTTATCGATTTCTTGGAACGTGGCACAACAATAACCTAAGCGAGGTATTGTGAAACCCTTGAAAAGTTAAGAAGAGCGATCCAAAACAAGCGCAGAGGAAAGTTGACTGGAAAAATTTTCTTTTTGCATGATTACGCCCGACCGCACACGGAAAATCGAACACGAGAAGTCCTGGATGCTTTCAAATGGGAGGTTTTCCCACATCCGCCATACAGTCCAGACCTTGCGCCCAGCGATTATCACTTGTTCCCGTCAATGAAGACATGGCTTGCGACGCAGCGCTTTGGAGACGACGCGGAGCTGCAGGAGGGTGTGACTAACTGGTTAAAATCACAGGCGGTAGACTTTTATGACGCCGGCATTTCAAAATTAGTTCACCGCTATGATAAGTGTCTTAATTTGTTTGGTGATTATGTAGAAAAATAGCATTTCAGTTGCACTTTCAAATGTATATAATAACATTTTTTTCTTGTAGGTACTTAGTTTTTTTTTATATCGAAACGTGACAGGCTTTCTGGACTGCCCTCGTATATTAACCTGGATTTCAAACAAAAATAGTTTTTCACGATTTTGTAAAACAAAACTTATTTTTTTGAAGGTGGACTTTATCTTCAATATAAAGAATTCATTCACCTTTAAATTAAATTTATAGAAATGTTTATATTTTTAAAGTGTTGTAAAATAAAAGTTTTATTTCTAAGGTCAATAATCGAGAATGATTTTAACATGTTATGTTCATACTACACGGATAAAATGAAGTGAGTTAGTCCAGAGATTTTTACGAACTATTTTTGTGTTATTTATTACCATTAAATTATTTTATGAGATTATTTCTTTAATGTTTCCGTCAACTGTCTGTCATCAATAAAATAAAAATCACGAATCAACAGCCGTTGTTAAGTTTACTACAAACCGTAATATAAAAGTTTTCTTATTTGCTAAAATTATTATAGAAGTTTATGTATCTTAAAATGTGTTTGACATTTAAAGATAATATTATTTTTTTCGTAAAATTTTTACTGTTATCCACTAAGTAGAATAACGAACAAACAAAAATGGCGGGATAATTAAGGGGACTTGCACCGAGAAAAAATAAAAAATTCAATTTTCGGTTTATTACATATTCAAATTCTCCCGGGTTTTCTGATTAAAATGATATATAGGGTGATTCAAAACTATACGGCAATCTCTTGGGATCTCATTCTATAGCTAAAAATAAGAAAAAAAGTTCATATAAACATATGCCTGAAAACGCTTAGTTAGCGAGTTACGACTAGCGAAAAATTTCACCTAGAACTGTGTACCCTCGGTGAAGTAAAGCCGTATAAAAATGTTAAAGGTAGTTATAAAGATACAAATACGATTGTTTCTTATGTTTTTTTAATATGAAAAATTGAATAAAATTGGTTCCAGAGCTGTAAATGCAATCCTTTTAGAGATATCTTACATAAAACACAAGAATTGGTGCAAAGAAATAACACATTTTTGTGTTTAACGTAAGATTACTTCCATAAATAGTAAATAAATGTGTATTTTTTCCTAAATAAATTTGTAGAAAATTTAATTCTGTAAAGATTCATGTGAATTTTTCAGGAAAAAAAATAATAATAGATATTGAAATTTCGCTTTATTTAAAATCAAAACAGACGCACATAAAACGCACATTCTTAACTGCATAAAATATTAACTAATACGTAGGTTGGGAGTAACAGCTGATTATTATCAGCTGTTACTCCCAACCCGTATATATTTATAATTTTATTTCTTTAATTTTGTCTTAATTTTTTTTTTTTTTTTTGTTTTACGTCTGAATGTTTTGCAATTGCTGCTAATGCAGACGGTGGAGAATGATGATAATAAAAATGAGTGATGACCTGACCGGGAATCGAACCCGGGACCCCGGCTTAGAAGCCAGTTGCGCTTACCACTACGCCAACGGGCCGGCCTTTTTAATAAATACAATTACTTAAATTAAATAGTTGTTTAGGTGATCAGCCGAAAGGCTGGTTTGAACCTCTAGAGGCTTTATTAAGTAAAACGAGGAGAAAGGTGGTTTTCCGTGCTTTCCTCACTGAGTTGAAAAGTATGCTCATCAGCATTCCTGGCTCTCTTAAAACCATCTACTTTCCATTCTGCCAATGACACTTCTACTTCATTTACCATAGGATCTGGCTGTATAACGATTAAATTTATTACTCTCAGAAAAGATAACTGTGTTTACTGTCTTTTAGCTCTACTTCTGTTGTTTAATGCTTCAGTCATATAATTGGCTGATCATGTGATAAGAAACAAAACTATGTTTTACAGCCCTGGAACTAGCAGATCGAGTACAAATAATTTAACACTCCACCTGCCTGTTTTAGGCAAATCGTTTTATGGGAAATTCGCTAAAAAGAATTATTTTAACATTCAACTTAAATATATGACTGTTAGTACATTATTCGTTACCGTAAACTAGTGATGAGCATCAAAAGGGAAACATCGATGTTTACCATCGATGTCTACATCGACCATGACCTACGATGTGTCAAAAACATCGAACATCAAACATCGATGTTTTCTGGTGAAAAACATCGATGTTTTGATTTACAACGTTTAAAACTTATACGATATTAATGAAATAAACAAATTATTTAAACATATTTTTTTAAATAATTTTTTTTAGAAAAGTTAATGCTCTATGAGTGAATAGGCTTATAAATAGATCATAATATTCTAATTTCAAACGTTTTAAGTAGGTTGGGTCTTTGGGTTGGGTGGATTACCTAAATAAAACTACAGTCAAATAAGAAACTCGAAATTTTAATTAAGAAAATATCAATCAAAGAAAAAATAAATTTTATTATAATGCTCATGACCAAAGCGAGTCATCAATGGATTGCAGAAAATATTTTAGAAATAAGTTTGCCTTCTAGTCTGTTTTATGCCTTTGTCACAGTTTGTCCCACTTTCGAAAACAACTGCTCTGATGGAACGGAGGTTGCCATTACAAGTAGATGAGTTCTTGCCATTTCTGACAAGAGTGGATAAGTTGTTGCCATTTCTTTCCAAAATAATAGAGGAAGTTGCTCTATTTTTTTCAGCCGTAAAATTCCCTACATCAGTACAGAAAACATGGACATTAAAACATCGATGCCCAATAAACATCGACCTATTACCATCGATGGTAAAAACATCGACATCCAACTGAAAACATCGGTTATCGATGCTAATCATTACCGTAAACTCCTACGTTAAAGTATCGTTTATTAGTGACGAGATAATTAGCCTACTCCCAATGAAATCCGAGCTTCAAACAACAAAAGCAAAAGCAATATTTATTTTAAAACGTCGTTTATATGTTCTCATAACTTATTTCATTGATATTGAAAGAAGAAACAGAACTTTCTTTTTCTGTACAACCCTGGAACCCTGGAACCAGGTCAAGTGCATTCAATTTATCATTCAACCTACATGGAACAAATATATAGATTCGATAATAAATAAGTAAACAGCGTAAATAGATAGATAAATAAATAATGTAATTTTGTCTGTATTCGGGAGAAAAATGATCTGATCAGTTATTTCCTGTATTTTATTGAAAGCTTTGTGAATTTAAGGACAAATAATAACGGAAAATTTTTCTTAGAACTGAATGATTTTTGAAAATGCCATTATGATATTTTTTTCATATACCTCAAAATAAATATGTCATCGGTATTCATTGATAAATAAACGTTAATAATATTAGAGAATGCGTCACAGAAAAATATTCAAATATTATATTATGCATTAATTTAAATAATAAATTAATAGTCTAAAATAAAAAAATTTCCACGTGGAATAATTGATTGAATTATTATTTTTATTTTGTTTTGTGTACTGTTCCGAGAATAGAATCTGTTCGTTATTTTGCACTCCAATTTTATTTTTGTTTCATTGTAAAAATATTTTACATTCATTCTTCGTATTAATACAGCCGGTGTCACATATTTTGAGTGTATTTCTCAAATAGGAAAAGATAAAATTTATTTTAAAACGGTGTCAGCTAAATTTAAATTCATTGTAATAATCTCGCATATATGATTTTAAAAATAATCTTTCATATGTCATTCAAAGTTCAATAATAATTTGTTTTAAAATTATTAAAATAATAATAATAATTGTTATATAGGCATTCAATTGCCCATAACATACAGGTAGAGTGTCAAATTATTTACACTCAATCTGTTCGTTGCAGGTCTAAAATAAATAGTTCTGTTTCTTATCACATGGTCAGCCAATTAAATGACTGAATCGTTTAAGAACAGAAGAGGTACAGGTGTAAAAGACACTAATCAGAGTTATCTCCTCTGAAAGTAATGAATTTCATTATACAGCCAGATCCTGTGGTTAATTGAAATTAAGGTGTCATTTGCAGAGTGGAAATGTGCTATGTGCTTTTCAGAGGGCCCGGCATGCTGATAAGCGTACTTTTCCACTCGGTGAGGAAGGCAATGGTAAACCACCTGACTCCTCGTTTTACTTAGTAAAACCTCTACAGGTTCAAACCAGCCTTTCGGTTGTTGACATAAACAACAGGCATTTCAGTAAACAGCATGACGCTTTATAGTGTAAGCGCCTCTTTACATAAGCAACAAAACCTTACATACAGATTTCAAAATAGGCTACCTTTTATCCAAAATTCTATCAAACACCTGTACAAACGCTTTCAAAACTCATAAGAACTGGTACGTTCACCTCCCATCATATTATGTGTTGTTTAGGTCATCAGCCGAAAGGCTGGTTTGAACCTGTAGAGGTTTTACTAAGTAAAACGAGGAGTGAAGCGGTTTATCATTGCCACAACTCACTGAGTGGAAAAGTATGCTTGCCAGCATGCCGGGCTCTCTGAAGAGCACATATTTTCCACTCTGCAAATGACACCTTCACTTCATTCACCACAGGGTCTGGCTGTATAATGAAATTCATTACTTTCAGAGGAGATACCTCTGATTAGTGTCTTTTACACCTCTACCTCTTCTGTTCTAATGATTCAGTCATTGAATTGGCTGTTCAATCATCTATCTACCTATAATCCCGTTAGACGCTTTAATAGACGCTGGAGTAGAGACCTGCTAATTGAATATACAAATTTTATTCTTGGGGAGCCCTCCGTTGTTGTTATTCCGTTGAACATGACCCACCGGGTTGGTCTAGAGGTAACGTCTCTGCGAGTCAGCTGATTAACAGCTAATTTTTGGAGAAGAAGGTTCCTGATTCAAATCCTAATAGAGGTAATAGTTTACTTTAAGATCAGACTGTATGATGGTTTTCATTAAAAATTTAAATTTTCGGGTTTTTATTTTTTTCAATAGTTCAGACTTATATCTACAAGAAAAACATTAAATTACGCCAAAAAAGTTATTAAATGAAAAATTAAGTTTTTAGCAGGCATATCCAGAAAAATGATCATTTCTCTAAGAACCAACATTTTTCGTAATTTTATACCAATCGTTTTAGAGCAAAGGGAATTTTAGTATTTTTAAACATCTGCGTTACTGTTGATTGGGGTCCTATGGTGATTGCTACCCCAACACAAATTTTAAAATTTTCGGAATACAAATAATCTTTTAACTGCATGTTATTTAGCGAAAAAAAAATACATAAAAATTTGATAACCCGAAAATTTTAAGATCGCAACCCTAGGTCGCATGAGAAAACGAAAAAACTCTTAATATCATATATTCAAACCTTAACATTCAAAGTTGAAATTTTGAAACTTCATATCTTCAAATTTCAAAATATTGTGACACTTATCGCTAACGTCCGTTTCGGGATCTAAGTAATTAAATAATTAATACACTAAAGTTTACAATTACAAATATTTATTACACTAAAAGATTTACAAAATAAATAATTAAACTAATTATCATGAAGTAATATAATAATAATCAATAAATAACTTAATAATTTAGTTCGCACTACTTACAATCAATTTTATAGAATACACATAAATAATTTTATAGAATAAAATAAATAGTTCTGTTTCTTATCGCATGGTCAGCCAATTAAATGACTGAATCATTTAAGAACAGAAGAGGTAGAGGTGTAAAAGACACTAATCAGAGTTATCTCCTCTGAAAGTAATGAATTTCATTATACAGCCAGACCCTGTGGTGAATGAAGTGAAAGTGTCATTTGCAGAGTGGAAAATATGTGCTTTTCAGAGGGCCCGGCATGCTGATAAGCGTACTTTTCCACTCAGTGAGGAAGGCTTGGTAAACCACCTCACTCCTCGTTTTACTTAGTAAAACCTCTACAGGTTCAAACCAGCCTTTCAGCTGATGACCTAAATAACAACAGAATACACATACAAAATGAGACTGAATACACAAAAACTGAATTTAATACAGATACACAATAACTTTTCACAATACACACACAAAGCAAAGACAGTATAACAATCGTTGACCAACACAATGCTCGGAACGCACCTGCACCACGCTCGATAGCCACTCATCAAAGATCAAACGAATACTAACTCACTGACCGCGCTCGGGGGTCTATTTATATACGGGGGGTTCAAAGAGAACTCTTGAACGACACAGAGATTCGATCAATACTCTTTTTACTTTCTCTTGCCTATATGAATATATAGGAAGGAAAGTATTGTTTTCATGTCGATTTTAAGAAATCGAGTTTTCACCGGATCTATACGTTTTCAGACCCCCTGAACCCAAAAAAAATGTTTTTTAGCGATGTGTGTGTGTGTGTGTGTGTGTGTGTGTGTGTGTGTGTGTGTGTGTGTGTGCGTGCGTGCGTGCGCGTGTGTGCGTGCGTGCGTGCGTGTGCGTGTGTGTGTGTGCGTGTGTGGGTGCGCGCGCGCGCGCGCGTGTGTGTGTGTGTGTGTGTGTGTGTGTGTGTGTGTGTGTGTGTGTGTGTGTGAACAGAATATCTCAAGAACGGAACATCGTACGAACTTGAAACTTGAAACTTAAGTTACATACCACTACCGGACTCGACACGAACATTTTCATCAAAATCGGTCAACCGGAAGTGGTAGTTTATTCATGTAATTTTTCACTTTTTTGCGTATTTCTCAAAAACTGGTCCTACGATTTTTTTTAAAATCGCCTGGTTTACTCAATTTTTTATTCTCTACAAGATAGGGTAGGCGTCATGTTTGCTGAAATTCTGGGTGAGGCTGTTTTCGCGTAAAAACGTTGGTTTTTTAAGATTACAGCTTTGATATGCATTTTAATGTAAAACTTTATATAATAAAAGTTGTAGAGAATTAAAAATTCTACAACTTTTATTTCAAACAATTTTTTGTATAACGCTTAGTTTAGCGGTAATTTGCGATTTTCTGCTTTTTTTCTCACGAAAATGTGTGAAAAATTGATTTTTTTAAGATTTCGGCCTTAGTATGCATTTTACGATAAAAGTGTATATAATTTAATTTATAGAAAATTAAAAGATCTACAACTTTTATTTAAAGCATTTTTCTCTACAGAGACTAGTTTAGAGAGAAAGAGTGATTTTCCGTATTTCTAAGCCAAACTGAGGTTGATTTTCATTTTGCATCATTCACTCATGATTAAAATAAGGTTATGTTTTTGAGGTTAGTTTTTTGTTTATTTCTAATATTTTATTAATAATGTTAGGTTTATTATTAATTATTTGCATTGGCAAGAGAAAGTTGTGTGAGTGTTTCACACCAGATTTTTTTATTAGTTCTCGAAAAGTCATAACTGGAGAACTGATGTAAACAAGTAACAATAGATCTATTGTTAATGGAAAGTGTTACAGATCCTTTTCATAAATAGTTGTACAACAATACCCGACCTTTTATCATACACAATAGCGCAGTCCTATCAAACAACTTTCATGAATAGGCATCCCTTTATAGCCACCCCATCGTTATTTTTTCATTCTAATATCCTCTCTTTACTATTTTTATGAATGAATTACCATTTTATTACCTTCTCCACCCAACCCCTTTGGCAGCCGAACTTCACCTTACGGCAAATTGTTCTAATCTACTTATGAATTC
Source organism: Catonia carolina (assembly GCA_035578175.1). Classification (NCBI taxonomy): domain Eukaryota; kingdom Metazoa; phylum Arthropoda; class Insecta; order Hemiptera; family Achilidae; genus Catonia; species Catonia carolina. The sequence continues at coordinate 197,765,736 of JAQMRL010000001.1, read as the reverse complement.
TGATCCACCTACCCCTCTGATGCCTAGACACGTAAGCGGCGCGAAGCGCCGCTGGAGTGGTGAGTAAATAAATAAATCTCTTAACTAATCTTGTTCTACACGAAAGGCATAATGCAGCTGAGTAAAAAGAAAATATTTAAATATCTTAAGACTATTTTAAAATACTGTATAGTACTTCAATGTCATTTTAAAACAACAAAAATTTGTCTTGACTTAAAATATAAACCACTTTAATTCGAAAGTTATAAGAAGTGTTTAAAGAGAACGTCGATTAAATATTGCAAACGATTTGTAAACAATTTTGAAATTTGTTTTATGGAAAATTAATGAAATGCGTTTATCTTTTCGGTCGTAATGAAAAATTATTTATTTATAATCAATTAAAGCTATTCGATTGATATTGTTTGGTTTATTCCCAAAAATAATACTCGTATAAAAAAAAATGTTTAAAAAACTTAAATTTTTGTTCGGTTTTTAAGTTGGGCGTGAATATATTCAATCGTATATTTGTTTAATTTTCACAAATAAGTGAAAGTTATTTAATTTTGTTAAAAATATTTTTGTTTTAAATTTTATTTTTGTAACATTGTTTTTAGTTTCTATCTTCTTTGACAGATACATTGTGGTATTTGAGAAAGTGATAAAATATTCTTCTTTATGTACCTTAGAATCCTTTCTCAATGTTTGTAACCATTACAGCAATCGGCACTTTATTGGCATCCAGTCTAAAAAGCTAATTCTCATCTAAACCATACTAATGTCCGCGTCAACAGTAGTAACAACCTGAGTTTGAAGCTCAATTGTTAAGGTGAGATTGAACCCACTGGGTTGGTCTAGAGGTAAAGTCGTCGCCAAAATCAGCTGTTTAACAGCTGATTTTCGGAGACGAAGGTTCCTGGTTCAAATCCTAGAAAAGGTAGTTACTTTTATACGGATTTGAATACTAGACAGTGGTTACCGGTGTACTTTGATGGTTGGGGTTCAATTAACCATACTCTCTTAGGAATGGTCGACCTGAGTCTGTACAAGACTGCACCTCATTTACACGTCATACATATGATCCTCATCTCATTGGGTCATGGGGTTGCTTATTGTTTTGAATTGAACAGATTGCAACGTACACAAATTAGGAATAATAATAAAAAAAGGTGAGACTGTACGATGGTTTTGAGTGAAAATTTACATTTTCGAGTTTTTATGTTTTTCAGTACTTCAGACCTAGATCTACTGGAAAGACATTAAATTACGTAAAAAAAATTATTTTAATGAAAAAATTAAGTACCTACTTAGCAGGTTTACCCAGAAAAATTATCATGTTACTAAGAACGAATATTTTACTTAATTGTATACTTCTCGTTTTAGTGTAAAGGGAATTTCAGTTTTTTTTAAAATTTGCATTACTGTTTTTAATATTCTCAAAACTGTTGGTTCAGCTTTCTAACCAAATGTTTGTATGGGTGTATGGGTGTATGGGTGTATGGGTGTATGGGTGTATGGGTGTATGGGTACGACGTCGAAACCAAGGTTTCGACGTCGTACCCATACACCCATATTTCGTCACTTGTTATCACCGTTTGCAGAAATTCTGGATCAATGTTGACTTCGTTCACCAACTCTTGGGCGATATCCACTCGACGTTCTATTTGTTCGAAATTCATTATTTTGGGACGAACTTTGCTGCCACGTTTCATCCGAAACATTCCAAAACATGTGAAAAAATTGCTTGACCATGATCCAAATGATACACCGACTTCATCAGCACCTCACTGATAGTGATCCTGCGATCTTTAAGAATCATTTCCCTCACTTCAACGACCCTATTGTCGGTTATTGATTTGCTAGGGCGTCCAAGACGGTTGTCATCTTCAACGTTTTTACGGTTATTTTTGAGCCGTTTATACCACATTTTTTTTAATCCCTAATGTGTGTACGTTTCAATCTGTTCAATTTAGAACAATAAGCAACCCCATGACCCAATGAGATGAGGATGAGATGTATAACGTGTAAATGAGGTATAGTCTTGTACAGACGCAGGCCGACCATTCCTGAGAGAGTATGGTTAATTGAACCCCAACCATCAAAGTACACCGGTAACCACTGTCTAGCATTCAAATCCTTATAAAAGTAACTACCTTTACTAGGATTTGAACCAGGAACCTTCGTCTCCGAAAATCAGCTGTTAAACAGCTGATTGTTTATATCACTCGTAAACTCTTTATTTACTCATAGTAGATTCGCCAAAAGCCACTGTCAACAATTCAAATGTGGTACTAAACTTGATATCATTTTTCACACGAATTTTAATGTAAACTTCTTGATCCAATTTTTCGAAAGTAACGAATCGCCAAGCAAATGCAAACGCGTTTACTCTTTTCAACTACTAACAATAAACTGTACATTCAAAATGGCTGCAAATGCGAGCATATGTCAGAAACAGGTGTACCAACGAGGTAAAATATCAATTTTGAAAATCGGTTTAACAAAACCAGCGAAATTTAAAAAATCCCGTTTTTTTTAACCCACCGGGTTTGTCTAGAGGTAAAGTCGTCGCCAAAATCAGCTGTTTAACAGCTGATTTTCGGAGACGAAGATTCCTGGTTCAAATCCTAGTAAAGATAGTTACTTTTATACGGATTTGAATGCTAGACAGTGGCTACCGGTGTACTTTGATGGTTGGGGTTCAATTAACCATACTCTCTCAGGAATGGTCGACCTGAGTCTGTACAAGACTGCACCTCATTTACACGTCATACATATGATCCTCATCTGATTGGGTCATGGGGTTGCTTATTGTTCTGAATTGAACAGATTGCAACGTACACAAATTAGGGATTACAAAAAAAAAATTTATCAAACCTCATATGTCAAATTAAAGCCTGTTTATTTCTCCGTTGAACACTATAAATTTGAAAATTTTATGTACTTTTTTAAAAGTTATATTGATATTAGAACAAAAACGTGCCGGTTTTCGGAGACATGATACGGATTATCCAAACTTATAGTCTGTAACTCCGAAAATACTCATCCAAATTTAGCGAAATTTCGTCACAGTATAGATAAGAGTGTTTCTATTTTGTACACTGAAACTCAGGACCACAATATGGTCCTAAGATATTATTTTTTTCTTTATTTTTTATTACTCCTATAGTTTTTAGCCATGAAGATTTTCTTAGAATCTGGACATGGTTTACCGACTTTTTTCCCTTGCATGATATTTTTCAATAACCTATAGGGCCTACTATTTATGGCTTCTCATCACGTGTCAAAATTATTCTAATTTTCTTTTCCTTAAAGCCGAAAATTCAAGTCAATTTGTGATTTTCTATAATTTGCTTAATAAAATTGGTAAAATTGGAGATCTTAATGCGAGAGTGGGAAACGAACCAATACCCAATGTTGTAGGAACCTTTGGAGAAACAACAAGAAATAGGAATGGGGAAGTTCTCAGAGAGTTCGCCACATACAATGAACTGAAAGTGATGAACACGTTTTTTCGGAAAAAGGACATACACAGATATACATGGGCCGCACGTGGAAGCAAATCGCTGATCGACTATGTGATTGCTAACAAGAACATAGCAAAGCAAATGACAGATACAAGTGTTTTTCGTGGCTGTGATATATATTCAGACCACTATTTGGTTATAGCAAAAATAGAATTATACACGAAATGGAAGAAAAACAAAAAACAGAAGCAAACAAATGGGAACAGTGATGAAGTCTTTAAAGTGCATCTCTTAGAAGAAGACAGTGTGAAATACTTATATCAAGAACGTGTGAATCAACATCTTCAAAACATACCTACAGATGATAGTAACATTGAGATAGAATGGAATAACATCAAGAACATCATAGTTAAAGCCGCAGAGGAAGCTCTTGGTCGGAAAAATAGATATAGGAAAAGAAAAGGTGTCAAGATTTGGACCAAGGAGGTAGAAGCAGTAGTCAATGAGAAAAACGAAAAATACAAAAAATATTTAGGGAATCAAACACCTGACAATAAAGAGGAATACAAGAGAGCAAGAAATGAAGCCTCAAAATTAGTAAGAAGAGCCCATCAACAATCTTGGGATACGTTCATTGGGACTATTGAACATGACTTACATGGAAGGCAATCGCTAGCATATAAAGTAATGAAGGTATTCAACAAAACTGAAAGAGACTCGATTAGAGTAAACTGCATAAGTACAGAGGAATGGGTAGAACATTATGGAAAACTATGGTATGAGGATGTTGAACCAGTTGCTGTCGAAGCTCACTGTGAAGGATGCTGTGTTGACCAGATAACCATGGAAGAACTATCAGAAGCATTGAAGGGCACAAAGAACAGGAAAGCTCCGGGATTGAATGGACTGAACGCGGAATTATTGAAGTGTGGAGGGTTGTTGCTACACCTGCGAATTTTACATTTCTTTAATATGTGTTGGAAATATCACATAGTTCCCAAAGAATGGTTAGAAGCAAAGGTTATTTCCCTCTATAAAAAAGGGGGTAGAACGGACCCAAATAATTACAGAGGTATCAGTTTGCTGGACACCACCTATAAAGTATATGCAAGAATAATCAATTCAAGACTAAGGAGGATTGTGGATAGTTTGATTTCAGAGGAACAGATGGGTTTCAGAAAAGGAAGGTCATGCTCAGATGCAATTTTTACCATGAACCAAATTATATCAAAAAGACGAGAGTTTAACCTTGAAACTCATCTAGCATTTATAGACTTTATGAAGGCGTTCGACTCTGTCAATCGTAATCTCTTATGGTCTATACTTGAATCTAAAGGATACCCAAAGCATATTATTCAAGTTATGAAGGGATTGTATGAGGGGACAACAATCCGTCTGCAAGTAAATGATAAGGTAACAGAAGCCATCTTGGTAAATAAGGGAGTTCGACAGGGCTGCAGTATGTCGCCGACTTTATTTAACATATATATAGACGACATGTTGCAAACATGGAAAATAGGCATTAATTCAGGAATACAACTCTCAGAACAGATGAAGCTCAATCACATGATCTATGCAGATGACTTGGTATTAATACAACAAAGCGAAGAAGAGTTACAGAAAGCGGTTTTTATGTTGGACAAAATGTCTGAGAAATATAATTTGAAAATATCGCAGACAAAAACTAAAACTATGGCATTTAAAGGAAAATACACCGTAAGAACTAAAATAGAATTAGGAGGAAGAGTGCTTGAACAAGTTTCTCATTTCAAATATCTTGGTAATGATGTTTCGTATGACTTTGACAAAGATGTGCTTTACAAACTATCTAAATTTCAAAGCATTTGTGGTAATATACATAAACATCTGAAACGGAAAACAAGAAAAGATACGAGACTTAAGTTTTACGATACAATTGCTGTCCCTACTTTGATGTATGGCAGTGAGTCCTGGATACATACGAGAAAGGTAGACAGCAAAATCCAGGCTGCAGAAATGAGATTCTTACGAAGTGTATATGGATGCAGCCGAAGAGATAGGCTACGAAATGAAGAAATTAGAAAAACACTGAATGCTTTACCGTTGCTAGACAGAATCAAGCAGAACAGGAACAGATGGTGCAGCCATTTGAATCGCATGCCAGGCGAGAGAATACCAAAAGCCGCCAGAAACTACAAACCTACAGGAAGAAGAGATATAGGACGACCGAGGAACAGATGGGTACCGGAACAGGTTCAAGAAACCTAATCCTTGGAAGTGAAGAAGAAGAAGAAGAAATTGGTAAAAATGTTATATTTTTGAGATTGCAACCTTAGTATGCATTTTACGACAAAAGTGTAAGGTATATTTATAATAATCAAAATTATAGAAAATTAAAAACCTACAACTCTTATTTCAAGCGTTTTTCTTTCTACAGAACTTAGTTTAGCTTAAATTAGTGATTTTCCGTATTTTTAGTAAGGTTGATTTTCATTTAGTGTCATTCACTCATGATTAAAATAAGTTTATGGTTTCGTTGTTTACAAATGATTAAACATACGTTATATTTTAATTATTTACATTGGCAAGGGAAAGTCGTTTGCGTGTTTAACACCAGATTTTTGTAAACTTCAAAGCGAAGCTCCCGGGTTCGATTTCCGACTAGGGTATGGAAATTTTCACAAGTTTAAACCCTCTGTTCTAGTTGCTTAACCCACCGTAGTCGCTAATAACCAAGCTGTTGATGCGACTTTCAATTCAAAAAAAAGCATTCATGGTTTGTTTAACAAGCTAAGTTTTAGCTCCTTACACAGAAAAATGAAAATATATGCTATAATTTTTGAGACGTATATTTTATTGTATTTCCAGTTGGTGTTTAGCCATTTAAAAAAGGGAAAAGATTTGTAAAGTCTTGAATCAATGTAAGTAACTAGAAAAAGCCAGACCCACATTAAGGGGTTACGGAACGCTTATCTCAGCCATGTTAATATTTGTCCCATTTTCTCAGGAACCAATAGAGATAACTTCTCCGAATTTTCAGCACACATTATTCAGTATCTAATACAACTTCAGACACAGGGGTTTGCCTTATTAGAATTTTAAAAATTTTTATAAATTTTTTTTATCATAGCCGCTATGGTAACTGTACTGGAAAAGTCTGAAAAATAAGTTCAAGAGCCTACATTTTAAAACGCTCATGTTAAAAGTTGTATAAGATACTAAATATTATGTCCTGAAAATTTGAAGCGAATATCTCTAACAGTTCCTGAGAAAACGGGTCTTTTGTGTCAAAAATGATTGTTTTCGGGAAACAAGGAAACAAAAATATGTATGTGTTGCTTACATAAATTAGTACATGCCAGCAGCATAAGCAGGATTATCTGGATCCTCTTGCTGTACTAGCTCCTCTTCTAGTTTCCTTTTGGCTTGTTCTCAAGCTTGCCTTGCCTTTTTTTGAAGCTCACTCATAACACGATCAGAATTTTGAATGCGTTTACTGTCAAGGTTTAGCATAGTTGTCGCGCACCGCATACCAACTTTAGTTGATAAAAAAATCACATTGAACTTGCTTTCGAAAAAAAATTGTAGAAAATTTTCTACTGGTCAGAATTCATTGAATGATAGCTCATTTTAAAGCTAAAATATCAAGTAATCACATGGTAGGAAAACAAAATTTTGAATTTTTGAATTTTTTTTTGTTCCGTACCCCCTTAACATTGAGTTATTGCTACAGAAATTCGGACTTTCTTTTTAAAAAAACCGGCCGGGAATCAAATAGTAAATCTTCGTTAACTTAGCCATCGATTACACACACAAATTATTATCATAAGGTATTTGCAATAAATAATTAAATAACTTTAGTTAATTAAACAATAATATCACATTATAATGTTAAAAAATATTTACGTTTAACTTTTAAAATCTAAAAATAAATTATAAGCCTGACCTCTAAGGTCTGAAAAACTAGTTCAAAATCACTTTTAATTTTGTTTGTATCTTTTTTTTTACATTGATATTTTTCATCTTAATTAACAGCCTATTAAACGAGTAATAAAAAAACAGAGTCATTAGTTTTTTTTAAAAGTTTTAAAAATAAGACGGTCAAATTAATAGTAATAACAAAAATAATGTTGAGTAGGCCAGCCAAAATTCGATTTATTTTGTAACAACTTATTTCTAGGTTTAACAGTGGTCAGTTTAAAAAGGCTATTCTGTACACGTGTCGGCAGGGATCCCCTGCTTTGGTAATCATTCTTAATATTGGTACCAATATTACGTAAGTGGTGGACAGGTTGATCTAGTTATTTTCTTACACAGGTCAACATGAGTAAACAAACCATCTGCAATTAATTTTTTTTTCTATCATAACTTTTTTTAATGCATAATCTGTTATAAATAACAATAAATGCAACTTATCGATTAGATACAACTCATGAAAAAATTACAACTCACTTCTGTAATTAACAAATTATAACATTAAAACATATTATATTGTTCTTAATTAATATTTACAATCAAAATTAGATAGTACTTTTTTAAATAAATAAAAAAAATAAAAATAAAAAATAACCAAAACCTCCTTTACAACGAAAAAACAAAATGATAAGTAATTAATAATAAGCACATGATTCCGAAATATAGTATGTACACCGAACTTCACCGGAGATAATAATTATTAAAAATGTTAATTTAGTTATTTACAACATTCACACTTAAACATGACAATCATCTATAGAATATTAACATTATATTATTTACAACTTTTAAAACACTTTATCAAAATCGCCCTGGGAGATCCAGTACTGTAGCACGTTTTAGCCTATTGACATAATTACTGTTGTCTAAGAGATTCAGTGCTAAGTGATTTACGTGATTGTTTAGACGTTCGATGTATTTACAACTGAAACTTCGTATTTCTTCTCGTACCGTCTGCACATCCATATCACGATGTATATCGGCATTGGTAATATACAACGGTGCATTCAGTATGGTTCTCAGAACTTTTGATTGAAACCGTTGCAGAATCTCGATGTTTGAAGTTGATGCTGTCCCCCATAACTAAATTCCGTAGGTCCAAACCGGCTTCAGCATGGATTTGTACAAAAGTAGTTTGTTCTCAATTGAAAGCTGGGAACGCCTACCAATGACCCAATACATCTTCCTAAATGTTAAATCCAGCTGTTTCCTTTCCTTTTGAATGTGTTTACGCCAAGTCAGACTTCTATCTAAGTAGGGCTACATTCCTAAATATTTTACATCCCTGGCCTGCGGAATATTCTTCTTCAATAAAATAAATAATAAAATTTTATTTTCACGCGAAATAATTTTTTTCTCTCTTTAATTCTTTATTTACAACTGTAAAATTTGACAACAAGCAAATGTGATGATTATGATAATAATGTAAATGACATGATAGGCATGAGAGGGGTAGGGCCCCCATTGGTGCCTCCCCAACTATGAAATTTGTATATCAAATTAGCAGATCTCTACTCCAGCGTCTTTTAAGGCGTCAAGGGGGATTATCAGGTAAATAAATAAAAGGTGGAAAGTGAACGCACCAGTGGGTTCTCGTGTTCGTGTGACTTGTCGTGAAAGCGTTTGTATAGGTATTCGATGGAATTTTGTACAAGTGGTGTTTTCAAATCTGTATGTAAGGTTTTGTTGCTATTGTAAAGAGGTGCATTTGCTATAAGGCGTAATGTTTTTGACTGGAATGTTTGAATTCGTTGCAAATTAGAGGGTTTGGTTGAACCGTAAATTTGGAACTCGTAGGTCCACATAGGTTTCAAAAGAGGACAATATATGCGTAATTTTTGTGCCAATGGTAATTTTGATCGTTTGTGAAGTAGGGAATATAGAAGTTTAAGTCGGGAATTCAGTAATAAACGTTTCCGTTTGATTTATGTGTGCTCCAATTTAGTCGTTTATCAAAAGTCAGACGCGAAATAATAAACATTATATTATATGGCATAATGACTCTGTTTTATATGACCTCTGTTACATATGACTCTGTTATTATTGCGTCCATAACAGACAGGTGGAGTGTTAAATTAATTGCACTCGATCTGCTAGTTCCAGGGCTACAGAAAATAGTTATGTTTCTTATCAGATGGTCAACCAATTATATGACTGAACTATTACAGAACAGAAGAGGTAGAGGTGTAAAATACACTAGTCAGAGTTATCTCCTCTGAAAGTAATGAATTTCATTATACAGCCAGACCCTGTGGTGAATGAAGTGAAGGTGTCATTTGCAGGGTGTAGAGTAGATGCTATTCGGAGAGCCTGGCATGCTGATGAGTGTAGGGTACTTTTGTACTGAGTGAGGAAGGCAATAGTAAACCACCTCACTCCTCGTTTTATTTAGTAAAACCTCTAGAGGTTCAAACCAGCCTTTGGACTGTTGACCTAAACAACATTATATGACAAGTCAAAAAAAAAATATGTGGGAAAATGAAAAATCCTCTGTGTGAAAAATTGTACATTTTTTCAGAAGTCATTTCTCTGTCTTGAGGGGCGGTTCGTTAACGTGCTTCCACCTCATATACACAGTATTATTTCACCACATATTTATTAAAACATAAACTTAAAAATATAATACGCGTATCCTATCGATCTACGAGCAAGCACTGGAAAAACTTTTCCAAGTTTTAAAACAACCGTTCTCTGATTACTTTTTAATTTTCTATTTGCAATAATTTACCTGTTTTTTATGCTCATTTATTGAATTAATTCCCGTAAATTAAAAATATCCACATTGTGTTAGTTAAAATATATTGTACACTTATTATAGTTATAAAATAATTTTTTTAAATTTTTCTCTATAATTACAAAAATGCACAGAATCTTAAAGTAGCCTATTTAAAAAAATCTGGTGTGAAACACTCACACAACTTTCTCTTGCCAATGCAAATAATTAATAATAAACCTAACATTATTAATAAAATATTAGAAATAAACAAAAACTAACCTCAAAAACATAACCTTATTTTAATCATGAGTGAATGACGCAAAATGACAATCGAACTCAGTTTGGCTTAAAAATACGGAAAATCACGCTTTCACGCTAAACTAGGCTCTGTAGAGAAAAATGCTTTAAACAAAAGTTGTAGATCTGTTAATTTTCTATAAATTTAATTATATACACTTTTGTCGTAAAATGCATACTAAGACCGAAATGTTAAAAAAATCGATTTTTCTCACGTTTTCGTGAGAAAAAAAAACAGAAAATCGCACATTACCACTAAACTAAGCGTTATACAAAAAAATGTTTGAAATAAAAGTTGTAGAATTTTACATTCTCTACAACTTTTATTATATAACGTTTTGCGCTAAAATGCATATTAAAGCCGCAATCTTAAAAATAAAATGTTTTTGCGTAAAAACAGCCTCACGCAGAATTTCAGCAAACATGGCGCCTACCCTATATTGTAGAGCATAAAAAATATAGTAAACCAGGCGATTTTTAAAAAAATCGTAGGACCAGTTTTTGAGAAAATCGCAAAAAAGTGAAAAATTATACGAATAAACTACTACTTCCGGTTGACCGATTTTGATGAAAATGTTCGTGTCGGGTCCGGTAGTGGTATGTAACTTAAGTTTCAAGTTTCAAGTTCGTACGATGTTCCGTTCTTGAGATATTCTGTTCACACACAGACACACACAGACACACACACACACACACACACACACACACACACACAGACCCACACACAGACCAATCACTAAAAACATGTTTTTTGGGTTCAGGGGGTCTGAAAACGTATAGATCCGGTGAAAACTCGATTTCGAAAAATCGACATGAAAACAATACTTTCCTTCCTATATATTCATATAGGCAAGAGAAAGTAAAAATTGTATTGTTATTTTAGAATGAAAATTTAAATTAGTGTTATCCAAAACTGGATGGAAAAGGAGCTGGAGTCGAGGTTATCTATGTAAGAGACTGATGAACACAGAAAATTTTGGAGATCGACAAAGTATAAAGTAGTAGAAAAGTATGCTTATCAGCAAGCCCGGCTCTCTGAAATGCATATAATTTCCACCCTGCAAAATGACACCTTCACTTCATTCACCACAGGCTCTGGCTGTATAATGAGATTCATTATTCTCACAGGAGATAACTCTGACTTGTTTTGTTAAACCTCTACCTCTTCTGTTCGTAAATGCTTCTGTCATATAATTGGCTGACCATGTGATAAGAAACAGAACTATTTATTTTAGCCCTGCAACGAACAGATTGAGTGTAAATAATTTGACACTCCACCTGTCTGTTATGGGCAGGGGCAAGCACTGGAAAAACTTTTCCAAGTTTTAAAACAACTGTTCTCTGATTAGTTTTTACTTTTCTCTTTGCAATAATTTACCTGTTTTTTATGCTCATTTATTGAGAAACAGAACTATATTTTATGAGAAACAGAACTATTTTTTGTATTCCTGAAACAAGCAGATCGAGTGCAAATAATATATCACTCCACCTGTCTGTTATGGGCAAAAATTACATATAACAAACCTAATTAAACTTATTTAAAATATAATTTAGTATACTAAGAAACTGCCCATAACAGACAGGTGGAGTGTCAAATTATTTTCACTCAATCTATTCGTTGCAGGGCTAAAATAAATAGTTCTGTTTCTTAGCACATGGTCAGTCAATTAAATGACTGAATCATTTAAGAACAGAAGAGGTAGAGGTGTAAAAGACACTAATCAGAGTTATTTTCTCTGAAAGTCATGAATTTCATTGTACAGCCAGATCCTGTGGTGAATGAAGTGAAGTTGTCATTTACAGAGTGGAAAATATGTGCTATTCAGAGGGCCCGGTGTGCTGATAAGCGTACTTTTCCACTCAGTGAGGAAGGCAATGGTAAACCACCTCACTCCTCGTTTTAATTAGTAAAACCTCTAGAGGTTCAAACCAGCCTTTCGGCTGTTGACCTAAACAACAACAATACTAAGAAATACAAAAAAATCTAAAAAATTAAATTGAGGGAAACATTTTCATGTGTGTGCAAAAGTTACGACGCGTGAGTACGAGTGTTAAAAAAATACGATGTTCTTGAACACGAAATTCTAAATTCAAACTAAAAATTTCGTAATCATATCATTACCTAGTGTATTTAAACTCAAAGAAAGTTAGCTTAAATTTTATAAATACTCCCACAAAACGTAGATTCGTGATGAAGCAAGACTTTTAACTCTTGGAATAGAACTTTGGAAGTCGGAAATAGGTTAGCGGTTATCAGTTACCGACAGCGTCGGGTGGCTGGCTGGGTTGTCCCCATCAACACGACCCTCTCTTCTCAACTCCACAACCCATTTGGAACCAATACAACAAACTGCTATTCAATCTTATGATGTCGAAACAAAACTATACTTAGGCCTATTATAATTGCGCGTTCCCTCATTCTCTCTCTCTCTCTCTCTCTTTCTCTCTCTCTTACAAACACACACACACACACACAACCTGTCATTCGTTTCAACTAAGTTCCTTCACTTATGCTCTATATTCAGTTTTAATTTCTAACTATAACGACTCACCCACTTTTCCTTGGGCCCAACTTATTTTTTTTTAAGTATGACGCTTATGGTATAGGGTGGTCATAAATTATTTTCTGCATTTTATGGCCGAATAAAAATATATCACAAAGTAACGTATTGTGACACTTATCGCTAAGGTCCGTATCGGGATCTAGGTAATTAAATAATTAATACACTTAAGTTTAAAATTACAAGTATTTATTACAACTAAAAGATTTACAAAATAAATAATAAAATAATTATAATGAAGTAATACAATAAATAACTTAAATAATATTTACTTAGTACTACTTACAAACAATTATACACAATGCACATACACAATAAAACAGAATAACAATAGTTGACCAATACAATGCCTGGAACGTCGACCTCTTCTAACGAACCGATAGCACACGCAATAAACACTCGTCAAAGATCAAACGAATACTGACTCTCCGACCGCACTTGGGGCTCTCTTTATATAGGTGAATCAATGAGATTTCTAGAAAGACAGAGAGATTCGATGCAATAATAAAATACAAAAATCCTTTTTATGGTTCATGAAAAATTATCTTAACTAGTGTAAACAAGTCACAATAGAATAAAAGGTGTTACAGGTAACCAACCGACTCTTTCACAAATAGTTGTACAACAAAGATCCTACCTTAATATCTCTCTTGATGTGCCTATCCGTTACGAATGTTGGCGATCATCATGGCAATCTTCATCTTGTCTGCAGCAACTCGGAAAAGCCGTACCGAAGTTGTATTGTACCAGACTCTGAGGTTCTTCAACCAGGATGTTCTTCTTCTACCTGGTCCCCGCTTTCCAAAACTTTTCCCTTGTAGAATGGCTTGCAGGAGGGCATATCTGGTTGCATTTCTCATAATGTGCCCGAAGTACTGTAGCTTTCGAGACTTGATAGTGGTCAGTACCTCCCGATTCTTCCCCATTCTTCTGAGAACCTCTTCATTTGTTACTCGATCAGTCCAAGGGATCTTTAGTATTCTCCGGTACAGCCACATCTCAAACGCTTCCAATTTCTTGCACATATCTTCGTTCAGGGTCCACGATTCAGCACCATAAAACAGAACAGAGAATACATAGCATCGCACCATTCTCACTTTCATACCAAGAGAGAGGTAGTGGCTTTTGAAGAAGGCCCTCATCCGGTTGAAGGTGGATCTAGCCTTTTCAATGCATGCTCTTATCTCCTGGTTGTTGGTCCATTCCTCATTTATAATGGTTCCAAGATAATTATAGTGCTTTACTCGTTCTACTGGTGTTTGGTTGACGTAGAGTTGACTAGAGTTGACGTGATTTTGTTCATAAGGAATTGAAGGTCTTTTTAAATATTTTTCACAGCCCTTTTTAAATATTCTTTTATAACTAATCCTAATGTTACTTTGTCACTCTATTATTTATTTGTTTAGGTCATCAGCAAAAAAGCTGGTTTGAACCTGTAAAGGTTTTACTAAGTAAAACGAAGAGTGAGGTGGTTTACCATTGTCTTCCTCACTGAGTAGAAAAGTATGCTTATCAGCTTGCCGGGCCCTCTGAAAAGGACATATTTTCCACTCTGCAAATGACACCTTCACTTCATTTACCACAGGGTCTGGCTGTATAATGATATTCATTACTTTCAGAGGAGATAACTCTGATTAGTGTCTTTTACACCTCTACCTCTTCTGTTCTTAAATGGTCCAGTCATTTAATTGGCTGACCATGTGATAAGAAACAGAACTATTTGTTTTAGCCCTGCAACGAACAGATTGAGTGTAAATAATTTGACACTCTACCTGTCTATTATGGGCAGATTATTTACTATTTAACATTTTTTATGAATTTCTAGAAACCTCTCGAACCACATTCCTTTTCGATATCGTCACAGTATGTTTATTAAATTGAAAAGCCTATTAAACAGTTTTGTTTAAGGGGGGTTTGGATCAAAACATCATGAAAATTTTCGATATTTTTTTATTTTTAACCTTAAAATTTTGATTGAAATTCCCGCTTTAAAATTTATTTATTTATTCATTTAATTAAATTAGATTGTTTACAAGAGGTCAAAGTGGCCCAATGATAGAAACAATATTACATATAAAATAAACAGTAACTTATTACTAACTAAATCTCAAATTACACAAATATAAATTTATGTGTCTTAATCATAAACTTATACAGAGAGGGAAACAAAAGTACCTAACTTAATTGGGTAGAGAGAGTGTCAATATGAAAACTTCAGTTTGCAAACAAAGAACGGTTCTGAAAGAGAAACATACATAAAACATAGGTACAAGAAAAATAAAAATATAAAAAAAAATCCATACCAATATCACATAAAATGGTCTATTTATCAGATTTTTAGATAGTGTAGAAAATGTTTTTATGATTTATTTTGTTATCGTATGTTTAGTAAGAAAATTAATTTTATTGGACAACTTTAAAATGCATTTTTCTCAAAACTTTATTTTTTCATATTCAGGTGCACGTTTCTCAGCTCCCATAAAAGATACAACAATGACATTTTTCGGGGTTGTAAAGGTTGTTATGTTCTTTCAACTGCATTTATAGTTTACAAAAATATTAAATAGTTTTGGAGAAAAAAATTTTTGAAAAATTTTAACTTCAAAAATCATTTTTTTTTTTTTGAAAAATTACCAAAACTATATTTTCTAACAGAACAAAAACTTATACATTCAAAATGTGTAAAAGAAACTGATCTTTAATATAAAAAAAATATTTAGGGTTCTATCACAATTGGTTCCTGAGAAACATGTACCTTTGTTAACATTGAGTAAGAAATGGATCCAGGGTCCCCCTTAAAACGCTTGATTTTTTTTTTAGCGTCTGACTGTTCTGCAATTACTGCTAATGCAGACGGTGAAGGATGAAATGATTTTTTGTAACATATGAAAATATATTGTGCCTGAATGGGATTCGAACCCAAGACCGCATGATGAGAGTTGAGCATGAATAATGGATAATTTAGTAAAGGAACTGGAAAAATAACTGGATCAATCCACTTTGAATAACTCAGAAAAATATAAGAAAAAACTAATCTGGTGATAAACACTCACAAGACTTTCTCTTGCCAATTTAAATAATGAAACATATGTTGTTGTTTAGGTCATCAGCCAAAAGGCTAGTTTGAACCTCTAAAGGCTTTACTAAGTAAAAAAAGGAGGGAGTTGGTTTATCGTGCCTTCCTCAGTGAGTAGAAAGTATGCTTATCAGCATGCCAGGCCCTTTGAAAAACATACTTGCCACCCTACAAATGACACTTTCACTTCATTCACCTCAGTAGCTGTATAATTAAATTCATTACTTTCAAAGATAACTGATATTTACACCTCTTCCTCTTCTGTTTTTTGCCGGCCGCATTGGCGCAGTTGGTAACGTGCTCGCCTCTCATCATGCGGTCTTGGGTTCGAATCCCATTCAGGCATGGCATTTTTTCATACGTTACAAAATATCATTTCACCCTTCACCGTCTGCATTAGCAGTAATTGCAAAACAGTCGGACGTTAAACCAAAAAAAAAAAAAAAAAAAAAAAAAAAAAAATCTTCTGTTTTAAAGTGTTTCAGTCATATAACTGGCTGAACATGTGATAAGAGAGAGAACTATTTTTGTAGCTCTGGAACTAGCATATCAAGTGCAAATAATTTAACACTCCCCCTCACTGTTATGGGCAAAATAATATTCTAGTAAATAACGTGCGTTCGGAAAGTCGCTGTGCACTGGAATTGTGACTATGGATTTATGAAAATATGTATAAAGAAATGACTAA
This sequence comes from Catonia carolina, assembly GCA_035578175.1. Taxonomy (NCBI): domain Eukaryota; kingdom Metazoa; phylum Arthropoda; class Insecta; order Hemiptera; family Achilidae; genus Catonia; species Catonia carolina. The sequence goes on along the minus strand of JAQMRL010000001.1, from coordinate 197,748,998 downwards.
GCATTTTGGAAAAAAATTTATTCAATACCTTAATTACATTGTTAAACCGTGATTACATTGTTTATAGAAGGTGTTCGAAATGACCTCCATTGGCATCAATACAGCATTGCACTCGTTTCATTTTGTTTGCAAACACCTTTCGCAACTGAAGAACAGTGATTCCTTGAATGTATGCCGTTATTGCGGCTTTAAGTTCGTCAATCGTGTGTGGTCTGTTCGGATACACAGTTTGTTTCGCCGCACCCCATAAAAAGAAATCGGGGGGAGTCAGATCAGGAGATCTTGCAGGCCACAAATTCTTTGAAATTATTCGTTCACCAAACACGTTGCATAACGTTTTATACAGTTGCGAAAGGTGTTTGCAAACAAAATGAAACGAGTGCAATGCTGTATTGATGCCAATGGAGGTCATTTCGAACACCTTCTATAAACAATGTAATCACGGTTTAACAATGTAATTAAGGTATTGAATAAATTTTTTTCCAAAATGCTTAGTCATTTCTTTATACATATTTTCATAAATCCATAGTCACAATTCCAGTGCACAGCGACTTTCCGAACGCACGGTATATTCCATTTTCCTTTACCACCCTCTCATAAACAAGTTCTGTGAACTTTATCAAAGGCTTCCTGCACATCTAGAAATCGCATAAAACAGTGATGGCCAAATTGGGTTTATTGTAGAGGGCCAGCAAAATGAAAACTATCTAGGTGGGCCTACAACATTTTTTTAGAAAAAAAATACATTGAAAATTACTTTTTATAAATTTCTTATTAAATGTAACATGTTATTGTTTAGGTCTTCAGCCGAAAGGCTGGTTTGAACCTATAGAGGTTTTACTAAGTAAAACGAGGAGTGAGGTCGTTTACCATTGCCTTCCTCACTGAATGGAAAAGTACGCTTATCAGCATGCCGGGCCTTCTGGAAAGCACATATTTTCCACTCTGCAAACGACACCTTCACTTCATTCACCACAGGGTCTGGCTGTATAATGAAATTCATTACTTTCAGAGGAGATAATTCTGATTAGTATCTTTTACACCTCTACCTCTTCCATTCTTAAATGATTCGGTCATTTAATTTTCTGACCATGTGATAAGAAACCAAACTATTTATTTTAGCCCTGCAACAAACAGAATGAGTGTAAATAATTTGACACTCCCCTGTCTGTTTTGGGCAGAAATTTAACATATTTTTACCTAAGTCAATGATGATCGATAGATCATGAGGGATAGCATGATAAAAGGAACTACAACTGTGTTTCTAAGAGTGTCTCAAAATGTTGTTGTAAATGGGATGAGCTGACTCTCAAAAGTGAAGCTGAATGGTCGTTTAAAAATCTGTTTCTCACACTACTTTTTTGAAGTTTCAGAGTAGAAAAAATTTGTTCAGTCATAGGAGGATGCAAACAGTCATGGGATGTTAAAAAACAACTGTTTCAACTTGGTACACTGTAACTCAATTAGATCAAGCATAAATTTTGTTCTAGCTGTTTCATAATCCAAATTAACTTGCACGGGCTCCTGAAAATATGATAAAATAAATTTTTGTTTTTGTTAACACAGCTCATGAGATTTCAAATTTCAGAGCAACTTGTAAAACTACTTTAGAGATGCTAAGAAACAACTGCTTCAACTTGGTACATTGTAACTCAGTTAGTTCAAGCACAAATTTTGTTCTAGTTTGTTCACAATTCAAATTAAATTGCATGGTCTCCTGAAAATATATATTTTTTTCATTCCTAATTTGTGTACGTTGCAATCTGTTCAATTTAGAACAATAAGCAACCCCATGACCCAATGAGATGAGGATGATGTGTATGACGTGTAAATGAGGTCTAGTCTTGTACAGACCCAGGCCGACCATTCCTGAGAGAATATGGTTAATTAAACCCCAACCATCAAAATACACCGGTAACCACTGTCTAGTATTCAAATCCATATAAAAGTAACTACCTTTACTAGGATTTAAACCAGGAACCTTCGTCTCCGAAAATCAGCTGTTAAAAAGCTGATTTTGGCGACGACTTTACCTCTAGACCAACCCGGTGGGTTATCTGAAAATATGGAAAATAGTTCTTTTGTTTTCGTTAACAAACCTGAACACTTTTCCCTCCTGGGAATGCAGTAAATAATGTTTTTAGGTATGTGGTCATTCAGAAATCTGTTATGGGCCGGATTACACCAGCCTGGGGGCCAGATCTGGCCTGTGAACCGTACTTTGCTCATCACTGCCATAAATGCAGATCTATTGTATGATACTGTGTTAGAGTGCATGTAGACATACAAACCTCATCGTTTCGTGAACCAGTCGTTGAAATTATTTTTACAATACAGGAGACAAAAACTTTCTTTTAAGGGAAAGCAATGAAAACTCAGTAAACTACCAGTAATCATTCATAAGCCCTCATAGCATGTAGGCTACTTGTTATCATGTATTCAATGAAAATAAATAACTAAAAATCTGGTGTGAAACACTCACACAACTTTCTCTTGCCAATGCAAATAATTAACAATAAACCTAACATTATTAATAAAATATTAGAAATAAACAAAAAACTAACCTCAAAAACATAACCTTATTTTAATCATGAGTGAATGATGCAAAATGAAAATCAACCTCAGTTTGGCTTAGAAATACGGAAAATCACTCTTTCTCTCTAAACTAGGCTCTGTAGAGAAAAATGCTTTAAATAAAAGTTGTAGATCTTTTAATTTTCTATAAATTAAATTATATATACTTTTGTCGTAAAATGCATACTAAGGCCGAAATCTTTAAAAAAATCAATTTTTCACACATTTTCGTGAGAAAAAAAACAGAAAATCGCAAATTACCGCTAAACTAAGCGTTATACAAAAATTGTTTGAAATAAAAGTTGTAGAATTTTTAATTCTCTACAACTTTTATTATATAACGTTTTGCGATAAAATGCATATTAAAGCCGCAATCTTAAAAAGAAAATGTTTTTACGTAAAAACAGCCTCACGCAGAATTTCAGCAAACATGGCGCCTACCCTATCTTGTAGAGAATAAAAAATTGAGTAAACCAGGTGATTTTTAAAAAAAATCGTAGGACCAGTTTTTGAGAAAATCGCAAAAAAGTGAAAAATTACACGAATAAACTACCACTTCCGGTTGACCGATTTTGATGAAAATGTTCGTGTCGAGTCCGGTAGTGGTACGTAACTTAAGTTTCAAGTTTCAAGTTCGTACGATGTTCCGTTCTTGAGATATTCTGTTCACACACACACACACACACACAGACCAATCGCTAAAAACATTTTTTTTGGGTTCAGGGGGTCTGAAAACGTATAGATCCGGTGAAAACTCGATTTCGAAAAATCGACATGAAAACAATACTTTCCTTCCTATATATTCATATAGGCAAGAGAAAGTAAAAAAGATTGTATAACTTACATTTTTTTATGTTAAATGACTTAAATGTTGAAGATATGATAGTATAGGTTTAAAAAGAGAAAAAAGGAATCAGTGTTAGAGGATGAAAACTTTTGTATGATTTCCAGATGTCATTGGCAGATAAACTACAAGATAGTCAACATACATTATGTTTTAAAGAGGCTGCCTCCGTAGTGTAATGGTACCACGCTAGCATACAACACAGAGGTCGGGCTCCCGGCTAGGTTTTGAAAATTTTTTTAAGGTTTTATTTTTTGCACCCTTGGGACTCCAGGAGGAGTATAGGACATGTCAGCTATAACACCTGAAATATAATTATATAAGAATCACACAATGTATCACTACTATCAAGAAAGAAATAAAATTCTTGTACGCTATAAAAAGTTTCACCGATCAAGTAATTTTTCAGATTCCTTTTAAAGGAATTTAAATTCTCACAACATTTTAAAAATTGGGGTAATTTATTCATGAATTTTCTCCCTGCATAAGTAGGTTTTTGTTCAAACAATTTTGTGAAGTGAGTAACCACATAATAATCATTTCTGTTTCTCGTGTTATGATTGTAAACATTGAAATTCTGCATAAAATTATTTTGCCTAACATACATAATATTTTCATAAGTTAAAACCTACTGTTCCATAATCCACTGTAATCTCTAATAACTGAGATATTGATGTGACTTAAAATTAACTTTTTTTTCTAACTGTTGTTGTTTAGGTCAACAGCCGAAAGGCTGGTTTGAACCTCTAGAGGTTTTACTAAGTAAAAAGAGGAGTGAGGTGGTTTACCATTGCCTTCCTCACTGAGTGGAAAAGTACGCTTATCAGCATGCCAGGCCCTCTGAAAAGCACATATTTTCCACTCTGTAAATGACAACTTCACTTCATTCACCACAGGGTCTGGCTGTACAATGAAATTCATTACTTTCAGAGAAGATAACTCTGATTAATGTCTTTTACACCTCTACCTCTTCTGTTCTTAAATGATTCAGTCATTTAATTGACTGACCATGTGATAAGAAACAGAACTATTTATTTTAGCCCTGCAACGAACAGATTGAGTGTAAATAATTTGACACTCCACCTGTCTGTTATGGGCAGTTTTTCTAACATCTGAGATTATTTACAATCAGTTTAAAAATAAAATCTATAAGTAAATAACAGTGATCACATGATGAAGACAATACCCAATGGTATTGCTTCGAAAAAAAACAAAATTATTTATAATTTTTGAAAACATTAACTACTACATAAAATATGAATAACAATAATAGAAAAGGTAACAAATTTAATAGCGGTGATAGTAGAATAAGTAGAGGAAGAAGATGGTGTTAATAGAGATTATTTTGATGTTGATATGGACTTAAAATACTTACAATGTAGGTTAGTCGGTAAATCTAAACAGAAGGTCAAGCAATTTTATTCATGTTACGTCTTCGCTATTATCATGTAAATTAAGCGCCAAAGAATTTGGGTGATCTGCTAATTTTTCTTGATCTTTAGAACTTCGCTGCATAATTTCTTCTTTCACGGTGTTGACACCGTGAAAGTCCTTATGCAACACATCATTTGTCATATACCATGGATTATTTTTGTTAAAATCCCTAAAAGTTTTGACTGGAATCGTTGGATGATAGCAAAATTCGATTTTGCAGCTGATTCCCAAAGCGGTAACCCATAAGTTCACAGCGGTTTCAATATGGCTTTGTACAGTGGCTTTGTACAGTAGGAACTTGCTCTCTAATGACAGCTGCGAACGCTTGTTCATCATCCAATACAAATATCTCAGCTTCAATCCCTTTCTTTTGTGTGTGTGAATCAAAATTAACTAAAAACAAAAATATTATTTAAGCAGAACATTTAATTAGAAGAATCAGAAGAAAACTCAGAACAAGTTGGAGGCAAAATAGGGACTAATGTATGGACAGATAACCGCATGATGATAATGAAAAATTTTAATATTATTCATTATTTTTCCATTAAATTTTTATCTTTATCATGTAACACAACAACCAAAGTGTACTTGCAAGTAAAACGAAAAATAATATTAAAATGGCTATAAAAAAATTCATAGGTGTTTTTAACCAATTTAACGTATTTTTAATGCTTTTTATTTAAGGTCGCATCGAGTACCAAGGTTTTTATAGAGAGACCTGGTGGATCCACAGGTCATTAGCGACCACGTATTTTGAATGCTGTTCAAAAAATTGGCTAGATCGACACTGCAGCGCTATCTAGCGGTGGTCGATTCAACTATTCTGAAATTGTAGTGTATTTTAATAGAAAGCCTCATTCCATCACGCTTGAAAACAGCGCTTCAAGTGAGATTAGTCATAACCACACGTTATTGAATGCATTGCTATAATCAACGTTAACAACAAAATGTGAACCTATGTTTATATAGCATAATAATTCATAATTAACAGAAAACCCATTATATCAGTTTTACCGTTCTCGTTTTTATTTTTTACTAAAAATTTACAGTAATATTAAATTTAATTTAAAATAATAATTGTACCATATTTTTTCTACCAGTGGACATAATGCTAAACAATTATACTATGAATATAAATACTTTATAATAACGTATTTTTAATCTACTGTAATTGATAAAACATAAGTTTGGTATTTCCTTATTTACCAGCAACACTGTTATAAACAAAAATGAAACTTCACTGAATGTTTTTATATAAAAATTGAAAGTTCTTGAAATTCAAACTGTTTTAATAATTTTCAATTGTATTTAAAAAATACAATAATTTGAGATAAAATTGTTATAGAATATCAAAAATAAAAATGTGTAATATCCAATATTATCTAGATCTAACGTCCGGTAAAAAAAGTACAGTTTAGATTTTCTAAGTTGGCACAAATGAATATATTCGTAATGAAGTAATCGCTGGGAAACGTCGCCTTGTAGTTGTTTGTGTGTTATTTGTTGTTCCAGTTATTATTTTTGAAACGTTTTGTGTCCATCATAAATTGTTTTTAATTCGTTATAAAAAGTATTAGATGTTAATGTCCTTGGTGGCATTCACGTTAGTGTATTTTTGATGGCCTAAAAACTTCTCCGGGCTAGGTTAATTGACTGAGTAACTTGAATTTTTATCAAGTACATTGTGTTTTATTAAGTGAAGTAACAATGGTTGATACAAATAATTTAGATAGACAGATCGAACAATTGAAAAAGTGTGAGATTATTAAAGAGTCTGAAGTGAAAGCGTTGTGTGCAAAAGCGAGAGAAATACTGGTCGAAGAGAGCAACGTCCAGAGGGTTGATTCACCAGTTACGGTTTGCGGTGACATTCATGGTCAGTTTTATGATTTAAAAGAGTTATTTAAAGTAGGCGGAGATGTTCCAGAAACGAATTACCTATTTATGGGTGATTTTGTGGACAGAGGATTTTATAGTGTCGAAACATTTTTGTTGCTTTTAGCATTAAAAGTACGTTATCCAGACAGAATTACGTTAATTCGAGGTAACCACGAATCCCGCCAGATCACTCAAGTTTATGGTTTTTATGATGAATGTTTAAGAAAGTATGGAAGTATTACTGTTTGGCGGTATTGTACCGAAATATTTGATTATTTAAGTTTATCTGCAATTATCGATGGTAAAATATTTGGTGTCCATGGTGGTTTATCTCCTTCAATTCAAACTCTCGATCAGATTAGAACAATCGATAGGAAACAAGAAGTCCCTCATGACGGACCCATGTGTGATCTACTTTGGTCTGATCCTGAAGATGCACAAGGTTGGGGTGTTAGCCCTAGAGGAGCCGGTTATTTATTCGGTTCCGATGTGGTTTCACAATTCAATGCAGCTAATGACATAGATATGATCTGTCGTGCCCATCAGCTTGTCATGGAAGGTTACAAATGGCATTTCGATGAAACCGTTTTGACCGTATGGTCGGCACCAAATTACTGTTATCGTTGTGGTAATGTAGCAGCGATATTAGAATTAAATGAGAATCTGCAACGCGATTTTACTATTTTTGAAGCCGCTCCTCAAGAAAGTCGTGGAATTCCATCTAAAAAGCCTCAAGCGGATTATTTCTTATGAGGTCAAGCTTTTTATGAAGATTGTATGGATGATTGATTTATCATTTCATTATAATAATTAATTATGAGTAAGTAATTATTTTTTAAGTTAGTTAATTAGTTAGTTTATTAAAAATTCATGTGTGTTTGATTGAGTTTAGTAATAATTTCTTAATAGTATCATAATTATGTAAACATTATAATGTTAATTTATTTTTCAATTACTTATAGGCTAAAAGAGCATTTTATAATACTGTCAATAAAAAAATTTATATCTTCAGACTTTAGTAATGAATGTTATTAATACATTTATTGAAAGATTATTAACATCTTATTAGTATAATATTGGAAAACTCAACAATTTAAATAAAAATAATTTTTTGTATGTTTGTAACAGTATTTTTAAAAAATTCTCTTTAAACATAACTTATTTTAATAATGTTTAATTGAATATTAAGCCCTGATGTAATTCACAGTACTAAAAGCATTATATTTTATTGTTTAACACGTTCACTGCGGCCCGGGTGAAGCAATGTTATTCACTGTTGCTGAACCGTCGCCTGCCGCATTTATGTGTTCCCTGCACACAGAAGCGCTCAAGTCCACAGCGCTTCATATCCTCATATTCTCTCGTGTGTATCCAATTACAATTTCTCGTATGTATTTTACTATAGATAAATGTATTTGTTTTTTGTTTTAAAAATACACACATAAAAGTATAAATACAAAACAAATGTAAAAGCCTGAATGTACTTTGCTTTTATCACGTAAACCTATGAGAAGAAATTAAAAACTTATAGGAATAAAAGGATAATAATAGTTCATTATGGCACTCTTAGCTGAATAAGTGCGGTGTGGCCAAAGGTTTTTGAAAAGTTGAAAGTAAGTAATATTATGGTGCAGAGAAATATTGGTACCTGTGACAGATTTATGATTTTTTCTTGTTTTCAACAATATTTTTTCCGTGGTCAGGTAAATAAGCAATTCCAAAAATGGGGTCACCTAAGAATGAATAAGCCTACTAATATACTATTATAAGTAAATGACCCTGCCGCTTTGTGTGAATGTGCACGCCTCGTACGCTCCTAAAATTGTAAATACTAATAAAATATTTCTATAACCAATTTTTAAATGAGGCAAACATTTAAAAAAAAATTAATACCTACTAGTTTCTTTAAAAAAAGTTAGCTTTAGGTCTGTATGTACGAAAAAATTGGCCTACTTCAATTTAAAGCATTTAGGTATTACATTCGTATACACATATTTATTTGTTTAGTTGCATTTTTGCCACACTTAATATTTACTAAGTATAGTAAATGTTGTGTAATTGTAAGAAAAGTAATATAATGAAATAACATTTTATTAATAACAAATAAAACAGCCCGTAAAACTCGAAACATAGAAGAAAATATATCAGTTTTTAAAACTCCGCCAAAAAAAACCGGTGACGTTTCTTCAAAAGCTGAAGGTATACTGGCATAGAATGAACCTTTTTTTACGGCTGAACAATAAAAAAAAATACAATTTACCCTAGCTGAATGCAGAAAGAAGAGATTATAGAACTGTATAAACTGACCACATTTTTGTGGCAGCCCACACCCTGGGACTGTTCAATACGCCACATAAATGTGGCGGCCGCACTGAACGTGTTAACATTAAAATTCTATGTAGCTTACAGTTTCTGAAAGTTTATTTAGAAAGGCATACAAAACTTAAGGCTTTATCATACTTTTTTTTTACTTTCTCTTGTCCTTTATGAATGTACAGGGAAGGAAAGTATTGTTTTCATCTTGATTTTATATTAAAAAAATGATAGTAGGGGAGAGTGGTGTACCTCGGACCTATTTTCATTTGAAATTTTTTATTTCAAACCCTACTCACAAAAATCAATAAAATTAAATCTTATTAAAATCTTTAGCTATTTTGCCACAACATATATTTTTTCTAAGTCAATATTAAATAGGGTTCATATTTTTATTATTTTTCAAAAAAAAAATGTACTTAGGACCAAGGTACACTACAAGTAGTGTACCTCAGTCCTAGGCTTAGTGTACCTTGGACCTATGAAATAAAAATGCATAGTAAAATCTAAAATTACAAGTTTATTGTATTAAAGTTACAATATGGTGCATGACCTATAGAAACAGCTTACAAACAAAAAAAGAATTAAAATATTAAAAAGAATGCTACATATTAAAAAGAATGCTACATATTAAAAAGAATGCTAAATATTAAATACAAGAATGCTAAAAATATTAAATATTAGAATGCTAAAATATATAAAAATAATGCTATTAAATATTATAAGAATGGTAGAATATTAAAAAATGAAAACTTAAATTTTTAGCCAACATTGAAGTCAGAAAGGTCCACTCCAAATGTTAATTTCTCAAGCTGCCGTTGAGACCCTCCAGCCATCACTGGATGGGGTAGCTTCCACACAATGTCATTTTTATCAATTTCGTACCTTACAGGGTCTTCACGAGTAAACTTCTGACAGTCCAAATCCTTCTTCAAATATTTCACTTCGTAAATGTCATAATTTTTAGCAACCACTTCAGCAGCAAAATATTTTATGGTTTTTTTCCCACAAAACTTCACCAAAACAAAACTCCCAGGTTCTATATTAGTATTGTCCAGGTCCTCAAGGTCAGCAAAATCTTCATCTGATAATCCTGATTCTTCACATAAATCAACATCCTCCGTGTCTGTGTCAGAACTAGAATTGTATAAAAGGGCTTTTCTAACTTTTGTTTTTTGTTTAATTTCTTTTACAGATCTACTTTTTTGTGTTTTTCTCAAAGCTTTATTTGCTTTTACCAGCTCTATGCGATTTTTCTCAGGTGTATCAGTTAAAATACACGATTTTAATTTTGGTTTTCCTCCTCGGGTTTGCTTTCGTGGCCCTGCCTTTGGATAAGGCCTAATTTCCTCTGGAGAAACAATAGGTTGGCCTATATTTTGAGTTTTAGATGTAGATGGTGTAGTATGCCTACTAAAAGCTCTTGAAGTGGATGGACTACTAATGGGTAAGTCAGTAGAAGCAGTTGAAGTTGATGTACCCGTTATCGGTAGATCTCTGACATTTGGAACATTAGCTACATCCTGTTCATCCATTACAGGCCTATCAGTGACATATGCTGGCAAAAATTCACTTTCAGGAAATATGTCCTCATTCAGGGGATGCAATCCTGACACTCTAAATCCAGTGGCAATATTTGATGGTGTGAAGGCAAGAGGGAAGGCCCGCCCTACTAATTCTGCAACGTCATAAATAGTGGCCGGTTTCCCGATATTCCCTGGAGTATTCATCCAATTGTTCATGGAGTTGTTATAGTATGCCTTGAAAGGTCCAAAAACCCCTCTGTCAAGGGGTTGCATCTTGTGGCTGGTGTGTGGGTGAAATGTCACCAGTGTTACACCATTGTCCTTGGCTAGCTGAATAGTTGCCACAGAAATGTGGCTCTCATGATTGTCCATGAGAAGAATTACAGGATTATCTTTGCTTGCACAACTATGTTTGATGAAGTGCTTAAAGAATTCAAAAAACAAATCCTCGTTGGACCAACCAGATGGGTTTGCCCCGCCAATCGTTCCAGCTGGTGCCCCTTTCAGCATATACTCTTTGAAATTTTTCCTGGGAAAAATAAGCATTGGAGGCACAAAGCCTCCTCCAGCATTAATAGCACTAACCATAGTAATGTTGGTGCCTCTCTCAGCATTTGTCATACCCCCTACTTGTTTTAAGCCTTTCTTGGCTAATATTTTTGGTGGCACATGAACTGTTGAAATTCCTGTTTCATCACAGTTCCATATGTTAAAGGGGCCTATTTTTGGATTTTGTTTTAAAACCTTTTTATAGTTTTGAAACACTAAACTTACATTAGCTTTGCTAAACGATGTTGAGCGAGCCAAGCTCGTGGCTTCCGGTTTACGTAAAGCTAGCTGATTTCCAAATCTTTTACGAAAACCAATGAGCCAGTCTTTACCAGCTTGTTTATTTATATCCCATGAGGAATCATAATTTTTATTATTTAGTTTTGCAAACTGATAAGCTAATGTTCTAACATCTCTTAAAGTTAAACCATAGTGTAACTGGGCTGCTTTTTCTATGTAATTTACAAGAAGTAGTTCTTCAGTACCTGAAAAAACCTTTTTGGTGTCATTGTTTTGTTTGTATTCATAACTTGGCAAACCTGACGCTTTGAAGGATTTCAGTTGTCGGAGCAAAGTTGTCTTGGACAGTCCAAAATCTTTTGCTGCTTTGTACACCGTCATTTCTCCTTTTAAAGCCATGTCAATGGCTTTTTGAATATCTTCTTTTGGAACAACCTTTCTTTTCACCCCTGCTTTACTGCGTGGCATCTGGAAAGAATAAAAAAAAAAAGAGTTTAACCTTGACCATCTTTTGCATAGGCCTATATTTGTGGTCTTGTGTGTGACCACAGTGTAGGCTAATATTAAATATGTCTTTCAGAGTTGTAAACCTATTTTAATTCTTTTCTTATTTTCTATTTAGAAATAGAATAGAAATTCTTAGAATAGAAAATTTCTATTCTAAAGAATAGAAAATTATAGAATTCTTTTCTATTTTCTTTTTTCTCCTATACCCTAATTCTAATTCTTTTAATTCCTTGGTACAATTAAATTCTACATATGAATATTTGTTAATGAAGTGTACCTTGGACTTAGGTCCAAGGTACACCACCACATATAGGACCAAGGTACACCATTGCGCCTCTTCACAAAAAATGGCAGACTACAATTTTAAGGTTAGCTTCAAGTCCCAATAAAACACCTGTTCTTATAGTCAAATTATGTGGTATTAAGATTTAGTTAACCTTTCAACTATTAAAGTGAATAATCATGAGAAAATACAAAAATAAAAAATGTGCAAATACTTACTTTTGGAAGACGAAATCTTGCTATTAATTTTTAAAATTCACTTAGTGCAGCTTCATCAACAAACTCCAACTCACTGAAACCTCTGGTGGTAAACCTATGAACTACAAACATAATTATTTGTTCTCTGCCTACAGATATCCTGCAATGGGCATAGGTCCAAGGTACACATAGGTCCTAGGTACACTACTCTCCCCTATTGATAGAATCACAAAATTGCAAGCTTCCTGAATTCACAATGCTATCAGATTTGTCACTTTTTTTGATTCATTACATTAGTAAAGATTATTTACAACTTACCCAATTAGAATTGTAGCTCTGTTCAATCATCATTGCTGTTTTATTAATTTACCAATCTTGTGTCCGAGAAGTAGAGGTATTTTAAATTCCATTTTATTGTTGTTTTTTTCCTGTCAGTACAGTAACCTCTTTATTAGTCAGCCACTTTTGGAACGCGGATGATGTCAGATTACAAATTTTTCTGGTTTACCGATTATTGGTAATTTTACTGAAGATAATCTGAAGGTAAATCGGGTTATTTAAGAACATGAGCGGTGAATTGAGTAGAGTATACTGTATTTATAATTCTGCGCGCTTATTATACACGGTGATTGTGAATACTCATTCAACATTTTTAGCATTCATAACCAGTTGACCCTAGAAGCGGTAATAGGTTTAACTTAAAGTGTCAAGCATTTTTAACAAAAGAAACATGCTTACGAAAACAATTTTGTATTGTTTTTGTCTTTCAGATATCAGGTACGTATTATATACCGAATTAAACAGAAAAGATAGCTTTACCTGACTTATTTTTGTTTTCTGCTAATATTATTTCCCAAATAACCAGGACTAATGAAATATTTATAATAATAAATTTGAGAAATATATTTTGTGTTATTAGCTACGTGACAGATTTACCTAAACAAATGTGTAAAAATGGAAATATACATTTTTTACTGCAATCTTTCTAGAATAATTACTTTTGTGAATTATCAGTTTATCTGTTTTCGTTATTATAATATGTGAAAAAATGGTAAGGTCAGTAGAGAAAAGATCTAGGTTATGTTTACGGAATGTCAACATTTACAGAGTACACATTTATTTTCGTAGGTTTTATTTATAACCTGAACACACACTAAAATAATATCACAGATAATTCACGATATTTAATAAACTTACAGTAAAACGAATTAAAACACACTAATAACATGAAACAACAACACATCTATCATAACAAACAGATCGCCATTACAGTGAAACACAACATAACGAAACAACTTTCAAAGACTCGCACGAATGAACGAGAGAACGAAACTACCGGCACACTGTGAAACTAAATAGATCAAATGAAATGCTTTCATATGATTAGTTATATAACCTAGGTTGGACAACCTGCTGGTTAAAAATAAGAGTGGGTGAATCTGTCGACCAAATTGACATCGACATTTTTTTTTTTTTTTTTTTTTTTTTTTTTTTTTGCTACTTGCATCCTGGAGACTCCAAAGGGAGTATGTACATGTATTCAACAGCACAACTGTTGCTCAGATCGACAGTTACCGCTTCTAGGGTTAAGAAAAACACTAAGTTTATTACACAATTAATTATGTATTATTGTTTTTAGAACACATTAAAGTAGATTTAAACAAAAAATTAATTAATACTTTGCTAGATACGGTAAAATGGAAGTTAGAAAACACAGTAAATGAATTCAAATTTAAAACTATATTTAAAATAATTAAACTACCCTTACATAAGCTTATTGTAGTTATTGATATAACGGGTGGCGCACATAAAAGTAGCGCCGTAAGTAAAGTGCAACACAATTGAAATGAAATCTGTTTATTTACAAATACCAATAATTTTTTTTATTATTTTATTCAATAGTCTAATATTGTTACTTTATTACACGATATGTTGAAAGTGATCACCGTCAGCTTGTACACGTAAGATAGCGCGGCGTAGCAAATTCTGAAATACAGACTGGAGTTCAGGAGCTGTAATGGTGCGTATGACGTTCGTGATCGAGATCTTTAGGTTTTCAATGGATTTTGGATTGCTGACGTATACTTTATTCTTTAAATTTCCCCATAAGTAGTAATGACAAGGAGACAAATCCGGTGATTGCGGTGGCCATAAGCCTAAAGAGATAGTCCTCTCATCAGTAAAAACACTACGCACACGAGCCCGTGATCTGCGAGATGTGTGACAAAGTCACCCCGTCTTGTTGGAAAAAAGAATATGTAATTTCGTGTGGTGCTAATTGATTAATAAATTGATAAAAAATCTGGTTAAACATGCAGGTTGTACACGGGAAGGGGAAAATGGGGGGAATTTTCCTTGACTCAGCATAAACATTATACAATCTCGGCTAAGTTATGGGGCTACTTTTATGTGCATCACCCGTTAGTTTCAGCGTATCCTATTTTACCTTAAAATTAAAAACGTTTGTGATGTCTCTTTGCGTTCATGATTCCAATTTTTTCTTCAAAAAATCGTAATGAATCGTACATAAATTAAAAAGTTGTACGGAACTATAAGCTATGTGTGATTCAGCAAAGTTATATATTACTACAAAATTTGTAGTAATTGTAAATAGATCTGAACTCGAGGCGTGCCGAACTAAAGAGAGGTTAGGTTTACCTTACTACTACAATCACCTTTTGTTAGTTATTTGTGTAATTATTTACGCCGATCAAAAGTAAATTAATTAATAAAGATGATGTTTAACATACATTAGAATGTAACATGATACGTTTACGTCCACCATTTATTTAAAAAGTATTTAATTATATTAATAAATTATACAGGGTGATTTTTTAGTCCTGTTACCCAATTGTTAATGTCTGGTAATATTTTTCTAAAAAAAAATAATTTTTGTTTTGTGACACTAAGTTGGTAGCCCTACTCAACCAGTATGGATATGGCAGTGTGAGTTGATTCTCCTTGAGCTGTGTAAAATTTTGTGCCATTTCCGGTCTTGCTATGATCAGAATATCTTTTATCCTAAAATAATCTCTTGTTTAAATCTGGAGGCTAAAGCTATAGAACTAATCGTATGTGATACGGATACAATTTCAATTTTTTAGCAGCTTTCTGAGCACTCGAACATGACAAATCAACATGCGAGGAAAGTTTTTGTAAACTTTTCCATCGAGAATTGAGCAATCTTGTTTTCACATTCTCTTAACGTCATCTGTCAAGAGAGTTGATCGACCACTACGTTTTCTGCTGCAAACAATACCTGCCTCTAAAAATCAGTTAGTTAGCCTAGAAATTGACTAGAATAGAGTGGAGGAACACCAAAAAATTTAATTTGAAATGATTCTTTTACACTCGCATACGATTTTGTAGCAAAATATTGTTCAATAATGAAAATCCGTTGTTCTAGGGTAAAAGACATTCTGTTCGTAACACAACTGGAAACAGCACAAAATTTTACCCAACTCAAGGAGAATCAACTCAAACTGTCGTATCTATACCGGTTGAGTAGGGCTACCAATTTTGTGTCACAAAACAAAATATCCCTTTCTTAGAAAAAAATTACCAGACATTAACAATTGGGTTACAGGACTAAAAAATCACCCTGCAGTATGCGGCATACCACGTTTGTATTTGTTAATGTGGTAGCACTTTTCGCGCGTAAAGATTCATATATTTTACATTAAGGTTATGTTTTAACTACAATAAAGTTAATATCATATAACTAGACCATTTATCATGGAAAATTATGAGAAAAGATGAACCTGATTTGTTTAGTGTTTTTCTTAATGATATTCATAGTGTGTAGGTATTGTACGTATACACAGACTTTACGTAAAAATAATTGAAATACATAAATAATTGTAAACTATATAGGACCTAACTATAATATTTAATATCCTTTTCGTATTATTAATTGTTGTTGTTTAGGTCATCAGCCGAAAGGCTGGTTTGAACCTGTAGAGGTTTTACTTAAGTAAAACGAGGAGCGAGGTGGTTTACCATGCCTTCCTCACTGAGTGGAAAATTACGCTTATCAGCATGCCAGGCCCTCTGAAAAGCACATATTTTCCACTCTGCAAATGACACCTTCACTTCATTTACCACAGGGTCTGGCTGTATAATGAAATTCATTAATTCCAGAGGAGATAACTCTGATTAGTGTCTTTTACACCTCTACCTCTTCTGTTCTTAAATGATTCAGTCATTTAATTGGCTGACCGTGTGATAAGAAACAGAACTATTTATTTTAAACCCTGCAATGAACAGATTGAGTGTAAATAATTTGACACTCCACCTGTCTGTTATGGGCATTAATTATGATACTATTATTTGCTATTGTAAGTGATTGTATGATTGTTGTTGTTGTTTAGGTCAACAGCCGAAAGGCTGGTTTGAACCTCTAGAGGTGTTACTAAGTAAAACGAGGAGTGAGGTGGTTTACCATTGCCTTCCTCACTGAGTGGAAAAGTACGCTTATCAGCATGCCGGGCCCTCTGAAAAGCACATATTTTCCACTCTGTAAATGACACCTTCACTTCATTCACCACAGGGTCTGGCTGTACAATGAAATTCATTACATCATTCAATTGTATGGTTATCCTTTTTATTGTTCGTATTTTTTTTTTAAATTGTCCTTTCATTGTAAACGTATGCGAAAAGTTCTAGTGGACCAGTGCTACCACATTAACAAATGAAAATTTCTCTAAACACAAGGCGATAGGCTGCATACTATAGTAGCACCATTAAATCTTAATATGAAAAAGGAACTAGATGTTTACTTACCACAAATGCCATTAAAATCATGTGTTATAGTTAGGTAAAGGCTAAATTGATACACAAGAATTTGTAACTAAACACTGAAATAATGGAGATTGGTAATGTTTTTTATCGTTTAATCTCTTAAGGCGGAGTGCACACCTATGCGATACGATATTAATCTTATGCGATAGATGTCTGCTTGCTCAATACAAAATACATTGCTGGTGAAAACTTGCCGCACACCAGTGATACAGCGACATCTGTCGTAAGATATTTGTAGTGTACGATATGTTCAGCTTGTCTTATGCGATAAATATCGTAATACATTAGTTGCCCTGATACCACTGTTAAAACATCATACTATCGCGTGTTCTTATTTTCATTGTTAAAAATTTGTTTTAATTATATTATTACAATATGAAGGATTGCTTCGACCCATTCTGTAGCAAGTATCCTTTTTCTCTAAATCGGAGGAAACTAGATTTAAAATAAAATAAAAATTCTCAGGTCGCATTCTGTTTGTCTCCGTGAATTTATTTTCATGCAGCGACAGTTCTTTATATACATAAGCTGAGCTGTGGTGTGCATTGTGTAAATTATATGGATGAACCCAAAACGTTCTGTTTATCCTTCTATTTCGCCTTCTACGGAAATACCAACAGGAGATTACAACATCTTCTTCGCTTGAAGAATTCATTACATACTGAGGAAATTAGCAAGATTTTTTTTTTTTGTCATCAGTCTCGACTGGTTTGATGCAGTTCTCCAACCTGTCTATCTTGCGCAAGTCGTTTCATATCTACATACGTGTAACACCCTACATCTTTTGTAATTTGCTTTATATATTCTAATCTTTGCCTCCCTCTACAATTTACTCTCTCAATATTACCCTCCATTATTAATAGCCCAATACCTGGATGTCTTAGGATATGCCCCACTAGCCTATCCCTTCTTTTGGTAAGATGCTTCCATATACTTCTTTTTTCATCCACTCGCCTAAGAACCTCTAAATAACTTATTTTTTCCACCCACCTAATCTTTAACATTTTCCTATAACACCACATTTCAAAAGCTTCTATCCTCTTCTTTTCTACAGCCCCCGGCACCCATGTTTCACTTCCGTATAATGCTACACTCCAAACATAATGTTTTAAGAAATTTTTCCTAATCTGTAAATCAATGTTTGTAGTCAGTAAGCTGTTTTTCATTTCGAAGGCTTTTCTGGCTTGAGCAATTCTACTCTTGATATCACTTGTGCTTCTACCATCCTTTGTTATTTTACTCCCTAGATAGCTGAATTCCCCAACTTCCTGTATGTTTTCGTTGCCTACTTTTAAATTTCCCATCTCTTCTAAACCACTCTTGCTGCTGCGCAACACTTTCGTTTTGTTCTTATTAATTTTCATGAAGTAATCCTTTTTCAAGATCTTATCCATTCCATTTAAGGCATCCTCTAGTTCTTTCTTTGTCTCGGCTTTAGTAAGATTATATCGTACAAATAAAATCGTATCACACTGGTGTGCATTCATGTAAGATATACGATAAATATCGTATTGTATCGCATAGGTGTGCACTCCGCCTTACACAGCAATAATAGTAATCACTACCATTGTTAGTGTGTCAGCGACAGATGCTACAAGTTGCCTTGCAATTCTGTGAATCTAGTTACAGTTAATTTTTGTTTACTATAGTTTTTATGTAGTACCTACATAACCTAATAAAAATTGTTAACGAATATCTTGCTGTAAGAGGGCTGTATTCCATAAAAGTTTAAATACAATGTTCACCAATTTATAATTATATAATTATGATGTACTTTTTGAAAATATTATTTTGTTAGTTAAAACAGTGAAATTTCAACATTTTAGTTAGCATTTAACATGTAAATGAACTCAAATGAAATATGGCAAAATTGAAATTAATCGAATTATGAAATTTATATGAGCAAATGAGGTTATATCGATACATGAGAGCTTATAACTTATTCTTTTGTTGCTTGGGCGCAAAAATAAGTTCTTACTTGGATTCAGCACACAAGAAAAGGATCGTTTTCAAAAAAAAACATTGTTAAAATCTGTTAGGAGCCCTATAATTTCATAATTACCCTATTTATAGAAATTTAGTATTACCTTGATAACTTTTTAAGCTTCAGAAGAATGACAAATTGTTGAATAATTAATAAAAAATCAGGTTTATATGCTACCTTGATATAATTTGTTGTTTTACAAACTAAATGGTGACTCAAATTCTAAATAAATAGTTTTTTAAAGTTTAAGGTTTCATCAAAAATATATCTGTAACTGTTAACTTATCATATTAATTTATAATTTCATAGAATGAAATACATTAAGAATCATTTCTAAATGACAAATCATTTGCAAATCTAATTATGTAAGTTTTGTTATTTAAAACTAATTGTTAACTCGTTAATTATATTACGTTGCAAATTACAAAGTTTTGCGTTTGCTTTTACGAATTTGAATTCAAAGTTAATTATTAGTTTATTACGCATGAATCTTAAATTGTGTTTAGCCTGTTCATTGTTTCAGATAAATGATTAAGTTATTTAAATATATAATAGATATTGTTAGTTGTTTATGTATTTACTGAAATATTTTAGTAGTACTGTATGTATTTCAGCCTGAATATTAAATTGCGTTCTGGGTGATAATTACCTCGCCCAATAATCTGTGCTACCACCGTACCTTCTTGTATTGTGAACAATTTGAACTGGCACAACGCTTGCTCTACGTGTGCACACAGTTCCGCATAAAGTATATCCACAACCTATTCTTTCAACAAGGTCTACAAATTTAAATGTATGCAAATGCCTACAACCTTATTTCAATGTACAAACATACAAATAATTATTTCATTTTAAAATATGTGTTCAATTTCTCCTAGTAAAAATTTAAATTAGCCTATAAATTACAAGAACTAAACTGTAAAAACTCACTAAACTATACTCTACAGACGCACGCCACTAACTAAAGTCCAGCCTTTCTTAGTTTGCTCCTAATGTAAACAAATAATGATGTCTCTGAGCATGCACATTATATCAAAATGTGTACACGCTGATTAAAACGTAACAACAAAATACTTTCAAAAGTATTTAAACACAAAATACTTTTAAAAGTATTTTTCTAAATGACATTGTTAGGCCTACATCATATCATAACTGACGTTTTTAGTACTTTAAGTAGTTATAATTTAAAAAATAGTTAACTTTAATAGGAATACGACATCTGTAAAGTCGGAGACTCTAGTGTGCACCCTGTAGTAGGTGGCTTTTGTTTGTTGACAGTAGGAGCAAACTAAGAACGGCTGGACTTTAAACATATTGGTCTGAATTATTTTATCAAACATCCTATATAGGATTTTTAAACAGCCGTATTAATTAAAATTGAAATATATATTTTTCTAACCACCAGAATACGGTAACATAAAACACTTACCAATGTTTATAGCGCTTTCGTGTATCTTGTACACATCTTCAGTAAATTAAAATTTCTTCAGTAAATTAAAATTTATTTTAATTTACTGAAGATGTGTACAAGATACACGAAAGCGCTATAAACATTGGTAAGTTCATTCAAAAATAAATCTTTATAATGCATCCTGCAGTTTTAAATATTTCTATTTCATATAATGAATTAATACAATAATTTCACTAACCTATACAAGTGACTGAAGAGTTTTATACAAGTGACTGAAGATGTATCATCTTCTATAGATTTTTAATAAATAGTGTTTTTAGTTTCAATTATATGTTATTTACTCTGATGATGGTGGATCCACCGAAACACGTGTAAGTAAAAATTAAAATAAAGGTGACGCAGTTTAAAAAGAAGGTTAGTGAAATTATTGTATTAATTCATTATATGAAATAGAAACATTGGTAAGTGTTTTATGTTACCGTATTCTGGTGGTTAGAAAAATATATATTTCAATTGGTCTGAATATATAACAAACAGAAAATGATATATATGAAAACAAATTTGCCACATCATATGTTTGACAAATTATTAATAACAACAGCGAAAACAAAGCGTAGTGACAGTGGGTGAGTCGCACATTACAGTAGCGATTGTATACTTTTGTGACTGTACCGTCGTTGCATGGCGAGGGGGGAAGAGTGGAGTAGATAAACACCGAAGCTGCTTGTGCCAATTCAAATTGTCCAACGTATACCTTCATAACTCCTGTCCATGTCTCGGCTGCATTAATCAAAATTGGCACAATTTATTCATTATACATAACTTTTTACTTTCTCTTGCCTATATGAATATATAGGAAGGAAAGTATTGTTTTCATGTCGATTTTTCGAAATCAAGTTTTCACCGGATCTATACGTTTTCAGACCCCCTGAACCCAAAAAACATGTTTTTAGCGATTGGTCTGTGTGTGTGTGTATACAAAATATCTCAAGAACGGAACGTTGTACGAACTTGAAACTTAAGTTACATACCACTACCGGACCCGACATGAACATTTTCATCAAAATCGGTCAACCGGAAGTAGTAGTTTATTCGTATAATTTTTCACTTTTTTGCGATTTTCTCAAAAACTGGTCCTTCGATTTTTTTAAAAATCGCCTCATTTACTCAATTTTTTATTCTCTACAAGATAGAGTAGGCGCCATGTTTGCTGAAATTCTGGGTGAGGCTGTTTTTGCGTAAAAACATTTTCTTTTTAAGATTGCGTCTTTGATATGCATTTTAGCGCAAAATGTTATATAAAAAAAAGTTGTAGAGAATTTAAAATTCTACAACTTTTATTTCAAACATTTTTTTGTATAACGCTTAGTTTAGCGGTAATTAGCGATTTTCTGTTTTTTTCTCACGAAAACGTGTGAAAAATCGAGTTTTTTAAGATTTCGGCCTAAGAATGCATTTTACGACAAAAGTGTGTATAATAAAATTTGTAGAAAATTAAAAGATCTACAACTTTTATTTAAATCATTTTTTTGTACAGTGCCTAGTTTAGCGTGAATGAGCGATTTTCCGTATTTTTAAGCCAAACTGAGGTCGATTTTAATTTTGCGTATTTCACTAATGTCTTTTGAGGTTAGTTTTTTGCTCATTTCTATTATTTTATTACTAATGTTAAGTTTATTGTTAATTATTTGCATTGGCAAGAGAAAGTTGTGTGAGTGTTTCACACCAGATTTTTTTTTATTAATGCGTAGGAACTTCTAAGGACAGCATTTGAAGTAAAATTTTATTGTACAATTTTTTAATGAAATATTCATTACTCACCAAATTTTACCCCAAATGTGTTGTTAAATTTTTATATGATTGACTCTTGACTGTTTTGAACCATTTAGGGTTCAAATTAACGAGTTTGCTATATGTAGTATGAAAAGAAATTAATTAAATGTAATCCATGTACAAAAAAAAACATCAAACAAAATATTATACTATTGAAAAATGTTATATTCTTAAACTGATTGATACAGTTAAAAGAGTTTTCCAAGTATTTTTAAAATTTGTAAATTGTCAATTTTCTTCTTTTTTTTTATAACATTTTGTATAATGTTCTTATTTGTTTTTGTAACATGTAATTCATGTTTTAAGATCCAAAAAAAAATATATACGAGTTTTTAGTGATTTCTGTAAATTGTTGTTTTAATTATTTGTACCCCAATGAAATTTTGAGTGTTTTTACTTGTGTTGTTGTTTAGGTGATCAGCCGAAAGGCTGGTTTGAACCTCTAGAGGTCTTTATTTACTAAAACAAGGAATCCATTGTCTTCCTCACTGAGTGGAAAAGTATAGGCATCAGACGAGCTAATGTCCCATAGCCGAGCGAGTGAGAGGGAGATATGTGGCATAACTACACATGTGCTCAAAGGTCTTTACCGTTGTAATCCAAATCTGAAAACATACTACAGTCGTTATCTTGCTTGTTAGTTTACTGCATGCATAAACGCTTGCTCACAACAATGAGTAAAATTATACGACAATGTTATTGGAACGGCGCGTATGGCTTGTACGAGTGAGAGCGTTATGCATTCTCTCACTCCCACGGCTAGGGGACTACAGTTCATCTGAATATTATATGCTTATCAGCATGCTGTGGCCTTTGAAAAGTATTTATAGATGGGAGTTCACTTGATTGCTAGCGTAAGGAATTCAGTTGGAGAGGATTGTTTGTACGATTCCCCTCCCTCCTCCTATAACCTAGTAGTACTAATAATACCATTAGTACGTGCTCTTATAACAAATATTACTCACAAACCATTTCTAATAACTACTCGAGTACCAAAATATTTTATTAGATTTTAAACTAATAATATACTAAAATATTTTATTAATATACTAAAAGTTTTTTGCCCATAACGGACTGCAGGTGGAGTGTCAAATTATTTACACTCACTGTTCGTTGCAGGGCTAAAATGAATAGTTTTGTTTCTTAACAAATGGTCAGCCAATTAAATGACTGAATCATTTAAGAACAGAAGAGGTAGAGGTGTATTGTGAAACTAATCACAGTTATCTTCTCTGAAAGTAATGAATTTCATTATACAGCCAGACCCTGTGGTGAATAAAGTGAAGGTGTCATTTGCAGAGTGGAAAATATGTGCTTTTCAGAGGGCCCGGCATGCTGATAAGCGTACTTTTCCACTCAGTGACGAAGGCAATGGTAAACCACCTCACTCCTTGTTTTACTTAGTAAAACCTCTACAGGTTCAAACCAGCCTTTTGGCTGATGACCTAAACAACAACTAAAAGTTTATTATAATAGCCTAATGAAGTTGAAAAAATGTACCTATTAGTTTTTAATATTTTACCACAGAGTGTTATATTTTATATCAGTTGGTTTATAAATAGGTCGCATATAACAATATTAATTACATTTAATAACTTGACGAGCTGTGAGCGTAATTAACACCACTGCAGTGAACGGTCTCACAGTAACAACTGACAAATATGAGTGAATATTTTCAGAATGTACTGTACACACGTCGCCATGTTGATTTAAAGCAACTGTTGCTATGACAAAATCAAGTCTCACTGTTACACCAGTCCTCCTTACTCTTCTTCACGCACTAGCAAACAAGTCAGCTCCCAACTATACTTTCCACTCTGCAAATGACACGTTCACTTCATTCACCACAGGGTCTGGCTGTATAATGATGATGTCTAGTGTCTTTTACACCTGTACCTCTTCTGTTATTAAATGCGTCGGTCTCATAATTAGCTGACCGTGTGATAAGAACACAACTAATTTTTGGAGCCCTAGAACTAGCAAATTGAGTGCAAATAATTTAACACTCCATCTCCCTGTTACGGGCAAAGTATTGTGCGGTTCCAAGATCTAAGTAGTTGTGTCTTGAAGGGTACAGGTGAGGTACGAGGTATGTCCAGAAAGTATGTTCCGTTTGCTAATAAAAAAAAATTGTTTGCAGATACAGAAAAAAAATTTATTGCACAAAAATGTACAACTCTTAAACTACTTTTCCACATAACTGCCGAATTTTTGCAGGCATTTGTCATAGCGTGGTAAAAGTTTTTCTATGCCTTCTTCATAGAAGGTTACCGCCTGTGTCTTCAACCAGTTGGAAACAGTTTCTTTCAGCTCTTCGTCATTATTGAAATGTCGACCGCCAAGGAAAGACTTGAGATGTAAGAACAGATGAAAATCGCTAGGAGCGAGGTCAGGGCTGTACGGAGGATGATCAAACACGTCCCAGCCAAATCCCTGTAGTAGGAGGTTTTTCGTTGCAATTGCAGTGTGTGGTCGAGCATTGTGGTGAAGAAAAACAACACCTTTTGACAGAAATCCTCGGCGCTTATTCTGTATTGCGCAACGCAATTTCCCAAGTGTCTTGCAGTAAACATCTGCATTGATTGTTTGACCTCGCTGTAAGAAATCAATCAGTAAGATGCCTTTGCTGTCCCAAAAGACTGTGCACATGATTTTTCGAGGTGTCACCATTTGTTTCGGCTTAACCTTGGCTGGAGATGAAGTGTGCCTCCATTCCATTCATTGCCGCTTACTTTCAGGGGTGTCATAAGAAACCCAAGTTTCATCTCCTGTGACAGAGAAAATCTTCGCCGCCTTCATCATAACGGGTCAAAAAATGAAGTGCACTGCCCATCCGTTTGGTTTTGTGTTGCTCAGTAAGAATTTTTGGTACCCAACGTGAGCAAAGTTTACAAAATTTCAGTTTTTCAGTAACAATTTCATGAATTAGTGATTTTGAGATTTGTGGAAATTCAATAACGAGAGCTCTAATTGTAAACTTACGGTTTTCCCTGATCTTCTCATCAACTGCGTGAACCAGTTCATCTGTACACAAAGATGGACGCCCACTTCGTTCTTCATCGTGCACTTCACTACGTCCTTAATTGAACTGTCGGACCCATCTTCTCACTATTGAATCACTTATCGCATTTTGTCCGTAAACTTCGCAAATTTGCTGATAAATTTCGATTGGTTTCACTTTTTTTTTAGCATTCAGAAAATGAATCACAGATCTGATATCACAAGCGGCGGGATTTTCAATCAACACCGACATTGTAAACAAGCACAACAAAGCGTAGGCGGCTGACAGCGATCTCAAAATGGCGCAGGTTTCTTCTTTCTGGACATACCTCGTATATTGAATAAGTGACGCATGCTGGGAGAACGATTGTTGTATTACTCTGATACAAAACATTCGTTTTCAAGCTTTCCGTATTTAACATATTTGTTTGTATTTATTGTTTATTTACATATTTTGATGTAAATTGGTAAGTTAAATATTATGAATCCGACCAAGTTAATAATTCGGTAGGTATTTGTTAAATTATGCGTCGGATGATAAGAGTATTTTTTTAGTCTAGTTAGTACATGCTAACACTAGAAATGCAACAGCTGTGAAACAGTACTAACACTCATTCATTTCATTCTCCCACTACTATAACAACGCACGCACTGCATTCCACAACAACTACATGGAGCTGGGACTCAAGCAATATGCAAGATAATGTTGCTGCCCCTAATGACTACAATTGGTGATGAAGTGACTTGAGACTGTATACAGTGTTATTACTAAGATGTCATTCATACATTCGCCAGATTAAATGATAAAAAATTACTAATGGCAGCTTATCATGGCCTCATTCTGTCTCATATCCGGTATGGTATTTTAGTATGGGGTAATTCTAGCATGGGTAATATGAATAGGGTTTTTAAAATTCAAAAGAAAGCTATTAGGTGTATGGTGGGAGCTAACCAGCTAACCTCATGCAGGCCACTATTTAAGGAGCTTAAATTGCTTACAGTCCCTGTCTCTACATTTTTGAGGTGATTATGTATGTTAGGCAAAATAATTTTATGCAGAATTTCAATGTTCACAATCATAACACGAGAAACAGGAATGATTATTATGTGGCTAATCACTCCACAAAATTGTTTGAACAAAAACGTACTTATGCAGGGAGAAAATTCATAAATAAATTACCCCAATCTTTAAAGCGTTGTGAGGATTTGAATTCCTTTAAAAAAAATTTAAAAAATTACTTGGTCGGTGAAACTTTTTATAGCGTACAAGAATTTCTTTCTTGATAGTAGTGATTTCTTATATGTATTTCAGGTGTTACATCTGACGACATGTCCTATACTCCTCCTGGAGTCTCCAGGGCGTAAAAAAAAAAAAAAAAAAAAAAAAAATACTTACGAAGCGCTACAGCCCTACGTGGACCTTGGCCTCCTCAACAATGCGCCTCCATTCATCCCTCTGACCTGCCCGTCTCCTCCAGTTCCCCACCCCCAAGCTCGTCAGATCCTTTTCCACATCCTGCAGCCAGCGTGTTCTAGGGCGACCCCTCCTCCTCGTTCCCTCCATTCTCCCAACAAGCATCTGTCTCTGCATCCTGTCCTGTTCCATCCTGTGCACATGTCCCAGCCAGCTGATTCGTCTAGACTTTATATACCGTACTATATCTTTTCCTTGTAAAATGGTGTTGATTTCTGCATTGGTTCTTATTCTCCATTCGCCTTCGTCATATATTGGACCATGAATTCTTCTCAAAATCTTTCTTTCAAAAATCCTCAATGCGTTAACGTTCCGAGAGCCAAGAACCCATGCTTCACAGCCATATGTCACTACCGGTCTTATTAGTGTTTGATATATTTTCTTCTTTGTACATCTTGATATAAGCCTAGATTTTATTAAATTTCTGTTTGCATTCATACTTTCGATAAATTTTCAAAAGGCACAGTTCTTTACTGCCACAATTCAGTTGATGTTATGTTTTTGGATATGATGTTTACAAAAAAATTAAATTCATATATTATTTAGAAGAAATTGACCAAATAAACATTATCTTAAATCAATGAGTTTATACTAAACAACATTTAACTGTAAATATATTAAGATTTATTTTTCGATGAACAAAGACAGTGAACTGATGGCAAATTAACACAAATCTATGTGCTACAGCCATAAATTAAGACACTTATTATTTATTTTTTATTTTATTCGTAATGTTTTATTTATTTCGTTATTTACAATTTTCATTCATAAAACACTCAAAATAATCTGGTGTGAAACACTCACACAACTTTCTCTTGCCAATACAATAATTAACAATAAACCTAACATTAGTAATAAAACATTAGAAATAAACAAAAAACTAACTTTCATAACATATCCTAATTTTAATCATGAGTGAAAGACGCAAAATGAAAATTGACCTCAGTTTGGCTTAAAAATACAGAAAATCACTCTTTCACGCTAAAATAGGCTCTGTAGAGAAAAATGTTAAAAGTAAAAGATGTAGATCTTTTAATTTTCTATAAATTTAATTGTATACACTTTTGTCGTAAAGTGCGTACTAAGGCCGAAATCTGAAAAAAATCGATTTTTCACGTTTTCGTGAGAAAAAACAGAAAATTGCTAATTACCGCTAAACTAAGCGTTATACAAAAAAATTTTGAAATAAAAGTTGTAGGTTTTTTAATTCTCTACAACTTTTATTGTATACATTTTTGCGCTAAAATTTATATTAAAGCCGCAATCTTAAAAAACCAATTTTTTTACGTGAAAACAGCCTCACCGAGAATTTCAGCAAACATGACGCCTACCTTATCTTGTAGAGCATAAGAAAATGAGTAAGCCAGGCGATTTAAAAAAAAATCGTAGGACCAGTTTTTGAGAAAATTGCAAAAAAGTGAAAAATTACACAAATAAACTACTACTTCCGGTTAACCGATTTTGATGAAAATGTTCGCATCGGGTCCGGTAGTGGTATGTAACTTAAGTTTCAAGTTCATACGATGTTCCGTTCTTGAGATATTCTGTTCACACACACACACACAGACCAATAGCTAAAAACATGTTTTTTGAGTTCAGGGGGTCTGAAAACGTATAGATCCGGTGAAAACTCGATTTCTTAAAATCGACATGAAAACAATACTTCCTTCCTATATATTCATATAGGCAAGAGAGAGTAAAAAATTTAGGATAAGTCAGTATCAAACATTTCATCTCTTAAAAAGTAACATCACATAATACAAATTGTCACCTCTTCTTTTCTTAAATACTTCAGTCATATAATTGGCTGACCATGTGATAAGAATCCAATGGCTTAACATGAAAACTTTTTATATCAATTTTTCTGAAAACAGTTTGGCAAATAAAACCTCATATCTCACTGTATCTCAATTTCTAAATAACATTAAAATATATCATTATGCAAAAAATTGGTAAAACATTCTAAATTTTATGTACTTAATGAAGTTTTTTTGTTTCTCCTGAAAAACTGATGATATAGACTTTCCAGTTTCATGATAAGCTATCGTGTATTTTTTGTGGCGCTGAAACTAGCAGATCGAGTTCAAATAATTTAACGTTGTACCTGCTTGTTAATAGTTCAAATAACAGAACATTTAAATAAGGATGCAACATTTTAAAATAATTCTTTCATTTAATAACATTATGAATACATTACAAAAAAGAACTAAACCATAATTAAGTACAGTAGAATCTTGATAGTCCGGCCTGTTTGGGACCGAGAGGGTGCCGGATTACTGGATGTGTTGGAATTTTGGAACTATAAATTATAAATTTAAACAAAAAATGAATATGCATTGATTTCTATGTGATTTCAAATTAAATTAACGTAATTAAAAAAGGTTTGCCGAGTACTTCTGTAGTCATTGTACTAAACATAATTGTCGGCTATTGACATCGCGTAGTGCGGTGCGGGGGTGCTCGTGTTCTGAGGATTATGCTTCGTTGTCAATCCAGCATGAAGTATAGAGTACTACCAAGTTCTGGGTTTTGGATAAAAGGCCAAAAATTATTCTATTTAACAATAAAATTAAGGTCTGCTTATTCATTTCTTTAATCAAATCCTCTGCCCATAACAGACAGGTGGAGTGTCAAATTATTTACGCTCAATCTGTTCGTTGCAGGGCTAAAATAAATAGTTTTGTTTCTTAACAAATGGTCAGCCAATTAAATGACTGAATCATTTAAGAACAGAAGAGGTAGAGGTGTACTGTGACACTAATCACAGTTATCTCCTCTGAAAGTAATGAATTTCATTATACAGCCAGACCCTGTGGTGAATGAAATGAAGGTGTCATTTGCAGAGTGGAAAATATGTCCTTTTCAGAGGGCCCGGCATGCTGATAAGCATACTTTTCCACTCAGTGAGTTGTGGCAATGGTAAACCACCTCACTCCTCGTTTTACTTAGTAAAACCTCTACAGGTTCAAACCAGCCTACAGGCTGATGACCTAAACAACAAACAACACAATCAAATCCTAAACATACTGTTATATTAAATCCGTCGTAATTAGGTCGAGTTGATTTCCCTAATTCAATCAATTTAAATCTTTTACCAAAATCTGTCCTGGGTGAGGTTTCATACTTTTAGGCCTAATATTTTAAGTACCGGATTACAGAGATTCTAATGTATTGCATGAAATTATGACTGGAAAACAATTATTTTGTATTCTACATTTTTCAAAAGTTGGGAAATTCAATACTGTGAAAGCAACAGATTGATTATTTTTTTAATGCTCAACTGTTTTACAATTACTGCTAACGCAGACGGTGAGAAAAGGATGATAAATGAAAATGAGTGATGAAAAAATGCCAGACTTAACTGGGAATCAAACCTGGAGACCTTGGCATAAAAGTCAATTGAGCTAACCACTATGCCATCAGGGGACCCAAGAGATTATTATGATTAGTTCATAGGTGAACGACTACTTTACCATTTAACCCTTTATAGGTCTGTGGTAAGTATAATTACCACTGGCAATAAGGTTGATTTTTTTAAAGAATAAGCTATGCAGTTGAACCCTATTGGCATTTTATGGCTTTTCAGATGTTCTCTTGTTAAGTAGGCTATCCACATTTTTAAATTAGTGCCCAGCGACCATTTCTTTCATGAGTTACACGAATGTGGTAACGATTCATACCAGCATACGCAACCGTGTTGTTTTGTTGTTTCTTTTGTAGAGTGCTTTGAAAAGTGGAGTTTTTTACTGGAAAGCAATCATTCATGCTAATAAAAAGTTGAGATAAGTTATTCTACATATTTTTCTGTTAAATAGGACTAAAAGTTGTTTTAACAAGCATTCTTACCACTAAACATTACGCGGTTCCCATTTTAATAAACTTTATTGGTAAGTAAACGAGGGGGTACCCAAAAGTATCCGGAATAGCTCTGCTGTGGGCGGAGCTTGTGCAGTACAAATTCCCGCCACTAGGCTGCTTGTAGCGCTACTCATTGCCAGTTCAATGCCATTTTGTTCGTTGATCTAGCTTGTTCTGTTCTCGTGCAGTGATTGTTCTCGCTAGTGCTGTTTTGTGCTCGTGTCGTTTTTCATGATGGCAAGTTTTAATGAACAACGTGCGGCTGTGAAATTTTGCTTCTTGCTCGGTAAAAACGCCGCGGAAACAGTTGTAATGTTGAACACAGCTTACAAAGACGACGCTATTGAAAAAACCCAAGTGTACGAGTGGTTTTTGCGCTTTAAAAATGGCGACATGTCGATTGAGAACAAACCTCGTTCTGGACGACCGTCGACTTCCCGAACAGACGAAAATGTTTTGAAAGTGAAAGAAATTGTACGAACAGACCGACGACAGACCATTGACCAAATATCACAGGTTAGTGGGTTATCTTGGAGCTCAGTCCAACGCATTTTAACAGAAGACTTGACAATGAAAAGAGTCGCTGCCAAGTTTGTGCCTCGGGTTCTGACAGACACTCAAAAGGAACGTCGAATTGAAACGTGTAGTGATTTGAAACAACAGCTTGAAACTGATCCAGATTTCATGTCAAAGATCATTACGGGTGACGAGTCTTGGTGCTATGGGTACGACCCAGAAACCAAACAACAATCCAGTCAATGGAAGACTTCATTATCACCCTGACCAAAAAAAAGTCGTCAAGTCAGATCGAACATCAAAACAATGCTGATTTGTTTTTTTGATGTGAGGGGAATTGTCCATTCAGAGTTCGTTCCACCAGGCCAGACGGTAAATCAAGCTTTTTATCTTGAAGTGTTAAGAAGACTACGAAACAGCATTCGTCGTAAAAGACCTAATTTGTGGCAGACAGGGGACTGGTTTTTCCACCACGACAACGCGCCTGCACACACGGCAATCTCGGTTACCCAGTTTTTGGCGAAAAACGGCATGGTTTTGCTATCACACGCACCGTACTCACCCAATCTGGCTCCGTGTGATTTTTTCTTGTTCCCACGCATGAAAGGTCTCCGATTTAACAACGTTGATGATGTCAAGAAAAAAACGACGGATGAGCTGGCAGCCATCACTGAAGAGGAGTACAAAAAATGTTTTGAACAGTGGAAGCACCAATGGGACAAATGTATTAGTTTTAATGGAGAGTATTTTGAAGGGGATAAGGTTCTTTTGTAAAAAATTAAAAATAAATAGTTTTAAAAAATAATTCCGGTTTCTTTTGGGTACCCCTTCGTACTTACTAGGGATTAACATAAAAAAAAGAAATATCTTACTGTTCTGGCACTAGAAATACATTATTTAAGTCTCTGTTGTTGTTTAGGTCATCAGCCGAAAGGCTGGTTTGAACCTGTAGAGGTTTTACTAAGTAAAACGAGGAGCGGGGTGGTTTACCGATGCCTTCCTCACTGAGTGAAAAAATTACACATCAGCATGCCGGGCCCTCTGAAAAACACATATTTTCCACTCCTTCAAATGACACCTTCACTTCATTCACCACAGGGTCCGGCTGTATAATGAAATTCATTACTTTCAGAGGAGACAACTCTGATTAGTGTCTTTTGCACCTCTACCTCTTCTGTTCTTAAATGAGTCAGTCATTTAATTGGCTGACCATGTGATAAGAAACAGAACTATTTATTTTAGCCCTGCAACTAACAGATTGAGTGTAAATAATTTGACACTCCACCTGTCTGTTATGGGCTTATTTAAGTCTCTATACAACAAAATTTAACATTTTACAACATGTTAATTTTTCCCCGTAGTACTGCCCTATAAAGGGTTAAGTGTTTTTTTTTTTTACATCACTCATAGGAATAATTGAAGGGACATAAAATAAACTGAACAAATTGCAAATAAAATAATATCTATTTTTACTTAACATAATTATCATTGTTATTATGTAGAACAAACTACGCCTACACAATAAAGATGATAATATTTCATAATCATTCATATATATACATACAATATTTATAATAAATAAAATTAATATACATCTTAAAAATAAGTTTTGATTTTTTTTTGTTGCATTCCATTCAAAATCCCAGACAAACATTTATTTCAAATACCTGAAACAACAACAAAAATCAATAATAAATGTACGGGGTGTGTCTATTACATAATGTGACTGACGCTGTAAAAAAAATTATTTTTATTTTACACATAATCACCTTCAATATACACTCCTTCTCTATCCTTACAACGCTCCATGCAAATTTTCCATTGTTGGAAACAGTGCTGGAAGTCATCTTCTGTCAGCTCCTTCAGGACACGTGCCGCTTTCTGTTTTACTGCTTCCACAGACTCAAATCTTGTTCCTTTTAATGTAGATTTCACCTTAGGGAACAGGTAGAAGTCACGCAGACACCGTAGCATCACACATAAAAAAATCGCCAAATAAGTGAGGATTTTAAAAGCGATGTTCCTGGAACAAGTGCTGAATACTATTGTTGACTATCTGATGTTGAATTAAATTTCTTTTCGCAGACATTTCTGTATTCTTTTTGCCGAAATACCTACTGGAAGGCATTTTCTTAATAAATCTTTATAATGCATCCTGCAGCTTGAAATTAATTCTATTTTTTACAATAAAATTAGGCCTATAAAATAAATTTCACTAACCTTTTTTAAGCTGCCTTAATTTTTATTTTTCACTTTTGGTGGATCCACCATCATCAGAGTACGTTATAAAATCATTGAAACTAATTTTTTGTTATTTTAAAATCTATAGAAGATGTTACATCTTCAGTCATTTGTATAAAACTGTAGATGTAGATGAACTAAAAATTAAGGCAGCTTAATAAAAAGGATAGTGAAATTTATATAAAATAGAATGTAAAATAATTGTTTTTAAAGAAAGAAAACTGAACTTACTTGGCAGCCCAATCAGTTCGGCCATGCACTCGGGCATGTGAAGCAGTAACATTTAAATTCACTGTATTACCACCAGGGTGTAATGAATTTAAATTTATTTCTTGCCTTGTAGCTAATGGTTTCTTTTGATGTTGCTCACTGAAACAAATTAAAATAGAATAATATTCATGTTACCATACTTATTACCTTCTACAGTGAGAATCATTGTCACCTACTTATTTAAGGTAACTCCTTATACTTCACAGGTGACCAGTAACAACAGAACTGTCATCTCATAATTAAAACGCCAAGAATAAAATTCCTTAACAGCTAAAATTTTCCCATAAGAGTCAGGTGAAGTGTTAAATTATTTGCACTCGATCTACTAGTTCCATGGCTACAAAAAATAGTTCTCGCTCTTATCACATGGTCAGCCAATTGTATGACTGAAGCATTTAAGAACAGAAGAGGTAGAGGTGTAAAACACACTAATCACAGTTATCTCCTACTTAATTATACAGCCAGACCCTGTGGTGAAGAAGTGAAGGTGTCATTTGCTGGGTGGAAAGTAAATGGTTTTTAGAGGGCCTGGCATGCTGATAAGCTTACTTTTCAACTCAGTGAGGAAGGCGATTGTAAACCACCTCACTCCTCATTTTACCTAGTAAAACTTTTAGAGGTTTAAACCAGCCTTTCAGTGCATGACCTAAATAACAATGTAGAAAAAGAAAGTATTCTTCCCATGTAGATTTTTTTAAATCCAGTTTTCACTGAAAATACATGATTCCAAGCCCGCTGAACACCAAAAAAACATGTTTTTAGCGATTCGTCTGTGTGTGTGAACAAAATATAGTACAATTCGAAACTTGAAACTTAAGTTTGTTACTACTATGGGAAACCAGCATGAAAATGTTCATCAAACTTGGTCAACTGGTAGTAGTAGTTTTTTTACAATTTCCTTAAAAACTGCTTTTAAAAATTCACCTCATTTAATACATTTTTATCTCCACAAGATAGGTTAAGCACCATATCTGCTGAAATTCTTGGGAGGGCTGTGCTCTCGTGGTAAAAATGTTTACTTTTGTGACCTTAAAGAAAAAAATATAATAATATAATTAACGTTTTACGTAATTATCAAGTAAACCTTCAAAAGTATTTAAACACTCTTTCAATTGTTTATGTAAACAATTAAAGCTACTTTTGTTGTACAGTACTTACTTATTAAGAAGATTTGTTGATTGACCAGCCACATATCTTGCGACTGAAAGATAATGTTGCTTAGCGCTAATTTTTTTCCTTTGTACTGGACTTTCAGTTTTGTACCAGATTCTATTTTCTTTCATATGTCTAACGTCGGACTGTGTTATCGATTTAGTCCTGCAAACAAGAAAACTAAATTCAAATATTAACAACCTAATTTCACAAAATATACAAGAAAGATGGTCTTGTCAACTGTACTATAGTCGAGACCATGTTGCAACCTTACAGTGAGCTAAAGAAAACAAGACTCACTATCATTAGATAGAATTGTATTTGTTATTCAGCATGAAAATAATGCAATACATCCTAAGGATAGATCTCATGGTCTGGTTACACAACACGAGTTGCTGACCTGATACTAGGCAACTACTGCACCTGTGTACTCACTTGACAGTAGTCGACTTGCCTTGCCTGGTCACACAAGTGGGAGCTGTTGGCGTGGAAGTAGACAACTACTGCACAAGTGTACTCACATGACAGTAGTCGACTTGCCTTGCCTGGTCACACAAGTGGGAGCTGTTGGCGTGGAAGTAGACAACTACTGCACAAGTGTACTCACATGACAGTAGTCGACTTGCCTTGCCTGGTCACACAAGTGGGAGCTGTTGGCGTGGAAGTAGACAACTACTGCACAAGTGTACTCACATCTTTTCAGTAGCTAGGTCTCGTGGAACCACTATTCCAAACACAAAAACACATGGAGCAACAAAGAATGCACCTGGCATGGTCCCTGGCTTACGAACTACTGTCATTTTGCAATACCATGCAAGTTGATGTCCAAGTCGCATGCAAAAGCTATTCAAATTTATGGGTACATTTGTGATTAAGTCATTTCTTGGGTTAGTTGGAATATAGAAGGTGGGGTAAAGCTATTCAAATTTATGGGTACTTTTGGAATCAAGTCATTCCTTGGGTTAGTTGGAATTTACAGGGAATCCAGAGGGTTCCCTCACCACACTACAAGCTGCTTGTGGTGTGGTGAGGAAAGACGATTAAAAACAAAAAATGTTGTATAACTCATTTATACATATAGTAACTCAAATGTGAGGTACTAACCAACTCACACATGACAGCAGTAACTCGTAATATGATGCGGTTACATGTTGGGAGTACCTGACTAGGCCAGCTTGGATGCTAGCTCGCACTGTGTAACCAGGCCATTAAGGATGTTCAATAAATTCATGATCATCTACACTACAGAAGGAAAAATTATCATGTAAAGCAACAAACGTACAAGGGGAACATGCTGATTGAATTGAAACCGAAATAAAACATTTACATCCTTCTTGAAATGCCCGTAATTAATAAAAAATACTAAAAATGATATTAATTAAAAAATAATAGTTTTTTATTGGCTTGAGGGAAGAAGAAGCTTGGAAAGCTGGTCACACAAGTGGGAGCTGTTGGCGTGGAAGTAGACAACTACTACACCTGTGTACCTCACTTGACAGTAGTTGACTTGCCTTGCCTGGTCACACAAGTGGGAGCTGTTGGCGTGGAAGCAGACAACTACTGCACAAGTGTACTCACTTGACAGTAGTCGACTTGCCTTGCCTGGTCACACAAGTGGGAGCTGTTGGCGTGGAAGTAGACAACTACTACACCTGTGTACCTCACTTGACAGTAGTTGACTTGCCTTGCCTGGTCACACAAGTGGGAGCTGTTGGCGTGGAAGTAGACAACTACTGCACAAGTGTACTCACTTGACAGTAGTCGACTTGCCTTGCCTGGTCACACAAGTGGGAGCTGTTGGCGTTGAAGTAGACAACTACTGCACAAGTGTACTCACATGACAGTAGTCGACTTGCCTTATATCACCTCTATAACGATAGGAGTAATTTAATATAATTACAAATTTCTAATGCAGAAAACAAATTATGCTGACACAGACTAAATGATGTAAACCATGAAGAGAAGATAAATAAGCCTATAGGCTCATTGGAAAAAACAACTTTAATTGATTCTACATAATTTAATTATGTAGAAAATTGCTTCTCGTTGCAGGGCTAAAATAATTAGTTCTGTTTCTTATCACATGGTTAGCCAATTTAAAGACTGAATCATTTAAGAACAGAAGAGGTATAAGTGTTAAAGACACTAATCACAGTTATCTCCTCTGAAAGTAATGTACATCATTATAAAGCCAGATCATGTGGTTAATGAAGTAAAGGTGTCATTTGTAGAGTGGAGAGTGGAAGATATGTGCTTTTCAGAGGATCCGGCATGCTGATAAGCGTACTTTTCCATTCAGTGAGAAAGGCTATTGTAAACCACCTGACTTCTCGTTTTACTTAGTAAAATCTCTACAGGTTCAAACCAGCCTAAAGGGGCTGATGACCTAAACAACACATAATTTAATGTACAACATGTGAATTTTCATACCATTTATTTATATTTTAAAGGTTGGAGGTATATAGATTTTTTCCCCCATAACAGGCAGGTGGAGTGTTCAATTATTTGCACTCAATTTGCTAGTTCCAGGGCTACAAAAAATAATGAATTAATACAATAATTTCACTAACCTTCTTTTTAAACTGCGTCACCTTTATTTTAATTTTCACTTACACGTGTTTCGGTGGATCCACCATCATCAGAGTAAATAACATATAATTGAAACTAAAAACATTATTTATTAAAAATCTATAGAAGATGATACATCTTCAGTCACTTGTATAAAATTTAGTTTTTATTTTATTTTAAAATTAAGTTTTATACAAGTGACTGAAGATGTATCATCTTCTATAGATTTTTAATAAATAATGTTTTTAGTTTCAATTATATGTTATTTACTCTGATGATGGTGGATCCACCGAAACACGTGTAAGTGAAAATTGAAATAAAGGTGACGCAGTTTAAAAAGAAGGTTAGTGAAATTATTGTATTAATTCATTATATGAAATAGAAATATTTAAAACTGCAGGATGCATTATAAAGATTTATTTTTGTACAAAAAAAAAAAATAAGTTTTTTTTTCTTATCACATGGTAAGCCAATTATATGACTGAAACATTTAACAGAACAGGTACAGGTGTAAAAGACACTAGTCACAGTTATATCCTCTAAAAGTAATGAATAATTATATTATACAGGCAGACCTTGTGGTGAATAAAGTGAAGATGTTATTTGTAGGGTGGAAAGTAAATGCTTTTCAGAGGGCTGACATTCTAATAAGCATAATTTTTCACTCGGTGAGAAAGCAATGGTAAACCACCTCACTCATCATTTGATTCATTCACTCATTATTTGATTGATGAAACATTTTACAGTGTGCACAAATTCCTTTCTAAATAGTTTTGGTTGAAAAGGATTTAACTTCTAATTAATCAAATATTGGGTACTATTTGATACAAAGGGGTTAATGACAAGCCTACTGAATTAAGCAGTAGCGGGAAAAAATGATTGGTAAGTGATGAATTTATCATTGTGTTTGACTATTTAATTTTTAATTTTGGGTGATATTTGATTCAATGGGGTTCATGACAAGCCTACTGAATTAAGCAGTAGCGGGAAAAAATGATTGGTAAGTGATGAATTTATCATTGTGTTTGACTATTTAATTTTTAATTTTGTGTGATATTTGATTCAATGGGGTTCATGACAAGCCTACTGAAGTAAGCAGTAGCAGAAACAATTTTTTGGTGGTAAGTGATGAATTTATCATTGGTGATAAACTTTCAGTTTATCAGTTTTATCTTGACATGTACTATACTCCCTTTGGAGTCTCCTGGATGCAAAAAAAAAACCAAAAGTCATAAAACAGATTTGATTTATGATTAAGACAAGCTTAGGAACCACTTTTTCAAAAACTAAAGGCACAAAAAAGAAATTTTTAAATACAGTACTACTATATCGTGTAATAAAATTTACAAGCCAGTGGGTAGTTACTAAAAGCAGAATCAATCAAAACTATTTTCATTCCATTAAAATGCATCCAAAAAATAACTGTATATATTTGTATACTAGAACAAGTGCTTCTGTATTTTGTTAAGAATAACAAAATAGAAAACACTAAATCTCTATTGTAATTTCTGAGAAAAGAGGATCAATAAATTTATTTAGATATTTTCTGGCGATAGATTATTATTTATTTATTTAATGTCGCATCAACTGCAACGGTCATTAGTGACAATGTTCGAGTGTAATTCTTGTGAGGATGAATTATTTTTTTGTAACGTACGAAAATATGCTGTGGATGAGTGGGATTTGAACCCACGACCACATGATGAGAGACGAGCATGTTAAATCGATCAGCATAGAACGCTGGAAGATTGTGTGACTATCATCATTGTGTGACTATCAATAGATCTGTTGACTACAGATAAGAGTCAACAAGTCTCCAAACATGATGCTTAGAGGGTTTTACTTTGTGCTTGGTCAAGTACCCTTTAGATTCCCTACAATGAGCTCTCCAAACTAGTAAAGAGCATTCACTGTTTCAACCAGTCACCGTGATCACGGTGACAGTGATTTTGCGTTCACCGTTACTTTTAATAGTTACTACTGATTTAGTAATAACTGTGTATACACTTGTATATTTTTTAGATTTTATCATAATCATAATTAATCATAATTTCAGTTGTTATTTCATGATAACAACTGCAGTTTTGATAAATTAAAAAAATGGGCTGCATATATAACTAAAATTAAAAATTTAGCCTAAAACAGATCAACAAGGGATAAACAAGGTATCCTAAATTAGTAATATAAAGAACATTTTGTATAAAAAAAGAGAAAATACAAGAAACAATTTACAACTGAAAAAATTAACAACGCACAATATAAATAAAATAGCTAGGTAAAACACGGCGTGCAATAAAAATAACACTGTAAT
Source organism: Catonia carolina (assembly GCA_035578175.1). NCBI lineage: Eukaryota > Metazoa > Arthropoda > Insecta > Hemiptera > Achilidae > Catonia > Catonia carolina. Next base: position 197,709,235 of record JAQMRL010000001.1, on the reverse strand, counting down.
GTAATTATGTTACCGCGATCAGAAATATAAAGGAACTACCCTCGTTTTGTTTAATCTAGTTGCTGAGAAACATAACAAGGGGAGAGACTAAGAGAGGGAGAGAGAAGTACGGTGAACATTCGCCGTGTCGTTCTGTCTTCCGGTGACAGAAGAGTAAGCGATCATAGTAACAGTGACTGGGGAACGGTTACTCGCCTATCTGAATAACTGTGGTCACTGTGAATTATAAGTAACCATGACTCGCTCACAGTGACAGTTCTTTTGTCTCTTCTCTACTCCAAACGGGTCCTGAACAGTACACTGGCATGAGAACCCCACCACCTCATGATGTACCTAAACAAACCGATTTAGTTTCTTACCAAAACCTTAGGTAGGCTACTAACAGGACATGCCCCAGGGTAGCACCGGATCAGTATAACAGGATTGACAGACCACACCTCACCCTCACACACACTGAGCGATGGACAACAGATTTAATCCTTCATGGACTATTGACGGACATATCTGCATGGACTCTTGGGAGTCTGGCAGATACTTATTAGTACAATATGGTCATGCTAATCCAAGCCCTCCAGTAATCCGAACGATCACTTATTATCATGTTTTTAATTATTTTTTTAGCATTTAAAAAAATTCTTTAAAAAGTCTAATAAGACTTTTTATTTGAATGAAAAAGTGGAGGAGTACCGGAATCAATGGCGGCAACATTTGGAACGGATGCCAGAGGAGAGAATACCTCTAAAAGTGACTGAATACGTTCCAGTTGGAAGAAGGGAGGTGGGAAGACCTCGAAGAAGATGGCAGTAGTCGAGATGTACGGGTTGGAATGTCTCGTGTTTCTGTAGAAGTGCAGGATGGTTTGTGAGTTCGGAACAGGCTTATGCCTGATCCTTGATAGTAAGAAGAAGAAGAAGAAGTCTAATAAATGGAGTGCGGACCACTGAAAAGAAATGCATTGAAAGCAGCAGGTAAACCTAATGCTGAGCAGGCTTTATACTCATGGTTTTTAAAAGAAAGAGCAAGGCAATCTATAGTCAGTAGAAACATTCTCCACCCAAAAGCGATGTTTTTCTACAAGGAAATGACCGGGAAAGATGACTTTCAAACCAGTAATGGCTGACTGGACAAATTTAAAAAACAATACGGTATTAGACTGCCCATAACAGACAGGTGGAGTGTCAAATTATTTACACTCAATCTGTTAGTTGCAGGGCTAAAATAAATAGTTCTGTTTCTTGTCACATGGTCAGCCAATTAAATGACTGAATCATTTAAGAACAGAAGAGGTAGAGGTGTATTGTGAAACTAATCAGAGTTATCTCCTCTGAAAGTAATGAATTTCATTATTATACAGCCAGACCCTGTGGTGAATGAAGTGAAGGTGTCATTTGCAGAGTGGAAAATATGTGCTTTTCAGAGGGCCCGGCGTGCTGATAAATGTACTTTTCCATTCAGTGAGTTGTGGCAATGGTAAACCACCTCACTCCTCATTTTACTTAGTAAAACCTCTACAAGTTCAAACCAGCCTTTCAGCTGATGACCTAAACAACACGGTATTATACTACCTTAACTGTTACCGGTGAAAAAAATTCTAATGATATCGACGATTTTATGGACTTTAAAACAAAATTCCAGGATGAAGTAAAACAAACGGGGTTTAACAGCAGATTAAGTTTACAACGGAGATAAGTCGGCATTGTACTGGAAAATGATGCCAATAAAAACCTCAGCTCACAAGAGGGAAAAGACTGCTGCTGGATTCCAAGTTAAAAAAGATTGTATAACATTTTTCCCGTGTAGTAAGAGCACTGCTCCCACGTTTTGGCAAAAAGATATAGTATGTGAAAAAATCGGTTTTTTTTTATTTACGATTCTAAGGTAATTTTTTGCGCTTTTTTCAAAAATTCTATTGCCAAATCTGTACGAGTTATAGTTTTCAAGATACAATGATGGCAAAAAGCTGTATGTACATCTGTTTTGAGAAATTTTAGAGGCAAAATGGTGTATGTGTTAATAAATTGGTAATTAAAGATTGGCACAAAGATGTATGAATTCTTTTCACCACTTTTCCTTTCTGAAAACACTGAAAATCCCATTGCTATAAAACGGGAATATGATGTATGTGCGATTAATACTTTTTACTTTAGTAAATTATGTTGTTAAAATAGTTTTAGGCAATGGTAAAATGGGTTAAATGGCTTATGCTTCTTTTTGGTATGTTTTATATCATTTGCATTTAGAGAAAGGCACACGGCAGAAGGATGTGTGCTCAAATAATACCTTTTGCCTATGAAATGCTGTAAATTAACTATCCAAAACAAATATAAAAAAAGGTGTATACTATATTTTACATTATGTTTACTGCTGCTCGTGAACAGTCATTCCATAAGGCAAAAAGGTGTATGAACTTAATACACCGTTTTGCCGCTCATACACAATGAGATTTTGTTTTGGTGTTAGTTTCAGATTATGTCCAACCTTATGCTGTATATTCATACAGCCTAAGGTAATCTATTCATGCTATTCTATTCTTCTATTCTTGCTAAGGCAAAAAGGGGTAAATGGACTTTACAGCTTTTTGCCAATACAGACTGCGTTTGATGCAATTAATGAAATGGCTGTAAACAGTCGGTGCACCTTTCTGCCATAGTTTCACTTACTTTTTTGGATTTTTTCCCTTTAAGGAAAAATGGTTTAACTGACTTTTTAGGGTTTTTACAAGTTTTTTTACAAATTTTTGACTATGTAGTCATAAACAGAATATTAAAATCTATAACAATACATAAAGTACTCAATTAGAAAGTCATTTACAACAAAACGGCCGCTATTTAAACTTTGAATGCAATTTCTGAAAAGTTGTGTTTTTGGCATACACCTTTTTGCCTTTTTAGGGGAGACTGGCAGTCACAAGTTACCATTGTTTGTTTTAAATTTGTATTTTCTTTCAAAATGATATGAAAATCATACTGTAATAGATTTCAAATAAGGTATCGATTATAATTTTGTGTTCTCGTATTTTGTTAAATCTGTTTTTTTTACCCGAATACAGGATATCGAATTTGTAATTTAATTGCCGAAATCTAAGATTGTAGACATCGATAATCCGCAAAGGTCTGACTTCTTGTTTGGACTACCGCATTTATACTGTAGGCCTATACTAGGTTTTCTTGGTTTTTTGTAACTCTTCACCTATTTTTAAAGGCATTAGCCACCACTGCATCCTAAATAAATTTTACCAAATAGGAACAACCCACCGGATTGGTCTAGAGGTCAAGTCGTCGCCAAAATCAGCTGTTTAACAGCTGATTTTCGGAGACGAAGGTTCCTGGTTCAAATCCTAGTAAAGGTAGTTACTTTTATATGGATTTGAATACTAGACAGTGGTTACCGGTGTACTTTGATGGTTGGCGTTCAATTAACCATACTCTCTCAGGAATGATCGACCTGGGTCTGTACAAGACTACACCTCATTTACACGTCACACACATCATCCTCATCTCATTGGGTCATGCGGTTGCTTATTGTTTTAAATTGAACAAATTGCAACGTACACATATTAGGAATTTAAAAAAAAAAAAAAAAATAGGAACAACAAAACTGTTCTGATGCTGCTGCTCCATCGATACCTCCATTATACGCAGACAGTCACAAGAAAGTAAAAATATTATTTATTTTCTTTTGTAAACCCTAATGCATGTACGTTACAATCTGTTCAATTCAGAACAATAAGCAACCCCATGACCCAATGAGATGAGGATAATAAAATGTATGACGTGTAAATGAGGTGTAGTCTTGTGCAGACTCGGGTCGACCATTCCTGAGAGAGTATGGTTAATTGAACCCCAACAATCAAAGTACACTGGTAGCCACTGTCTAGCATTCAAATCCATATAAAAGTAAAGACCTTTACTAGGATATGAACCAGGAACCTTTGTCTCCAAAAATCAGCTGTTAAACAGCTGATTTTGGCGACAACTTTACCTCTAGACCAACCCGGAGGTTAAAAATATTATAGCAAAAATATTCTTTAAAAATTTGCATAAATTCCAAAAAAAAATTCTAACCTCATAAAATATACTACAGACTAAAAACCTATAACTGACTGATAGAATTAAATTTGACTAATAAAATTACATTACTGAATACTATTTTAACTAAAGAAAGAAAAGAAGAAACTATAAATCATGCTTATGGAAATGATTACGAACCCTAAAAGATCTGACAGATCTTTTTCATTAATAATGACTTGTTGAGTCTGTAAAGGCGGTGCTAAACGAATCGTACTTTGTGCCGACGGATTCTGTTGGTTTATGCTAACACGTTCGTTCTCTGTAAATGATGGAACACCACTTAGACGTTGACCTACCTGGAAGTATGGCTGCCTGGAAAAGCAAAAACAATTCATTAATTTTATTGCGAGCATTATTTAAACAAGTGATGTTTACTATTAAGGGGGTAGTCAACCCAGAAAATGAAAATGAAAACTACAGGCTATAATGTATCATTATACCATGCGTTCGGAAAGTCGCTGTGCACTGGAATTGTGACTATGGATTTATGAAAATATGTATAAAGAAATGACTAAGCATTTTGGAAAAAAATTTATTCAATACCTTAATTACATTGTTAAACCGTGATTACATTGTTTATAGAAGGTGTTCGAAATGACCTCCATTGGCATCAATACAGCATTGCACTCGTTTCATTTTGTTTGCAAACACCTTTCGCAACTGAAGAACAGTGATTCCTTGAATGCATGCCGTTATTGCGGCTTTAAGTTCGTCAATCGTGTGTGGTCTGTTCCGATACACAGTTTGTTTCGCCGCACCCCATAAAAAGAAATCGGGGGGAGTCAGATCAGGAGATCTTGCAGGCCACAAATTCTTTGAAATTATTTGTTCACCAAACACGTTGCATAACGTTTTATACAGTTGCGAAAGGTGTTTGCAAACAAAATGAAACGAGTGCAATGCTGTATTGATGCCAATGGAGGTCATTTCGAACACCTTCTATAAACAATGTAATCACGGTTTAACAATGTAATTAAGGTATTGAATAAATTTTTTTCCAAAATGCCTAGTCATTTCTTTATACATATTTTCATAAATCCATAGTCACAATTCCAGTGCACAGCGACTTTCCGAACGCACGGTATATTTTAAATGAAAGAGTAATTTACTAGTAATGATCTACCACTTGAACTAGGCCAAAAAAATAATTACAGCCCCTAATATAAGAGTGTGAGTGGAAAAGCGGGCTTTTACGGGGAATCAAATATCTCAGAGGAACCAAGAAAGATATCAACATGATTCTTGTGCTAAAAAATACAGAAAACTACTGTCTATTATCTGTTGTATGCTATTGTATATATTTCTTCTTACAAAAAATTAATTGGACAAAAACCATATTTTCAAAAACATTTATTTTATGCATTCACAAATTATTTTTTAACTAAATTTCTACTAAGTTTTTTTGTAATAATCATTCGTCAGATAATCGAGCAAAAAATTATGAACATTTGAAAAAAAAATCATCCAAATACCTCTGATAAAAACCAGAATATTTAATTCCCAAGAATATACAATCATGCAAAAACTACATTTCCGGAAAACTTTAAAGTTGAAGGAATAATTTCACTTGCCTTGCTAGTGAGCTTTATTTTAAGCAAATGTTTATAACTTTTTGTCAACGTACAAACAAAGTAAACACATGCTGTGATTTAGAAAATGTTAAACTTCAAATAAATGCAAAAACCAATCAAAATTTTTAAAAATCATCTTCTTGAGTTGACTACCCTCTTAACATTGTTATTGTGTTACAAACCGTTCTAGTACAAGCAAAAGTTACTAACTAAAAAATTTGACTTTGTGAGTTATGCACATCACAAGAATAGTAAAAAATCTGCTCTTTCCAATGGCAAAACTCACTAAGTTGTACGAGGTATAATAAAAGAGTTTCTATTTCATATAATGAATTAATACAATAATTTCACTAACCTTCTTTTTAAACTGCGTCACCTTTATTTTAATTTTCACTTACACGTGTTTCGGTGGATCCACCATCATCAGAGTAAATAACATATAATTGAAACTAAAAACTTTATTTATTAAAAATCTATAGAAGATGATACATCTTCAGTCACTTGTATAAAACTGATTTAAAATTAATTTATTTTAATTTATCCCTTCTCATATTTAGAAATATGAGAAGGGATAAATTAAAATAAATTAATTTTAAATCAGTTTTATACAAGTGTATAAAATAAGTGTTTATACAAGTATATTTAGAAATATGAGAAGGGATAAATTAAAATAAATTAATTTTAAATCAGTTTTATACAAGTGACTGAAGATGTATCATCTTCTATAGATTTTTAATAAATAAAGTTTTTAGTTTCAATTATATGTTATTTACTCTGATGATAGTGGATCCACCGAAACACGTGTAAGTGAAAATTAAAATAAAGGTGACGCAGTTTAAAAAGAAGGTTAGTGAAATTATTGTATTAATTCATTATATGAAATAGAAATATTTAAAACTGCAGGATGCATTATAAAGATTTATTTTTGAATAAAAGAGTTGTTAGTGTTTTGTATATTTCACTAACTCTTGTTTTTTTTCTTTCTTTGCAAAAAGTCACTAAATTCTAATGGAAAAAAGGTATTTAGAAAAGAAAAATTCTCATTATTATGTCAAGCAAATATCATTTAACTGTACTTTCATGACTTCTGCCTTTTGAATAATGTGACATTATGACTAGCAAATGTCACTAGTGTTTATTAAGTCTGGTTAGTGAATTTTCCCCATTAACGTTCAACCTACATCGTTATATTGTAATAAACAAATGTTATTAAATGAAGGTAGTGAATTTTGCCTGACAACTTATAAACTAGGTTTAGCATTTTAACCGTTTGTAACCCAGTGTGGCATAGAAGTCACATTGGAGTGAAATAACAGACATAAAAATTTTAATTGTTAGCGACTACTTTGGATTAAAGAGCGCTGGATGTGAAGTATAATAATTTTCTGTACCCTAGCCAAGAATCGAACCTGAGACCTCCACTTTGCAGTGTAAGATGCTGACCACTACGCCACGCAGGTGACCATTAGTTTCTTTTTAAAGTTAATTTTAGTTTTAAATATTCGTGTTTACTAAAATAAAGTAGCATTTCTTCGAGTAAGTTAAATGTACATACAAGTATATTTTTTAGACTATAAATAGTAATTTTATCCATTTTACCAGTATTTTTGAATTGTAACATTTGTTAAGTCTTAAATAATGCTTTGATATTAAAATCATATTTAGTTTTTTTGCTCGAATTAAAGTTAAGAGAATATTGTTTAGGAAACCTGAATATGATTTTACTAATTCATATTGTTGGGAACTTTGATATCAAGTCCCAATGTGACGTAGGCCTATGTGTCACACTTTTTTGTCAGGCCATCAAAAAAGCTGAAGGTCTAAAAGTGATTTGATTACTGTTAAATGTCGGTACCCACCGGGTTGGTCTAGAGATAAAGTCGTCGCCAAAATCAGCTGTTTAACAGCTGATTTTCGGAGACAAAGGTTCCTGGTTCAAATCCTAGTAAAGATAGTTACTTTTATACGGATTTGAATGCTAGACAGTGGTTACTCTTTGATGGTTGGGGTTCAATTAACCATACTCTCTCAAGAATGATCGACCTGAGTCTGTATAAGACTATACCTCATTTACACGTCATACATATCATCCTTACCTCATTGGGTCATGGGGTTGCTTATTGTTCTGAATTGAACAGATTGCAATGTAAACGTACACATATTAGGAATAAAAAACAAAGTCAGTAAAGTGTATGAAGAAATGTACACATATTTATTAGTGTAAAGTTGAAAAATTTGGGATTGAAAGGGAAAAAAATTGAGAGGAAAAAGTCATTATGTTGTGGTTAATGAATTTTGCCTAACCTAAAATAATAGGCTATTAACATTAAAATGCTAACGTCCTTAAGAGTAGTAGGTAGCCTGTGAATTTTTAAATTATGTATAAAATTGGATGCACATTTATTTACAAAACTTTAACAGAGCTACGAGAAAATAAATTACAGTAACAGAGCTATGAGAGCAAGTATTGGCAACGTTGCTGGCAAGTCATTGGCTAGCTATGAAGTGGGCAGGGGGGGGGGGGGCAATGCGTATGTTCAGAGCTCATCACCCTTGAAAAATAATTTATGTAGTCTAAATTTTACATTATATTATTTTCATATCCAAATACCCCATGGGGTCGGTCTAGTGCATTCATGGGCAAAGTACGGCCCATGACATGGTGCTGAATCACCGCCTTTTCAATCTCTTCAAGGTGTCATAATTATTGAACACGACTTGGATATTTTCAGTACCTATGCCAAACTATTTAATATGGACTGTTGTTGTTGTTAAGGTCATCAGCCAAAAGGCTGGTTTGAACCTGTAGAGGTTTTACTAAGTAAATCGAGGAGTGAGGTGGTTTACCAATGCCACAACTCACTGAGTGGAAAAGAACGCTTATCAGCATGCCAGGCTCTCTGAAAAGCACATATTTTCCACTCTGTAAATGACACTTTCACTTCATTCACCACAGGGTCTGGCTGTATAATGAAATTCATTACTTTCAGAAAAGATAACTCTGATTAGTGTCTTTTACACCTCTACCTCTTCTGTTCTTAAATGGTTCAGTCATTTAATTGCCTGACCATGTGATAAGAAACAGAACTATTTATTTTAGCCCTGCAACGAACAGATAAAGTGTAAATAATATGACACTCCACCTGTCCGTTATGGGCAGAAACGTGGACTATGAATCAGTAAAATCAGAATTGCAGCTTTAAGAATAAGAATTTATTCCAATGTATAGATACTGAAGTCACGAGATTACCTTTTGCGTATGTATGGGCTGTGAGGAAGGAAAGTAAAATATTTGCAGTGCTGCCAACCTCAACAGTGAGACACTACCCGTACATTTCACTACAGTGCAGTTTCTAGACACTACTACACTGCAGTTTCTATGTAAATTTTGTAAGCTGTGGATTATTCCGAGAAAATGTTTTCTTCATAAAACTTATAAGAAATAAAAATGACCTTTTATATAACCGCCTATAGCTTAATTACATGACTAGAAATGTTTGATTTACTGTAATTACGAATGAATCCCCTTCTTTACTATTGCTGTCATGGCGTTTTCATTATCAGTCTCTCTAGTATCTACCTAACCATTTTCTTTTTTTACCAGGTGTCAACAAAACTGTTAAAGAATAGCTTCCTCACGTCCTTAATTTCCTTCTTTATTTTTCATATTGTGGAAAGATAAACATCACAGTAGTTAGCCACTCGCTCATGGCTTTTGTTAAGAGGCACAGATAGGCATTTTTGTTTAGCTCCAACTTCGCAACATTTTATTACATTGCGCTCAGCACTGTGAATAGTTCGACCATACTTTCGAGAAACCGACATTTCTGTTTATGGTAACAAACAGCTATATTCGTACAGTTAACCTACAAAAGGTTCCGCGATATACTGTATATTATGCTCTGGGTATAGTATAAGTTATCATGTTTGTAGTACTGAAATTAAAGCAGTCGCGCATGCGCACTGATGCTTTCCCCCTTTCCCCCTTTACACCTCGTTGGAAACAAGGGCAAACTCATGACTCAAGTGACTATAGCCCTGAGTTGAAGCATTTTTTTCTAAACATTTCAAAAGTAGCCTTCTACAGGACCCTTTCAAAATTAACCTTTGCAAATTTGAGATCTCCAAGCCAAAAAACTGAACAACATTGATTAATATTTTTTAAAAAAATCATAATTCTTGTAATATTGTAACTGTACAAGAATTTTTTTTTCCAATCTTCAAAAATTAATAGAATAAGCTTTTTTGAATAGGCCTACTTAGCAACATTTTTAATAAATCATAATTTTTGGAAATACCTGAGTGCATGATGAGCGGTAGGTCTTTTACTGGGATTCCAATGCATTAATGCTTCAAGTAAAATAATTCCATCACGACTAGCATGCGGTATAATCGAACCAAGTGGCGTCCGACGGAATTGTGGAAACCTGAAGTTCATTGCACTTGCTAACTGATGACCTTCATACCATTCACGCTGAAAAGAATATTAAAGGAATAAAAATTTATAACCAAACAAAAAATATTATATAGGCCTACAAGTTTTGCCAATAAAAATTGAGGGACCTTTTCCGTTATTTCACATCATCAAAATATCGTACGAATGCACCTTTACTGTTCGACCCAGCAACTGCCTACTGCACGTGCAGGCAATCGCTTGATTCTTTTATTTTCGGTTGTTTTCATTTTCATTATATTTTTGGTTGGTTTTTCCTTCATTCTTTTAAAAGTTTCACAAATTACTTACAAGCTTTATTTTACAAATTACAAAACAATTAAGATCAAACAATTTACAGCCGGCCGCATTGGTGCAGTTGGTAACGTGCTCGCCTCTCATCATGCGGTCCTGGGTTCGAATCCCACTCAGGCATGGCATATTTTCATACGTTACAAAAAATCATTTCATCCTCCATTGTAAACAGTTACACCCCAACATCATCGCAAATGACCTTAGTAGTTGATGCGACGTTAAATAAATGAATGAATTAAAAAAAAACAATTACAAAAAATTAAAATGTATAAAGAAAGAAAATAACACAATTTATTAAAAAATACTGAAAATAACACAAATTTATTTATTCTTATATATATAAATACGTAAAAATAATTTTGACATGCAAAGCAAACAACCAACTGATGTGTATTAATAAACATACAAACAATATCTTCAATATTAATTATATTGAGTGGGAGTCATCAGTCATAACAACAAAGATGCGTTTACACGAGGCGACTTTAAGGGGAGCAGACTGATTTTAATAAAAAATATTGATTTTTCAATTTTACCATTTATTGATAGATCGTTTTCCCTTTTTTAAATTGATATATAACACGAGATTCGTTGCTTTTTTTGTTGAGAAAAATTATGTTTTTACGCTGATGGGGTACGTAGTGTTTATTTCGATATTTATTCACGTTTTTCATTTTTGTAAATTGAGATAATAATGTTACTGCTCTAACATTACGGAGATCGCATTCACATAAAAACAATAATTTCTAAAACGTATAGGAATCAGCTGTAAAGCAAGATAAAAATATTGGTGTGTTTTTGTTTAGAAGTTAATTTCAATTGGCAATAGGTGTTTCCGTTACGGTATTAGGCTTTTACTACATCCGCATTTTCCGCATATTGTATTTTTTGACTTTAGGTACACTTATTTCAGGAACCATCCCACCTAGGAGTGTGAAATTTCACACACTAAATTTTAGTACTAAGGTGTCTATTTACTCCAGGGTATTTCAAAAATTTTGGAGTTTTTATTTTTTGGGTGTCTTTTTCATTAAAAAAATGTGGGCTACATTTGAACATTTTTTGAGAATAAAAGTCATTTTTAGATTGGATAAAGATACATGAAAAATCTCTGGTACAAAGTTTTAAAACGGTACTGTAGATAGGTGTGCCAAAGCTCAGCTGTGTAGCTTTAACGGTTCCTACAAAAACTCTACCTAAGTTAGTATTGCAGGTATAGTCTAGGGATAATGAAAATGGTCTGCTCCCCTTAAGGTTACAGATAGTGTGATGTAAAATAACGGAAAAAGGTCCAAACTGAGGTTACATGTATATATTTTAGACTACACAAATAACTTATTAAGATAATAAAATGGACTGCTCCCATGGCGTAGTGACAAACACGCTAGTCTACAAAGCAAAAGGTCCCGAGTTTGATTCCTGGTTAGGGTATGGAAATTCTAACACATTCAAAACTGCTGTTACCATACTAAAACTGAGAGTGGTCGCTAATGACCAAGCTGTCTGCTGTTTAGGTCAACAACCAAAAGGCTGGTTTGAACCTCTATTGGTTTTACTAAATAAAAACGACGAGTGAGGTGGTTTACTATTCCCTTCCTCACAGAATTGTAGAGTATGCTTATCAGCATGCCAGGTCCTCTGAAAAGCACCCTTTTCCCACCCTGCAAATTACACCTTCACTTTATTCACAACAGGGTCTGGCTATATAGTGAAATTTATTACTCTCAGAGGAGGTAACTCTGAGTAGTGTCTTTTACATCTCTACCTCTTCTGTCTGCCTATAGCGTTAAATTATTTGCACTTGATCTGCTAGCTCCAGAGCTACAAAAAAATAGTTCTGTTTCTTATCACATGGTCAGCCAATTATATGACTGAAGCATTTAAGAACAGAAGAGGTAGAGGTGTAAATGACAGTAATCAAGAGTTATCTCCTCTGAAAGTAATGAATTTCATTATACAGCCAGACCCTGTGGTGAATGAAGTGAAGGTGTCATTTGCAGGGTGCAAAATGCATGCTGATTAGCATACTTTTCCACTCAGTGAGGAAGGCATAAGTAGGCCTAAACGACCTCACTCCTCGTTTTACTCAATAAAGCCTCTAGAGGTTCAAACTAGCATTTTAGCTGATGACCTAAACAACAACAATTTTATAAACCCTAAAAGTATGACTTTGCATGTTATCTTGAATTTCGAGTATCCAAAATTGGGTCCACCTCTACATTTCAGTTAAGTGAGGTTTTAATGTATAAGTAACGCAATATAAGTTGACGATTGTCAGCGAGAGAAATATGCGGGGGTTGGAAGTACTACTAAAGCACATATTATGTGCTTTTCTAAATACATCATAGCGACAGCTCTAACCATGAGATCTTATGCTTTTGGGTTGGCCGATGTAAGTAGGATAGATAATAGTATACTGTCCTCCCTCCGCATGATAGGCGCAATCGTCAACTCATAGCGCGTTTTTTAAGAAAACTTATACATTTTTACTTTCGCTTGCCTACATGAATATATAGAAAGGAAAGCATTGTTTTATTGTCGATTTTTCGAAATTGAGTTTTCACCGGATCTACACGTTTTCAGACCCCCTGAACCCAAAGAACATGTTTTTAGCGATTGGTCTGTGTGTGTGTGTGTGCGTATGAATAGAATAACTCAAAAAAGGAACATCGTACAAACTTGAAACTTAGAACTTAAGTTACATACCACTACCGGACCCGACACGAACATTTTCATCAAAATCGGTCACCCAGAAGTAGTAGTTTATTCGTGTAATTTTTCACTTTTTTGCGATTTTCTCAAAAAAAGGTCCTACGATTTTTTTAAAAATCGCCTGGTTTACTCAATTTTTTATTCTCTACAAGATAGGGTAGGCGCCATATTCGCTGAAATTCTTGGCAAGGCTGTTTTTACGAAAAAGTGTTTTTTTAAGATTACAGCTTTAATATGTATTATAGCGCAAAAATTTATATAATAAAAAATGTAGATAATTTAAAAACCTACAACTTTTATTTCAAACATTTTTTTGCATAACGCTTAGTTTAGCGGTAATTAGCGATTTTCTGTTTTTTCTCACGAAAATGTGTGAAAAATCGATTTTTTTAAGATTTCGGCCTTAGTATGCATTACCATGCATTTTATGACAAAGGTGTATTAAATCTAATTTATAGAAAATTAAGAGATAAAACTTTTATTTAGAGCATTTTTCTCTACAGAGCCTAGTTTAGCATGAAAGAGTGATTTTCCGTATTTTTAAGGCAAACTGATCGATTTTCATTTTGCGTCTTTCATATAATTATGATTAAAATAAGGTTATATTTTTAGAGGTTATGTTTTTTGTTTATTTGTAATGTTTTATTACTAATGTTAGGTTTATTGTTAATTATTTGCACTGGCAAGAGAAAGTTGTGTGAGTGTCACACCAGATTTTTTTTTAAAGAAAATAAACTTAAATAAATTTACCTTATCGGGCGTTCCTAAAACTGAGCATATTTTAAATATTTGATCGATTTCGCTGTTACCCGGAAATAACGGTCTAAATGTGTACAGTTCAGCCATAATGCATCCTACGGCCCATAAATCAATCGGGCTTGAATACGTCGTTGAATGTAAGAGAACTTCAGGTGCTCGATACCATCTGTAAACAAACCATGCATGATTCAATAATACAACAACAACAACAACAACAACTTCAAACGCAAACATCAACAATGAAATTTCACAAATACTTTACTTGTTTGCATGGATGACAACAATAAATAATTCCTTTATAAGTTTTGTTAGGTATAGTAAATTGATAATACAATTCCTGTATATTTTCTTAACCCAACAAATCATACTCTAAATTTAGTTATAAACTCCTAAATATAGTCTAATAATTTTCCTTTTAACAAAAATCAGATGGCAAACAGTACTATCTTCCTCAGAGATTTTGAACTGAGTTAATACTAGTTCGAGCTAAAACAGTGTTTCTCAAACTGTGGGTCACGACCCACTCAGGGGATCTTGAAATACAGGAAAAATTTTTAAATTTATTTTTATTAAAAAGAGTTATTCATTTAAATAAGTGACACAAAAATTGTACATTACTTTTACAACTTTTTCCAATTCAATTGATGCAAAGTTTGAGTTTGTTTGGAATTAACCATTTGTTTTTTTGAATATCTGGATTTATTTTTGTAATACACAAAACTATGTAATTTTCCATTGTCAAATGATTTCTTGATTTGGTTTTTAAATCCACCGCTATGGAAAATCTTTCTTCACAGTTTTAAAATGTGGCAAATAAGAGTTAAAATTTTCAACGCTACTTTAGACAGTTCTGGGTATTCCTTTTTAAGTAAATCCTTATCCTTAAGTAAAAAGCAACCTATTGTAGGCTTAAAATTTTAACATTACAAGTCAGAGGGATCAACAATTCAGAGGGCTGAGCCTAAAAAAAGGTAACCACTGAATTAAATTAAACTTTCCGACCCCAAAAGATCCTATGACCAACCTGTGTCAGTTATACGGAAATTCTAACAATAAAAAATTTTTGAGGGAAAAAAATGGTTAATGAGTAATTTATTGAACTTTTACAGTTGAACTTTCTTAACTTGAACATCCGATAGTAAAAATATTAAATTTTTCATTAACTTTTTACACCTGCTATAGGACTATCGCTTATTTTTTACCTATTTTTAACCCCCGACGAATAAAGAGGGGGTGTCAAGTTTAATATGCGTATCTATGTGTCTGTCTGTGATACTGTAGCTCCCGAGCAGATGAACTGATTTTGATTTTATTTTTTTTATTTTTTGAAAGGTAACATAATTGAGAGTGTTCTTAGATATAATAAGACCTGGTGGGTTAGAAAAAGGTCTACTAGTAATATAATATAAAGTTTAAAAACGTGAAATAAAAATTAAATTATTCATTTAATAAACCCCACCGGGTTGGTCTAGAGGTAAAGTTGTTGTCAAAATCAGCTGTTTAACAGCTAATTTTGAGAGACAAAGGTTCCTGGTTCAATTCCTAGTAAAGGTAGTTACTTTTATACAGATTTGAATGCTAGACAGTGGTTACCAGTGTACTTTGATGGTTGGGATTCAATTAATCATACTCTCTCAGGAATGGTCGACCTGAGTCTGCACAAGACTACACCTCATTTACACGTCATACACATCATTCTCATCTCATTGGGTCATAGGGTTGCTTATTGTTCTGAATTGAACAGATTGCTACGTACACACATTAGGGATTACAAAAAAAATGTAATAAACCCCAACACAATAAAACCAATAAAAAGTAGGAAAATAATAAATTATGTATTGGCCCTTTAGGTTTAATAATTTCTAATAATATTTTGATCTAAGTGCCGTCACACCAGAGGACCACTAACTAACGGGTGTTTTATTAAGGACGCACCCTGATTATAAGAAGATAGAAGTAATACATTGGTAAATTTTCTGTCCCCCAATCAAACGATTTTTCAAATCTTCGAGAACTTCCACAGTTAACTTTGTTGGCTGGCGAGGTGGTTTCTCATCGAGTAAACTTCCAGTTCTACGGAATTTATTAATCAAACGCAATATTGACGATTTATTAGGAACGGCAGAACGGGGAAATTTCAACTGAAACTTATCTTGCACACATTTGTAAGATTTACTCGCTATGTAAGTCTCTACAATAAACACGCGTTCTTCCTTGGAAAAAACCATCGCTGACACAATATAACGAAATGACTGCTGTCACCACACTAATGCTTGACTGGAACATTTTAACTGTCTTAGGTAGTTGGCCTTGAGTATACTGTTGCCAACATACCGATTGGGGGACAGAAAATTTACCGATATATTACTTCTATCTATTTTTAATCAGGGTTGCGTCCTTAATAAAACACACATTAGTATAACTAAGTTATATTCTGTAACTTAGCAGTCCCCCAATGCGACAACTCTTGGTTCAAAATATTACTGCTTACATTAAACCTAAAAGGCAATACATACTATTTTTAACCATTTTATAGGTATTTTTTATGTCGGAGGTTTTTAAATTAATTTTTTTTTTGTGAATCGTGCTTCTACTGACAGGTTTCGGTGAATCCACCATCATCAGAGCACACAAAATTTAAACTAAACACTTTCGTTAATTTATTAAAATTCACAAAAGATATTGTATCTTCAGTCATTCGTATAGCCCCTAAAACAGTTTCATTGTCTTAGATGTTAAACGACTCGCAATCTGTAAGCGCCTTTTAAAAACTACGAATGCAACATGCAATACATCACACTATTGCGGGTTGCATGGTTTACAGGGAGTATTTATATATTTCACATGTATTGATGATACATGATACATACCTTGTTTGTAACTGTATCAAGTATTATAAATGAGTAAGTATTTTTAAACGTAAATCAGTTGAATCATTGTAATTAGTAATTTCGAATCATCTATGGGCAAATAACCTCTTGGATATAGGTGATATAGTTAATTATAATAATAAAAATTAATTGCCCATTTTTAATGGCAAGTGGAGTGTTACATAATTGCTCTTGATCTATTGGTTCCAGGGTTACAAAAAAATAGTTCTGTTTCTTATCACATTGTCAGCCAATTATATGACTGAACTATTTAAAAACAGAAGAGGGAGAGGTGTAAAAGCGACTAGTCACAGTTATTTCCTCTGAGAGTAATGAATTTCACTATGCAGTCAGACCCTGTGATGAATGAAGTGAAGATATCATTTACAGGGTTGAAAGTAAGTGCTTTTCAGAGGGTCAGACATGCTGATAAGCATACTCTTTCAACTCAGTGAGAAAGGCAATAGTAAATCACCTCTCTCCTCATTTTTACTTAGTAAAACCTTTAGAGGTTCAAACCAGCCTTTTGGCTGTTGACCTAAATAACAAAACAATAAAAATTAAAGAAATGTAACCTGGTGGAAACATAATCAGTATAAGGTGGTCGAGATCGAATTTCTCTGGCTAATCCGAAATCAGCAATTTTTATCAGTTCGGGACCACAGCAGAGTAAATTTTCCGGTTTCATATCACGATGGAAAAACCCATGCCTATGCATAAAGCTAAGTCCTTGTAGAACTTGATACAACATATTACGGATGACTTGTTCTGGAAATAACTTTTCTCTGAAACACAAAATAATAGTTTATATTATTATAAGCCACTCAAATAATCTTCTTAGCATTATGACTTTTGCCCATAACAGGTAGGTGGATTGTTAAATTATTTTCATTTGTTTTGCTAGTTCAAGAGCTGCATAAAATAGTTATCTTTCTTATCACATGGTCAGCCAATTACATGACTGAATAATTTAAGAACAGAAGAGGTAGAGGTGTAAAAGACAGTACTCAAGAGTTATCTCTTCTGAAAGTAATGAATTTTATTTTACAGCCAGACCCTATGATGATTTGTTTTTTTTTTGTTTAACATCCGACTATTCTGCAATTACTGCTAATGCAGACGGTGAATGATTAAATGATTTTTTGTAACGTATGAAAATATGCCGTGCCTGAATGGGATTCGAACCCAAGACCGCATGATGAGAGGCGAGCACGTTACCAACTTCGCCAATGATGACCCTATGATGAATGAAATGAACATTTCATTTGTAGGGTGAAAAGTAGATGCTTTTCAAAGGGCTGGCATGCTGATAAGCATACTTTTCTACTAAGTGAGGAAGGTGAGGGTAAACTACATCACTCCTTGTTTTAGAACTTGTTAAGCCTCTAGATGTTCAAACTAGTTTTTTGGCTGATGACCAAAATAACAAATTACAACTTACATCTTATTAATGAACAAAGTATATGTAACATAAAAGAAGTATCATCAGAATGATTAACAATAATAACAACAGTCGGCCACATTGGCGTAGTTGGTAACGTGCTCGCCTCTCATCATGCGGTCCTGGGTTCGAATCCCACACAGGCACGGCACATTTCATACGTTACAAAAAAATCATTTCATCCTCCATTCTACAAAAGTTACACCCCAACGTCGTCGATAATGACCGTTGCTTAAATTTATTTTTAAATTTAAAAATAAATTGTTGTTTAATTTAAATTTAAATTTAAAAAAAAAAAAAATAATAACAACAACATAGTGTCAGCATGTTGTTAAACTCATCAGCACAACTATAGTATATCTTACAGAACCGTGCAGCAGATATAAAAGACTTTGGGTTGAAAGTCAGTAAAAAGGATGCTTAATCTTGTTTTATTCTACAAACGCCTTCAGTGAAAACAACCGATGACAGACTGGATTTTTATAATAGGCGTACTGTATGAATTCTTTCTACTGGTACTGTCGTATGTTATATTTAGTATATTTTCAATTAATAAACAGTAAGTTTCATCTGACAAACAAAGAATATTTTTTGAAACTCGAATGGAACACGCTAAGTTCAATTACAATTTTATTACATTTTTATTAATTGATGTGCTGCATGGTTCCTTGGGATAGAGTATAACTTTTCAGACATAGGTTCTCCTCTTCAGTTCACTAGAGTAGATACTCTACCTTTCTAAGGCCACCATGTGGAGTTTGAACATTAAAATCTGAGCCTAATCGACCATACCCAATAAGCCTATCGGGACAAATATTTGCCAATTTTTATCACTCTAAACTCTTTTTGGTGTAGGAGAACGACCTATAAATATCTCTTTATATGTTTTTGTTGTTTAGGTTATCAGCCAAAAGGTGGATTGTACCTCTAGAGGCTTTATCAAGTAAAACGAAGAGTGAGGAAGTTTACCATGCCACAACTCACTGAGTAGAAAAGTTTTCTTATCAGCATACCAGGCCCTCTGAAAAGCATCTACTTTCCACCCGACAAATGACACCACTTCATTCACCACAAGGTCTGGCTGTGTATACAATGAACTTTCAAACACAAACACTGAACTTCATTGTATACACAATGAACTTCCAAAGTAAATCTTTCAAAGTAAACTTTCAAAACTACACAAAGTACTTTCAGAGGAGCTAACTGTGACTAGTGTCTTTTACACCTCTACCTCTTTTGCTGCCCATAACAGACAGGTGGAGTGTCAAATTATTTACACTCAATCTGTTCGTTGCAGGGCTAAAATAAATAGTTCTGTTTCTTACCACATGGTCAGTCAATTAAATGACTGAATCATTTAAGAACAGAAGAGGTAGAGGTGTAAAAGACACTAATCAGAGTTATCTTCTCTGAAAGTAATGAATTTCATTGTACAGCCAGACCCTGTGGTGAATGAAGTGAAGTTGTCATTTACAGAGTGGAAAATATGTGCTTTTCAGAGGGCCCGGCATGCTGATAAGCGTACTTTTCCACTCAGTGAGGAAGGCAATTGTAAACCACCTCACTCCTTGTTTTACTTAGTAAAACCTCTAGAGGTTCAAACCAGCCTTTCGGCTGTTGACCTAACCAACCAACCACCTCTTTTGTTCTTAAATGGTTCAGTCATTTAATTGGATGACCTTGTGATAAGAAACAGAACTATTTTTTGTAGCCCTGGAACAGATTGAGCAGATTGAGTGCAAATAATTTAATACTCCACCTGCTTGTTATGGACAATCTCTTTATATACTAGAATCCCTTTCATGAGATGACGCGTCACAGCTGGTGGCAATTTTTAAAAAGGCTTACCTTTCACCTATGTCAAAAACCATTAGTGATTTCTGTATGTATTCTTTAAGAGGAATTGAATGACACTATTTCCGTTTCCAAATTTTGACTTTGATTTCTTGACTTCCAGTTTTGGGCCACTTGGGTTGAAACTGAAACTTCAAACCCAATGATTTCTGTATCTAATCTCTAAGAGGAATTTAATGACACAATTTTTGTTTCTAAATTCCGACTTTGATTTTTGACTTCCAGTTTTGGGTCACTTCTGGTTGAAACCGGAAGTTCAAACCCAATTTAGGCTCACTAACTTTTTTAACCCACCGGGTTGATCTAGAGGTAAAGTCGTCGCCAAAATCAGCTTTTTAACAGCTGATTTTCGGAGACGAAGGTTCCTGGTTTAAATCCTAGTAAAGGTAGTTACTTTTATATGGATTTGAATGCTAGACAGTGGTTACCGGTGTACTTTGATGGTTGGGGTTCAATTAACCATACTCTCTCAGGAATGGTCGACCTGAATCTGTACAAGACTACACCTCATTTACATGTCATACACATCATCCTCATCTCATTGGGTCATGGGGTTGCTCATTGTTCTCAATTGAACAGATTGCAACGTACTCAAATTAGGGATTACAAAAAAAAAAACTTTTTTGTGTAGATTACAAATTCAAAAAAAGTTTGTTGGTATCTCTTGTAGTGCCTGACATCTGGGTGTGACGGATGGACAGACAGATAGGCAAAACAAAAAATTATAGATGAAAATTTAAAAAATTGCCACCAATAACAAAAATTCTATACGTATATTTTTTTATAACAGAAAAAAGAAGCAAAGGTTAAATAGAGTTGCTTTTTTGATATAAAAATAACTGGTCTACAAATTTTATTGGACCATTTACGTAAGTAATAAAATATTATCCAATGACATTTACAAGTTTTAATAATATGTTACTTCTATTTTCTTTAGACTATACCTTATTATTATTATTATTATTATTATTATTATTATTATTACATTTGCTTCCCTTAATAAATATAAATTTGTGACATATACTTTGACAAATTGCGTTGTTAATTCTATTATATTGAAAAAATATTGATTGACATTCTTTTAAGGATACCTACTTATTTTTGTATTACAAAATATATTTTGGTAAGAAATATTATATTAATGAGTAAGTAAACAATAAAACACAATACCCCACTCTGATATTCCATTAATAATTATGGAATATCAGAGTTAAGAATAAGTGAATTGTTTACTTTGGCAATAATCAAATACGTGTTATTCAGAGCAGTGACGGATTTACCGGGAAGCAAAGGAAGCAATTGCTTGGGGCCCCGCTTCTACAGGGGCCCCCGATGAAAGTAAAAAATTGAAAAATGAAAAAGATAAGAAGTGAAAAAAATATTCTATTTTTTTTTTTTACGGTCATCGATGTGTCAAGAAAAAGTAAGTGATTTGAGTTTACTTTTCATTGAAAAAGAAAAATTGCAACAACTAAATTTCGATGATGTGATTGAGAACTTTGCAACACAAAAATGTAGAAAAAAGTTGTAATTTACTTTAAGTGAAAATAAAATTATATTCCATTTTAAAAGTTCTTTTACTAATTTTTTCATTTTTATAAACTTAGTGGGGGGGGGGGGGTAAATTTTGGAACGGGGCCTCAAAATTTTTCTGCTGCTTGGGGCCCCGCCAGAGGTAAATCCGGCACTGATTCAGAGTGGAGAAAAAACAGGCACTAAGAGAAGATGGACAGGTGGAAGAAAAGAATATATCTATGTATACTGTTAAGAAATTTGTGTTTGTAAAGGTTTATTAGATTGCAATACATCACCGCTGATAAATAAGTAAACACATTAAAGTTGGTATTTTTAAATCTAAAAAAGATATTTTTTTAACTGACACACTAATTTGCAACAAATACCTTCCTATCTTTACAACTTAAATGAGAGTTACCTAAATTTTTTAAAGCCTAAACTTAATGCTCATACAAAAATAATGTTGTTGGTTCATAGAGCATAATATGCTCTATTACATATTATGTAAACTTTAAAATGCATGTCAAAACTTTAATTATGACTTGCATAATAATCGAGTTGCCTACATTGTAATCGTTTAAACCCTTACATTGAGCAGCGCAGCAGAGGTAGGGCGCACCCCTAACCCTTTGCTGATGACATTGCACTGATTACTGATACCCCAGAAAATGCTATAATTTAAGTGGAAAGTTTAATAGTTCAATGTGAAAATAATAGATCTCTGAATATCACTTCCCAAGACAGAGTTTATAACCAACGTTAAGAACTGCCCAAGTCACAATGCTATTCAACAAAATAAAATTAACAGAATAAGGGTGTTTAAATAGTTGGGAGAATGGATCAGTATAGAAAATAACGAGAAGGGTATCTTAGAAAGAGACGCTGTTATTATTACTTTCTCTTGCCTATATGAATATATAGGAAGGAAAGTATTGTTTTCATGTCGATTTTTCGAAATCGAGTTTTCACCGGATCTATATGTTTTCAGACCCCCTGAACCCAAAAAACATGTTTTTAGCGATTGGTCTGTGTGTGTGTGTGTGTGTGTGTGTGTGTGTGTGTGTGTGTGGTGTGTCTGTGTGTGAACAGAATATCTCAAGAACGGAACATTGTACGAACTTGAAACTTAAGTTACATACCACTACCGGACCCGACACGAACATTTTCATCAAAATCGGTCAACCGGAAGTAGTAGTTTATTCGTATATTTTTCACTTTTTTGCGATTTTCTCAAAAACTGGTCCTACGATTTTTTTAAAAATCGCCTGGTTTACTCAATTTTTTATTCTTTACAAGATAGGGTAGGCGTCATGTGTGCTGAAATTCTGCGTGAGGCTGTTTTTACGTAAAAACATTTTCTTTTTAAGATTGCGGCTTTAATATGCATTTTAGCGCAAAACGTTATATAATAAAAGTTGTAGAGAATGTAAAATTCTACAACTTTTATTTCAAACATTTTTTTGTATAACGCTTAGTTTAGCGGTAATTAGCAATTTTCTGTTTTTTTCTCACGGAAACGTGTGAAAAATCTATTTTTTAAAGATTTCGGCCTTAGAATGCATTTTACGACAAAAGTGTATCAAATAAAATTTATAGGAAATTAAGAGATCTACAACTTTTATTTTAAGTATTTTTTTGTACAGTGCCTAGTTTAGCGTGAATGAGCGATTTTCCGTATTTTTAAGCTAAACTGAGGTCGATTTTAATTTTGCGTATTTCACTAATGTTTTTTGAGGTTAGTTTTTTGTTCATTTCTAATGTTTTAATACTAATGTTAGGTTTATTGTTAATTATTTGCATTGGCAAGAGAAAGTTGTGTGAGTGTTTCACACCAGATTTTTTTGACTTGGAAGACAGGCTCCAATATGTCATGTATAATTGCACAACATTAGCGCTGAGTTTGTCATGAGAATATCAGCAAAATAATCAAAGATTTTGATGGCCAGTTCACTCAAAAATTATACTTTGCAACTGCAATGGTTGCTTGCTTGCTTGCTTGGTTCTGCAATTACTGCTAATGCAGACGGTGAAGGATGAAATGATTTTTTTGTAACGTATGAAAATATGCCGCGCCTGAATGGGATTCGAACCCAAGACCGCATGATGAGAGGCGAGCATGTTACCAACTAAGAGTGTAGTCTTGATGTTTCTGCCATCTACAAATCTTGTCACTTATATTGTACAGAATCATGAAGGCGTCAGAGGACGTCTTGGTTGTTTTCTTTAGTAAGTTTAACAATGAGAAGCATATTCATGGTGTATGACACCTCTCCTAAAAAAAAAAACACAGTTAGCAACATGACCTTCTCATTGCTGCACACCAGTCATGCTGCTTTTGGTCAAAGGATGAAGAATGTTGCCATTGTGAAGACTAAATTTTAGTTTTTGGCTCATGGCTGTATACCTATGTTACATCACCATTTATCACAGTGTTCACGACCACCATCATTCCTTTAAGCAATCCAACTTGTCTTTTTTTTGGTTTTATGTCTGACTGTTTTGTAATTTCTGGTAATGCAGACGGTGGAGAATGATGATACGAGGTACGTTCATAAAGTAAGTTCTGTTTTGAAATAAAAAAAGAACAAGTAGGCCTACAAATACAACAATGAAATTTATTTCATAAAAATCTACAACTCTTTAACTATTTTTCTACATAACTCCTGTGATTTTCCAGGCATTTGTCATAGCGTGGTACAAGCTTTTGTATACCCTCTTCGTAGAATGCTGCCGCCTGTGTAGTCAACCAAGAGGTATTTTCTCATCAACTACACGAATCAGTTCATCACTAACCACAGCCACTTTGATCTTCATCATGCACTGTTTCACACCCTTCTTTGAACTGTCTAACCCATCTTCTCACCATTGAATCGCTCATCGCATTTGGCCTGTAAACCTCGCAGATTTGTCGATGAATGTCAATTGGTTTAATGTTTCTTGCATTCAGAAAACGAATCACCGATCGAATTTCACAAGCGGTAGGATTTTGGATAAACTCAGCCATTACAAATAAGCGCTACAAAGTGAATACAACAGTTAGTAACCTCAAAATGACGTCATTTCGTTCTGCTTGACACAGAGTGACAGCTGCCATGCACGAAACTGCGATCGCAGCGCTACCACGGAGAATGACAAAAAGTCATGTGTACAGTGTTTTGGGACAGAAAAGGAATTTTACTGATGGTTTTTTGCCGCGAGGTCAAACAATCAATAAAGAAGTTAACTGCGAGACTCTCAAGAAGCTGCGCTGCGCAATACCAGAACAAGTGCAGAGGAATGCTCACAAAAGGCGTGGTTTTCATTCATGACAATGCCAGACCACTCACTGCGAATGAGACAAAAAGACTCCTTCAGGACTTTGGCTGGGACTTGTTCGACCATCCTCCGTACAGCCCTGACCTCGCTCCTAGCGACTTTCACTTGTTTCTGCATCTGAAGTCTTTCCTTGGCAATCAGCGGTTGAACAGTGATGAAGAGCTGAAAAAACATGTTACCTCTTGGTTGACTACACAGGCGGCAGCATTCTATGAAGAGAGTATACAAAAGCTTGTACCACGCTATGACTAATACCTGGAAAATCACGGGAGTTATGTCGAAAAATTGTTTAAGAGTAGTACATTTTTATGAAATAAATTTCATTGTTGTATCGGTACATGTTCTTTTATTATTTCAAAACAGAACTTACTTTACGAACGTACCTCGTATATGAAAATGAGTGATGACAAAATGCCAGACCTGACCGGGAATCGAACCCAGTAATTCAGTGTAGAATGCAGTTGCGTAACCACTACGTCATCAGGCCGGCCAAATTATCTTTCACAACTTTTAAACGAAACTCTTTTTGTTCTGTTGAGAGAAACTTTGAAACGAATTTGGCAAAAACCAGTATCTCTTAATTCAAAATAACTTTGTATGTTATATAACAACTGGGCTGGATATTAATCAGCTAATTTCACTTACCGATCTTTCATAAGCTGATAAAGATTTTCTTTCATATATTCAAAAACAAAATAAAGTGTGTCATTTTCCCGAATCACTTCCTTTAACTTGACAACGTTCGCATGACTAAGTTTTTTCAATGACTGCAAAAGAATGTAAACACAAAAATATATAAATAAATAAATAATAAATAAATTTATAGTGAAACTATTTAAATAAATACATAAAAATATATTAACATTAGTTCCTGGTGAAAATCAGATATGCTTGTTTATAAGACAGATTTAAGTTTTATTGTTAAAAGTCACACGATAGTTTTACGGTTAAATTATAGGCCTTGATTACATGTACATTAAAAATCTAGCTGGTATGTAATGGTGTCAAGGTGGTGGTGCAAATAACCACCCTAATACCACCCTTCTAATAAAATACCACCTTATTAAAAACACCCTGTATAGTTTACCAATTTATATATCTACAGTACTATAGAAAAACTCATAAATTTTACCGTATTCAAATTTATTCAAATACTTATTGTATTTTTAGTTTAGGCTACAATATACTATGTACAACCTCATTCACAAAAATAAATTTAAATAAAAGGTCAATCACTTGCAGTTTAGTTAACTGTTTGAACTAGTTTCATTGTATTTAAAAAATTACATAATTATTACAATTCAAGTAAAATATGAAGCATAAAATTTTACTTGCAAATACTACTCTTAACGAATACAGCATTAAATTAATAACTAATTATTCTTTTTTTTCCTTTTTTTTATATTCCTAATTAGTGTAAGTTGCAATCTGTTCAATTCAGAACAATAAGCAACCCCATGACCCAATGAGATGAGGATGATATGTATGATGTGTAAATAAGGTGTAGTCTTGTACAGACTCAGGTCGACCATTCCTGAGAGAGTATGGTTAATTGAACCCCAACCATCAAAGTACACCGGTAACTACTGTGCAGCACTCAAATCCGTATAAAAGTAACTACCTTTACTAGGATTTGAACCAGGAACCTTCGTCTCCGAAAATCAGCTGTTAAACAGCTGATTTTGGCGATGACTTTACCTCTAGACCAGTGGTTCCCAACCTGGGGGCGATCACCCCCTAGTGAGCGATTTGGGTTCGCAGGGGGGCGATAGGAGGGCGATGAGTATTCAAAGACAGAAAAAATAAAACTGTACTACAGGGTAGAATCTTTACTGTCGCGGATACATGTTTTTTTTACAAGCAAATAGTTTAGTTTTTACAAACAAATAAACTAAACTCTTTGTTGACATTTTTTATGGTCGAGCTCCTACACATGAGATGAAGAATTCTGGACACAACTGCTTTGGTTGATTATTTGTTGTGAACAATAATAAATCTTTTTTACAGAATAACATACTTTATTATTTATCAATACATTATTTCAAATTAAATTAGGTATACGATGCTAAGAGAAGGGGGCGATAGGTGTAAGTCATCCTTCACAAAGGGGCGATGCCCCATAAAAGGTTGGGAACCACTGCTCTAGACCAACCCGGTGGGTCTATTATTCTAAAATTAATAGTTTTACTTTAAAATAATTGCTAATTACAAATTTTTAGGGCAAATATGTTTGTCTTTTTAATAATTTCAGAACAAGTATATCGTACGTCCCGAAGAAAACGGTTGCTGGTCAAAATATGTACATTTTTCAAGAGAGCAAAATGACTATTCATTCTTTATCATCTGCGAATTATAACATCAATAGAGAATTTTTATGTGTTTTCCTTTCTGCATTTTCAAACTTAAGGACTAATTGAAAGACAAATTGGTACCACCCCACCCTATTATACCATACATTAGTACCGACTGCACAATAGATATAAATCTTGGTTGTCTTGTATTAATAATTATTTGTAAGATCATTTTCTGCATCTTCTGTATGGAGTCTAAAGAAGATAAATTGGTACTACCCCACCCTATTATACCGTACATTAGTACCGACTGCACAATAGATAAGTAAACAATTTTTAAAGTATCCTTATTCAGTACTCCTCTAAGTTTCTTGAATGTAAATACCAATTTTCTTAGAGTATAATTTCATAAGAGACAATTTTAGAACAAAAGTTAAAAAATGGGAGGTTAAACCAGAGACAAAAGCTCCAAAAACCGGAACAAAATGGAGTGAACAGAGAAAAGCTGAATTCTCACAAAGAATGAAAAACTGGTGGGCAGATAAAAAGGACAAGAAATCCCAAAAACAAACCAGATTTACTTAGCGTCTTCCACTTCGGGAGCTTTACGACTAATAATAATAATAATAATAATAATAAACTCGGTCGTGCTCGGAACAAATATTAAATCTAAAGTTAATTACTGCAGTAAGAAAATCAAGAAGCAAACCGACTATCTATACTTTTGTAGATTTCCAAAAGACCTACGACTCTGTTCACAGACCAACCCTTTTCAAAATCCTTGAAGGAAAAATCCTAGATGCTAAAACCCTTGAAATAATTAAACTAACGCTCACTGGCACGAAGTCTAAAGTTAAATTTATGGGACGATTATCACACCCTTTTGACATTAAAACCGGAGTAAGACAAGGAGATGGACTGTCTCCGTTACTTTTTAACTTAGCCCTTGACAAAGTGATGAAAGCATGGGAACAAACATTGAAAGAGGAAAATCATTGGAGTCCAATGTATCTCGGTAGAAAGAATAAAAACTTACAGATCCCTTATTTGGCCTTTGCGGACGACTTGGCAATTTTTTCTGAGTCAAAAGAACAGGCCATCAAACAAATTGAAACTCTGAAGGAGTGTGCCGAGAAAATTGGACTACAAATCTCCTTCACAAAAACTGTCTTCACTTGCCATAATACGGAAGTCAAAGAGCTTGACACCAAATATGGAAAAATAAATAAAGTATCTAACTTTAAATATCTGGGGGAAAATGTATCTGAGAAGGAAGCCTACAGCGATAGAATTCGGAAAGCCCGGAAAGGTCTTGGACTTGTACATAATATCTATAATAAAAAATGTTTATCCATAAACTCTAAATTGAGACATTATTCTACAGTTATTAAGCCCTCAATGACATATGCCAGTGAAACATTGAGTCTTAATCGTAAAATGGACTTGGACATTCTTTTGAAGGAGGAGAGAAAAATCATCCGGAAAATACTTGGACCGAGGGAAACAGAGAATGGTTTCAGGCTACAGAAGAATTGTGAAGTCGAAAAGCACTCTAATATAATAGCAGGCATGAGGAAAAGAAGACTTAAGTTTTTCGGACATATTAAAAGACTCCCTGAGAATAGGATAACACGGAAAATAGTGGTTAGCTCTCTTAAAAATGGAGTAGACTGGCTAAAAAAGGTTAAAGAGGATCTCAATCTTGCGGGAATTCCTGAAGAAATAACTACTTACAGGAAGAAATACCGGAAATGCGTTGAGGACTGGGAGGTCAAGCCGGTGGAAAAACATCAAAAAGTCGGGACTAGATGGACTGAGGATAGGAAAAAAGCATTCTCGGAGAGAATGAAAGCATACTGGGTGGAGAAAAAACGGAAGGTACCCAGTAGAGCAATCCATAATTAAATACTTAGCGACTCCCACTTTGGGAGCTTGACGCAAATAATAATAATAATAATAATAATAAACTTAGAGGAGTACTGAATAAGGATACTTTAAAAATTGTTTACTTATCTATAGTGCAGTCTGTACTAACGTACGGTATAATAGGGCGGGGTGGTACCAATTTGTCTTCTTTGGACTGCATGCAGATGATGCAGAAGCTGATCTTACAATATCTGGATGTCTTAATATATGCCCCACTAGCCTATCCCTTCTTCTGGTAAGATGTTTCCATGTACTTTCATCCACTCGTCTAAGAACCTTTAAATTACTTATTTTGTCCACCCACCTTATCTTTAACATTTTCTGATAACACCACATTTCAAAAGCTTCTATCCTCTTCTTTTCTACAGCCCCTGTTACCCATGTTTCACTCCTGTATAATGCTACACTCCAAACAGTGTTTTACAAAATTTTTCTGAATCTGTAAATCGATGTATAGTTGGGAGCTGACTTGTTTGCTAGTGCAGGATGAAGTGGAAGGGGGCCTGGTACTAGAGTAGTTATTCAAAATGGTTTGAGTAATATTTGTTAGAAGAGCGCGTACTAATGGTATTATTACTACTACTAGGTTATAGGAAACCCACCGGGTTGGTCTAGAGGTAAAGTAGTCGCCAAAATCAGCTGATTTTCAAAGACTTAAGGTTCCTGGTTCAAATCCTAGTAAAGGTAGTCAATTACTTTTATACGGATTTGAATACTAGACTGTGGTTACCGGTGTACTTTGATGGTTGGGGTTTAACTAACCATACTCTCTCAGGAATGGTCGGCCTGGATCTGTACAAGACTACACCTCATTTACACGTCATACACATAATCCTCATCTCATTGGGTCATGGCGTTGCTTATTGTTATAAATTGAACAGATTGCAACGAATACAAATTAGGAATAAAAAAAAAGGTTATAGGAGGAGGGGAATCGTACAAACAATCCTCCTTCACCTGAATTCCTTACGCTAGCAATCAAGTGAGCTCCCATCTATGGTCAGTAAGCTGTTTTTCATTTCAAAGGCCCTTCTAGCTTAAGGGTAGCCCGGAATGACAAAATCGAAAAACTATCGATTTTCAGTTTTTTAACCTAAATGATAGTTTTAAATTCTCTCTTTCCAATGGTACCTAAATTACATCTCTAAGAAAACTATAAATATTTTTATGATTTTTTTGAAACTTGAAGTCTTGCTCGAATTTTTCTGCACTAATTGTTTTTCATTTTATTCGTTACGTAGACTATACAACTTTTTTACATATTTCCTTGTATATAGTATTATAATTTTTTCAACAATGATTGTCTTGAAGTTAAGTTGGCAATGAATCAGCTGATTTAGATTTGCAACCTTTTGACACTTGAGTTTGTTTATTGTGAATTGAGGGTTAGTTTAGATATATTCGTCATTTTCAAACAGACTTTTCTCAGTTTCAGTTTTTTTCAGATTCATGTACCTTTTTCTCATGAACCAATAGAGAGATCGGGATGAAATCTTTTGTGCGTGTACAACTTACTTAGGGCTTTGATTTACGTGTATGGTTTTTAAAAATTTTCATATTTGAATGAAAAAAAAAATTTCTTCCTAAACATTTTAAAGTCAAAAATATTATTTTTTTAAATTCTTCTAGAAATTTTAAATTACGGCTTTTAGAAAAACCACACACGTAAAAGTTGTAAAAAAATCTGAATTTTAATTTGGTGAAAGAATCAGCTTCATATCTTGAGTAGTTCTTGAGAAAAAGGTACAAACGTTAACATTATACAAGATACGATTCCGGACTCCCCTTAAGCAATCCTACTTTTGATACCACTTGTGCTTCTACCATCCTTTGTTATTTTACTCACTAAATAGCAGAATTTTCCAATTTCCTGCACATTTCTGTTGCCTACTATTAAATTTCCCATCTCCTCTAAACCATTCTTGCTATTGTACAACTCTTTTGTTTTGTTCTTATTAATTTTCATGAAGTAATCCTTTCTCACGATCTCATCCATTCCATTTAAGTCACAAAAGTTACTTAGTAGTAAGCTTATTAGCTTAGTTCCAAAGTAACATTTAATAAATATTAAGGAATGCAAAAACAAATTAAGATGTTTCAAAGAAACAGAAAAGTGATCTTAAACGTAGATAAAGATGTAATAGAGATAGAAATAAATTCAGAATAAAACAAATTGAAAAACATAAGGTTTTAACTGAGGAAAAGTTAAGAAAAAGATATTATACTTAAGTGAAACAATGAAAACAATGTTTTCGGAAACAAATTAAGAAAAAATGGGAAGAAAGAAAACTTTTAAGCTCTAAAGTAAAAACTAAAGCAAGAAAAATACAAGAATTAACACATGCATGATTTTCTGAATCAACTACTTAGTCAATTACCTAAAACAAAACAAAAAATTAAACGTACCTTTACTTCTCTTAAATTCATCGCCTCCTCCCATGAGTAATATTTTCTTTTCATCCTAAAAAATAAAAAAAACAAAAATATGGTGTGAAACACTCACGAGATTTCCTCTTGCCAATATAAATAATGAACATTCATTTTTTAAGCCCTAATACATGTATGTTGCAATCTGTTCAATTTAGAACAATAAGTAACCCCATGACCCAATGTACGATGTAAATAAGTGTAAAATAAATGTAAATGTAAAATAAATGTAATAATGTTAAATAAGTGTAAAATAAATATGTAAATAAAAATGTACGATGTGTAAATAAGGTGTAGACTCAGCCTTGTATAGATTCAGGCCGACAGTTCCTTAATGAGTATGGTTAATTGAACCCCAATCATCAAAGTACTCCGGTAATCACTGTCTAGTAGTATTCAAATCCGTATTGTCACCACAATTTGAACCAGGGCCTTCATCTCAAAACATTAGCTGATTCACGGTGACAAAAATGGTAAGTGAAAATACGACAGTGCTGTCAACCTCAACAGTGAGACACTAATCTTAGATTTCACTATCGTGCAGTTTCTACACACCTTTTGTAAGCTGTGGTTTATTCCGAGAAAATGTTTTCTTCATAAACCTTATGAGAAATAATGTGACCTCTAATATTGCCTTTAGCAATGACTAGAAATATTTGATTTACTGTAATTACCATGAAAAATCCTTATTCCTTACTTATTCCTTCCTTTATGAGTAACCTTATTCCTTTGGAACAAAATATTCTACGAATGAATTGCCTTCTTTACTATCGCTGTCACCAGGGTCTTCACTATCAGTTTTACTAGTATCTTATCATTTTTTACACTGTGTCAACAAAACTGTTGAAGAATAGCTTCTTCACGTTTTTAATTTCCTTCTTTATTTTTCGAATTGTGAAAAGAGAAACATCACAGTAGTCAGCCACTCGCTCATGGCTTTTGTTAAGAGGCAGGGGAAAGGTTTTTTGTTAAGCTTTAACTTCACACCATTTTAATACACTGAATATTTTTTTTTATATTCTTAATGTGTGTACGTTGCAATCTGTTCAATTCAGAACAATAAGCAACCCCATCACCCAATGAGATGAGAATGATTTGTATGACGTGTAAATGAGGTGTAGTCTTGTACAGACTCAGGCCGACCATTCCTGAGAGAGTATGGTTAATTAAACCCCAACCATCCAAGTACACCGGTAACAACTGTCTAGCATTCAAATCTGTATAAAAGTAACTAACTACCTTTACTAGGATTTGAACCAGGAACCTTCGTCTCCGACCACATTGGCACAGTTGGTAACGTGCTCGTCTCTAATCATGCGGTCTTGGGTTCGAATCCCATTCAGGCACGGCATATTTTCATACGTTACAAAAAAATCATTTCATCTGTCACCGTCTGCATTAGCAGTAGTTGCAGAACTGTCGGACATTAAACCAAAAAAAAAAAAAAAAAAAAATTTGTCTCCGAAAATCAGCTGTTAAACAGCTGATTTTGGCAACGACTTTACCTCTAGACCAACCCAGTGGGTTGCACTGAATATTAGATTTCGTTCAGCACTGTGAATAGTGTGCCCACGTTTTCAAGAAACTAACATTTTTGTTGACTGTAACAAACAGTTATATTCGTACAGTTAACTTACAAATGATTCCGTGATGTATTGTATATGCTCTGGGTATAGTATAAATTGTTATGTTTGTTGTACTGAAATTAAAGCAGTCGCACATGCGCACTGATGCTTTTCCCCTTTAAAAATAAACAGCAAAATCTATAATCTATTCTATCTATTGAGTAGATGGGTGTCTATTGTTATGTTTTGATTGAAGATAACTCCCCCCCCCCCCCCAATTGGGGAACATTAAAATAAGTCTATGGAAGTCTTCATTCAGTCAGGAACTGTCATTTTAATTGTCTTAACCCTTTCTTACCCAGTGTGGCATAGAAGTCACATTGGAGTGACTACTTTTGATTAAAGAGCACTGGATGTGAAGTGTAATAATTTTTTGTACCCTAGCCAGGAATCGAACCTGAGACCTCTGCTTGGCAGTGTAAGATGCTGACCACTAAACGACGGACGCGACCATTAG
Source organism: Catonia carolina (assembly GCA_035578175.1). Taxonomy (NCBI): domain Eukaryota; kingdom Metazoa; phylum Arthropoda; class Insecta; order Hemiptera; family Achilidae; genus Catonia; species Catonia carolina. The sequence goes on along the minus strand of JAQMRL010000001.1, from coordinate 197,675,655 downwards.
TTTCTTTTTAAAGTTAATTTTAGTTTTAAATATTCGTGTTCATTTACTAAAATAAAGTAGCATTTCTTCGAGTACGTTGAATGTACATACAAGTATATTTTTTAGACTGTAAATAGTGATTTTGTTCATTTTACCAATATTTTTGAATTGTAACATTTTTTAAGTCTTAAATAATGCTTTGCTACAAATCTAAGCAAGAGAAAATTGTTTAGGAAGTCTGCACATGATTTTTACTTATTCATATTGTTGGGAACTTTGGTATCATCTAGCCCAATGTAAAATGTGTCACACTTTTTTGTCATGCCATCAAAAAGGCTGAAGGTCTAAAAGTGATTTTATTTCACTTAAATTTCAGTAAAGTGTATGAAACAATGTACACATATTTGTTTGTGTATAGTTAAAAAATATGGGATTGAAAGGGTTAAGAGTAAGATGGTGAGGTGATTTGTGTATATTGTTTGGTATTTTGTACTGTATCTGTTCATTTCTAGTTGAACTGTAGGAATGTGTAAATCTCTATTGTATATGTTATACTATCTGCTTACACTTTATCAGTTAAAATGCAAACTAACAATTACCCATCTGTCAAAAGTGAATATTTAAGTTCTTATAAGAATTTCCTTCAGAAATCAAAATATTTAGAACACATCAGGTGTAAAGCGCCGGCCAAATGTGTAAAAATTATACAATAAATAAATAATTCACACACAAAGTAAAATAAACTGTAAAACTTATTCTGATGAATTATATAGCTAGGGCTAATTAAACAATCCGAGTTGTTTCAAAAATATTGTATTTATTGTATATTCATACATTGTTGTTTAGGTCATCATCCAAAAGGCTGGTTTGAACCCCTAGAGGCTTTACTATGTAAAACGACGAATGTGGTGGTTTACCTTGCCTTCCTCATTGATTGGAAAAGTATCAGCATCTCTGAAACGCATCTACTTTAAACCCTGAAAATTACACCTTCACTTCATTCACCACTGGGTCTGGCTGTACAATGAAATTCATTACTCTCAGAAGAGATAATTCTGACAATCATAGTGTCTTTTACACCTGTACCTCTTGTGTTCTTAAATGCCTCAGTCATATAATTGGCTAACCATATGATAGGAAACCTGCCCATAATAGACAGATGGAGTGTCGAATTGTTTACACTCAATCTGTTAGTAGCAGGGCTAAAATAAATAGTTCTATTTCTTATCACATAATCAGCCAAATAATTGACTGAATCATTTAAGAACAGAAGAGTAGAGGTGTAAAAGACGCTAATCAGAGTTGTCTCCTCTGAAAGTAATGAATTTCATTATACAGCCAGACCCTGTGGTGAATGAAAAGAAGGTATCATTTGCAGAGTGGAAAATATGTGCTTTTCAGAGGGCCCGGCATGCTGATAAGCGTACTTTTCCACTCAGTGAGGAAGGCAATTGTAAACCACTTCACTTCTCGTTTTACTTAGTAAAACCTCTACAGGTTCAAACCAAACCAGCTTTTCGGCTGATGACCTAAACAACATGATAGGAAACATAACTACTGTATTTTTGTATTCTTAAAATTGGGAGATAAAGTGCAAATAATTTAACCTCCACCTGCCTGTTATGGGCATTTTTTTTTTTTTGTTATACATCATGATTGAAGAAAACCACCCAATGGGAGAACTTTGTGTATCTAAGTTATATGTTGTCTTGTTCTTTAAAATAAGTCCGTAGAATGTCTTTATTTCACTGTGCGAGTGTCATTTGAATTATGTAAAAGCGAGATGATTTGTGTGTGATTTGAGGCTTCTTTAGTATTTTGTACTGTAAGTGTTAATTTCTTATTGAACTGTAGGAATGTGTAAATCTCTGTTGTTCGTTATGTACAAAGGTGATTCTGTGATTATCCTAAGTAGTCTCGATTGAAACCTTTGCAGGATTTCAATGTTAGAATGATTTACGGAGCCCCATAATTGGATTCCATATGTCCAAAATGATTTAAGAATTCTTTTGTAAATGGTGAATTTTTTTTTAGAATAGTATTGAACATCTACCAAATATCCAATAAAAATATTTAAATTTTTTGTTCAGTTGTTTCCTTCTGTTCAATGTGTGTATTTTCCAATTCAGTCATTTATGAAGATATATACAAAGGTATTTAGCGGGGAGTGTTTTGTACAAGTTTAAAATGAATTTACTATGAACACAATTTAATTTTCTATTGAAAATATTCAAGCTACCGTAACTTACATAATTTCAGAGATAAAAATCAAAATATGGTACCAAATTGTTTAAAATTTAGTAGAAATTTTGAAAATATTAACAATTAAAAATTTCAACAAGTTCTTTTTCACATTTTGGCTCATAAGTGTTTTTTCGATCGATGTTTATTTTATTTATTCATATTTTAAAATAAGTGTTATACAAATAGATTTAATTACGTTGCAAAATAGTAATATTAAATCACCTGCAAAATGTAAAACACTGTGCAAAGATATGAGTTCTTATATAATTTATTTTAACAACAGAAAAATAAAAATTAGGAAATTGTACACAAGCAAAACAAAGAGATTTAGTAGCAACTAATTATTTTTGTAAAAAAACTAAAGGATGTAAAATCAACTTCTTTCCAAAATTATAGCCTTGAAATTTATATAATAAAACAATCATGAACAATTTATTAATCTGGGTAATTTAGAATAATTTCAGATAAGTGTCATTAATAATAAAATAATTCTTACCTTTTGATAGCAACTTTTTCACCCGTGTCGATTCTTTGTCCCAAAACAACAGACCCGTAAGTCCCATCACCAAGTTGGTTAAGAGTAATATATCTATGCATTTCATTTGTATCAAAATTTCACCACTTCATCTGACTATTGAATTAAAACAATAATAATAACAACAATAACAAATATTAAAATTAAATTTTTCCATTATAAATACATTTAAATAAGATAAAATGAAATTAACAAAATACATTTGAAGAAGCCATGCTCCCATACTAGATGGGTAAATACTACTAACGTACTAAAGTTGTTTCACATACATTAAAACTGGCATACATCCTTCCAGTTGTTATTATTGATCATTTAGTTGCTAAGCAACTCTTTCAGTAAACACTACCAGAGCCTACTTCA
>JAQMRL010000001.1:196150037-196262537 GCA_035578175.1 Catonia carolina | reverse complement strand
TAAAAAGACCGTCTGCGTATGGGGTAGTTGCCCAATTGTAGGCTACTGTAATTACATTAAACGTTTAACTTTGAAAATACTCTAAACAACTAAACTAAACTGCTTCAAACTTTTTTACCTTTTAATTTTATCATCGGAAACCCTCTTTATCTTAAAATAAATTTACACTAAATTACAGTAACGTAATTTTTTAACTCACTTTATTTATCTGTTGTTGTTTAGGTCATCAGCCAAAAGGCTGGTTTGAACCTCTAGAGGTTTTACTAAGTAAAACGAGGAGTGAGGTGGTTTACCATTGCCTTCCTCACTGAGTGGAAAAGTACGCTTATCAGCATGCCGGACCCTCTGAAAAGCACATATTTTCCACTCTGCAAATGGCACCTTCACTTCATTCACCACAGGGTCCAACTGTATAATAAAATTCATTACTTTCAGAGGAGATAACTCTGATTAGTGTCTTTTACACCTCTACCTCTTCTGTTCTTAAATGATTCAGTCATTTAATTGGCTGACCATGTGATAAGAAACAGAACTATTTATTTTAGCCCTGCAACGAACAGATTGAGTGTAAATAATTTGACACTCTACTTGTCTGTTATGGGCAGTTAATTTATCTACAATATTGTAAAATAATCACACGTTTTGCTTTTGCCGATTTAAATAATGACACATATAAACCATGTTTAATAGTGAATATAATATGTAAAATTTTAAATATTACTTAATTTTATTCATGAATGAATGATACTAAATAAAAATCAACCCTTATTCGACATAAAAGTACGGAGTATCACTAATTACCGCTACACTAGGGTCTATAGAAAAATGTGAAAATTCAAATTTTTAGGTTCTTAAATTTTCTATAACTTTGGATATAACTTACACTTTTTCGTAAAAAGCAAACTTCCTTTAACTACTTTTTTTTTGTAACATTGCATTTCTTTTGCAATTAGTTAATAATAATATTATAATAATAATTTATTTATTTATTTCCATAATATTACACATTACATACAAAATAAATTACGATAATACAAATTTTCTTACAGTAAACTACTATCCTATTACGCTAAAGGTGGTGGAATAAATGGAATAACTTAAGCAAATATGAGAAAATCTGAGTATGTCCTAAGAATTAAAACACATACCACACTCAGTAGTGTGTTTCAAAAAGACTAAACTGTGAAGAAAAAATATATATATACACAAAATCAAACTTGAACTGTGAATCAACATCTTGAAACACAAAGTTGTTGAAGTTTGAGATGACGATGACGATGATAGAGATGAAAAAGACGCCGATTATGAGATGACGATGATTAGGAGTTGAAATGGAAAAGATTAAAAAAAGTTTAAATGTTTAAACTACAAATTTAAGCTTATTTTTAATCCACAATATTAAGAAAACTAATTTTTTTTACCACGAGAGCACATTCTTTCCAGAAATTTCACGAGACATGCCGCTTACGCTATCTTGTAGTGGATAAAAAATGTAGTAAATAAGGTGTTTTCAAGAAATTCTAAGAGCCGTTTTTGAGAAAATCTCACAAATAGACCGCTTTTTTCGGTTGATCGATTTTATGAAACTGTTTTTAGCATAAATTCTAATAAGTTTGAACATAAATTAACAGCTTTTACTTTTTCTTGCCCTATTCCAATATAAAAAGGAAATTATTATTTTTAAAGGGGAAGATTGCAGAATATCGAAATCGATGGAGGGAGCACGTAGAGAACGGCTGAGAAAAGGATCCCCCATAGTGTTTTGCAATATAAACTCCAGAGTAAGAGAGATGTTGGGAGGCCACGCAAGAGATGACAAAAATTCAATAGTTTTGTCGCTGTTGTGAGTCAAAGCAGGCGAGAACCTAATTTTTGATTGTGAGAAGAAGTATTATTTTCATGTCGATTATTTGAAATTAAGTTTTCACCGGAAATGCACGTTTTCAGGTTCCTTGTAGCCAAAAATGTATGTTTGTACCTATTGGTCTGTATAGATGGGCATGTGTGTAAAATATATCAAGAATGAAGTAGGCTATTGTACAAAGTTGAAACATAGAATTTATTCATGCAATTTTTGACATTTTTGTAATTTTCTCAAAAATGAATTTTGTTAAAACCACATAATTTATTACATGTTCTGTGCTCTATAAAGTACGGTAGGTGGAATATAAGCTGAAATTTGTGAGTGTCAGTACTTTCTTGATAAAGAATTGTTTTAAAGTATTGCAGCTTTTGTAAATGCAATTCAGGATAAAAGTGTATTATAATCGAAGTTTAACCTACCATGCGGTCTACGGGTAAAGTTGTCACTGCTAGTCTTTTATTTAACAGCTGATTTTTGAAGACGAAGGTTCTTGGGTCAAATTTTAGTAAAAGTAGTTACTTTTATATGAATTTGAATACTGTGGTAATATCGAATAAGAGCATGGTTCGCGAAATTTCTAGTACTTAATTAATAAAATGGTGAAGAGTAGATAATAGAGTGAAAAAGTAACAATAGGGTTAGTCAAAAAAGGATACCTATTTATAAAAGGGTCTTTGTTGTACAACTATTTATGAAAGGGTCGGTTGATTACCTGTAACATCTTTTATTCTATTGTTGACTTGTTTACAATAGTTAAGATTTTTCCAGTAAAAAGGGTTTTTGTACTGTATTTTTACTTTCTCTTGCCTATATGAATATATAGGAAGGAAAGTATTTTTTCATGTCGATTTTTCGAAATCGAGTTTTCACCGGATCTGTACGTTTTCAGACCCCCTGAACCCACACAAACATGTTTTTAGCGATTGGTCAGTGTGTGTCTGTGTGTGAACAGAATATCTCAAGAACGGAACATCGTACAAACTTGAAACTTGAAACTTAAGTTACATACCACTACCGGACCCGACACGAACATTTTCATCAAAATCGGTCAACCGGAAGTAGTAGTTTATTCGTATAATTTTTCACTTTTTTGCGATTTTCTCAAAAACTGGTCTTACGATTTTTCTTAAAATCGCCTGGTTTACTCAATTTTTTATTCTCTACAAGATAGGGTAGGCGCCATGTTTGCTGAAATTCTGCGTGAGGCTGTTTTTACGTAAAAACATTTTCTTTTTAAGATTACGGCTTTAATATGCATTTTAGCGCAAAACGTTATATAATAAAAACTGTAGAGAATGTAAAATTATACAACTTTTATTTCAAAAATTTTTTTTATAACGCTTAGTTTAGCGGTAATTAGCAATTTTCTGTTTTTTCTCACAAAAACGTGTGAAAAATCTATTTTTTTAAGATTTCGGCCTTAGAATGCATTTTACAACAAAAGTGTATGAAATAAAATTTATAGGAAATTAAGAGATCTAAAACTTTTATTATAAGCATTTTTTTGTACAGTGCCTAGTTTAGCGTGAATGAGCGATTTTCCGTATTTTTAAGCTAAACTGAGGTCGATTTTAATTTTGCGTATTTCACTAATGTTTTTTGAGGTTAGTTTTTTGTTCATTTCTAATGTTTTAATACTAATGTTAGGTTTATTGTTAATTATTTGCATTGGCAAGAGAAAGCTGTGTGAGCGTTTCACACCAGATTTTTTGCATGGAATTTCTCTGCTTCTCTGGAATTACCTTTTTGATCGATTTATACATAAAGAGAGCCCGAGCGCGGCCAGAGAGTTAGTATCCGTTTGATCTTTGACGAGAGCGTAGTACAGGTCACGTACCCGAGCACTGTGTTGGTCAACTATCATTATTTAGTTTTATTGCATGTGCATTGTCTATTCAGTTTCATTGTGTATGTGAATTCTATATAATTAATTGTTGTAAGTAGTATTAAGTAAATGATTAAGTTATTTATTGTATTACTTCATCATAATTAGTTTATTATTTATTTTGTTACTCTTTTAGTTGTAATAAATAGTTGTAATTGTAAAGTTTAGTGTATTAATTATTTAATTATCTAGATCCCGAAACGGACCTTAGCGATAAGTGTACTATACTGTGATTACCGGTGTACATTGGTGGTTGGTATTTAATTAACAATACTCTCTCAGGAATGGTAGGTCTGAGTTTGTACAAGACTACATCTCATTTATAAATCATTCTCATTTTATTTGACCATGGGGTTGCTTATTGTTCTTAAACTGAACAGATTGCATAGCACACATATTAGGTATTAAAAATACATAGGTCTTGCTATAATTATAATTTTTTTTTTTAATTCCTAATTAGTGTACGTTGCAATCTGTTCAATTCAGAACAATAAGCAACCCCATCACCCAATCAGATGAGGATGATATTTATGACGTGTAAAATATGAGACTTTGTAGTCTTGTACAGACCCAGGCCGACCATTCCTGAGAGAGTATGGTTAATTGAACCCCAACCATCAAAGTACACCGGTAACAACTGTCTACTATTCAACTCCGTATAAAAGTAATCTGCCCATAACAGACAGGTAGAGTGTCAAATTATTTACGCTCGATCTGTTAGTTGCGAGGCTAAAATAAATAGTTCTGTTTCTTATCACATGTTCAGCCAATTAAATGACTGAATCATTTAAGAACAGAAGAGGTAGAGGTGTAAAAGACACTAATCAGAGTTATCTTATCTGAAAGTAATGAATTTCATTATACAGCCAGACCCTGTGGTGAATGAAGTGAAGGTGTCATTTGCAGAGTGGAAAATATGTGCTTTTCAGAGGGCTCGGCATGCTGATAAGCGTACTTTTCCACTCAGTGAGGAAGGCAATGGTAAACCACCTCACACCTCGTTTTACTTAGTAAAACCTCTAGAGGTTCAAACCAGCCTTTTGGCTGATGACCTAAACACATAAAAGTAACTACCTTTACTAGGATTTGAACCAGGAACCTTCGTCTCCAAAAATCAGCTGTTAAACAGCTGATTTTGGCGACGACTTTACCTCTAGACCAACCCGGTGGGTTAATTATAAAAATAATCGAAGTTAACGGAGATTTAAGATAAACTACAATTTTTATCTCAAGCGTACTTTTCTGCAAAGCTTAGTTTAGCGTCAATTAGTGATTTACCAAAATTTTTCAATTAAATTTTAAGGATAATTTACTCGTTATTGAAATTATATTATGTTTTCTTTATTATATACATTAACAAGAGAAAGCCTTGTGAATGATAAACACCAGCTTTTTTTATTTTAATTCGATTTAATATATTTTATTAGTATTTCCGTGTTTTAATTAAGTCTTAACCTAACTAAAATTCCCGAGGAATTAAATTTTATTAAAAACAAAAAAGAAAAAAGTCATTTGATTTCCCAATGGCTTTTATACAAAGTATAAAATGGCTTTACTAAAATGTGCTTTGTAAAAATATTGATTAATTTTTCTGTAACACAATTCTAAATTTTTAAATTAAATTTTTCTATTGGTATTAATCATTTTTCTCTTTAGATCTGACCTATTTGGCGCGAAAAGAAAATTGTAAAATTAAATTGTAATTACTTTTTATTTGATCACCAATGGAGTTATATTCTTAGATTTATAAAGTAATCTATTGAATAAAATTGTCAGTAAGTAAAGGACAGTAGATGAAAATGATTGATTAAAAAATGACAGATCTCAACGGGAAACGTACCCGAGATCTCTTGTATAGAAGTCAGTTTTTTTTAAATACTTTACCAAAGGCCCTTTTTGTTTTGTCTACGCTACAATTTATGCAGTGAATTAAGAATTTTCTTTGACTGTATTAATTTCGTGTCTCTCTAGGTAATGTAAGGTCTGCGTATTACAAAACCCTTGCAGGATTTCTACAAGAACCTAACTAAGAACCGCTCCTTTAAAACATTTACACTTCTGACATGCCAACTTTCAGAGCAACAAAAGTGACATACGCAGATGATACCTTTATTGGCCAAAACAGGCAGTAGAGGGTAAAATTATTTGCACTCGTACAGCTAGTTCCAGCAGTGCAAAAATAATACTGTTTCTTATCACATCAAATTAAATGACCGAATCATTTAAGAACAGAAGAGGCAGAGGTGTAAAAGACATTAATCACAGTTATCTCCTACTCTGAAACTAATGAATTTCATTATATAGTCAGATCCTGTAGGAAATGAAGTGAAGGTGTCATTTGCAGGGTAGAAGAGGGCCCAGTAGGCCTATGCTGATACCTGTAGGCATACTTTTCCACTTATTGAGCAAAGTAAAGGTAAACAATTTCACTTAGTAAAGCCTTTAGATATTTAAACCAGCCTTTTACCAGATGACCTAAACGAACAACAGCCGTTATTTTTGCAACTTTAGAAATTGTATTGACTCTACCATAAATATTTACAACACCACGTTAAATAATTCGGAGTACTAATTACTCTCATGAAAATACTTTTCTTTCTGTTTTCTTTTACGGCCAACCACTTCCACAAACCGATTCTGTTCGGTACCTCGGTCTGCATATCGACGGGCGTAAGAATTAAAACGGGCATGTACAAATAAAACGACAGACTTGATACGCCAAGCGAAAACAACTGCTTACATTGTTATCGAAACAATGGAAACGCTTTCTTCGGCAGAAACTAGAAATGAATAAATCTTCCTCGAACATATTTAGACTTACGGTGCAGCAAAACATTTCATACTGCAACAAATCCAATGATTCCAACCAAAGTTAGCCCTACTCAAACAAATTACTGATGCATCCATCTTATTACCAAAATTACACAATGCAAAAAATATTAAAAAGAGTCTCCTACATCAACATTACATCTCTCTCTCTCTTTCTCTCTCTCTCTCGCTTTCGCTCGCTCTTCTCTATCACTCTTCCCTTATGTATAGTTCTCGTTCTTTCTCTCTCTCTTTTCTCACTCTAACTCACTCCTTTCTTTCTGCCTGTTTCCCTATGTATCCTCTCCCACTCTCTATTCTTTCCCTGTTTCTCCTTCTCCTCTCCCCGACCTCTCTCTCCTCCCTCTTTTCCTCTTCTGTTCACGCTCTCTCCCTCTCCCTCTATCTATTTTTCCTTCTTCCTTCTCCATCCCGCTCTCTCACCTCTCTTTCCTTTTTTATCGCTCTATTTTTTCTCTCCCTCCTATTTATCCCTCTCTCTCTTTTCTCTTACTTTATGTCGGTCTCTCTTCTTTCCCCGTTTTTCTCTCTCACCTCTTCCTCACTTTCTCTCATCTCTCCATGTTTTCTCTCTTACTTTTCTCCGCTCCTCCCTTCCTCTCACTCATTTTCTGTCATGCTCTTTCTCTTTCTCTACCACTCCATCTATTTCTCTATCTCTTTTCTTCTGCCTCTCCCATCTCCCCCGTCTATCTACATTTCTTTCTCTCCCTCTTTTCGATATTTGTGTCCTTCTTTATCTCTCTTTCTCTCCCCCTTCTCCTACTCCATGCATCTTCCATACAATTCCTCCCCTTACTCTCTCTTATCTTCTTCCACTTTCTCTTTCGCTCTCTTCTTCTCTCCTTTCTCACCGTCGCATCTTTCTCTTTCTTTCTCTTTTTCTCTTTATCTCATTATTTTTGTTTCTCGTTTTCTTTCTCCCTCCCTTCATTTTTTCTCTATTTCTCGTTTTAACCCTCTCTCACAATCTTGCATTGTTCCTTTGTTTCTTTTCAACTCTACCTCTTTTTCTTCCTGTCTCAGTTTCTTTCTGTTTTCTTTCTTTCTCTTACTTGCTTACCGACCATGTATTCTTTAGATATCAATTGAAATCGAAAAACGGTATTTTTCACGATCGCAGTACAGAAACACATAAATAATATTTGATAAATAAATGAAGTTTTCTTTGTAACGAGTGCGATTGTTTCGTGAGCCGTAATTGTTTTTAAAAGCAATGATAAATGAGATGCCGTTTCGGCGGTGCTCCAAAATGTGTTTCAGCTTTAAATTTATAGCTCTTTGCTGTTACCAACACCAGCTCCCGGTTCCTATTTACAAAGATGGACGCAACGATCCACTCTGTGGAAGAAGGGAACTCTAACACAAACAACAGAAGGAACAGAAAGAGAAAAATACAGAGAGGATGAATTGTTGTTAACGAAAAACTGGAACGTGATCTTCTTTCCATTCATAAATTTCAACATTTTATACTGGAAATTAATTACTACTATATAAACGAAACGAATGTTTTATCCGTTCTTTTAAAAACCTTTTTTTTCTTTTTCATGACTATAATAATGAAATTAAATTAGTGGTATTTCGTTTTACTTTATCGCGTTTCTATAATAATTAAACAGACTGAGAGAATATTGTGTTTATACAAAATTGATAAAACAAAAATGAGGAAGCAACTGTGAGACAAATCGTTCTATACTTATCAATAATACAAATTGTTAGTATGAGAGTATTTTGTATCCCGCCAATGTTAAATTGGTTAATTTTAGGTACATTTGTCATAAGATTGGTAAAAGATAGACTAATGACATTCTTCATATTTATAGGTGGTGTTTTTTTCTAGCTACTGAATTTTTTTCGAATTAATCTGTTGGACCAAAAAATTTAAAAAAATTAGCGAATAAAATAAATATTTTTACCAATATTTTTTCTAAGTTTGTAATATATTAATAATTTTTTGAGCACCTGAGGAAGTCATAAACATGCCAATATATGTGCATGTACAATATAAATAACTGGTAAAAAATTCAGCCCGGTAAGTTTAATGGTTTTCGAGAAAAATGTACCTAAAAGTTGAAAATCTTAATTTACGGGAAACGGCACAAATAGCAAACAAAATGTACACAAACAAGTAAATTTTCGTTCAACAGTTGGTTAGAAATCTGAATCAACAACTGAAAATATTAAAAGCAGTGATTCAGATATTTTAAAAATCTAAATTCCCTTCGATTATTAAAACGAGCTGTAAAAAATATGAAAATGATACGTTTTATACGATATTTTTTCTGGGTAAACCTGATATAAACAATTTTTTTCATTAAAAGATTTTGTTGGCGTAATTTAATGCTTTTTGTAGATCTCTTGGTTTAATGTTTTTTTGGTAGATCTATTTTTGGTCGAAACTATAGAAAAATATAAAAAACCGAAAATTTAAATTTTCAGTCAAAACCATCACACAGTCTCCCCTGAAACCTAATCAAATGGAAACTACGTAGTCCACGTATAATCTGTTGTTTAGGTGATCAGCCTCATGAGGCTGGTTTGAACCACCTCTAGAGGTTTTACTAAGTTAACCGAGGAGTGAGGTGGTTTACCATTGCCACAACTCACTCAGTGGAAAAGTATGCTTATCATCATGCCGGGCCTTCTGAAAAGCATGTATTTTCCACTCTGCAAATGACACCTTCACTTCATTCACCACAGGGTCTGGCTGTATAATGAAATTCATTAATTTCAGAGGAGATAACTCTGATTAGTGTCACCTAACACACCTCTAACTTATAATCTAAAAGTAGTTATGATAGTGTGCTTCTAATACATTTCATGTAGCTGTTGGGGTTTAGGTCAACAGCCAAAAGGTTTTACAAAGTAAAAACGAGGAGTGAGGTGGTTTACCATTGACACAACTCACTGAGTGGAAAAGTATGCTTATCATCATGCCGGGCCTTCTGAAAAGCATGTATTTTCCACTCTGCAAATGACACCTTCACTTCATTCACCACAGGGTCTGGCTGTATAATGAAATTCATTACTTTCAGAGGAGACAACTCTGATTAGTGTCACAATACACCTCTAACTTATAATCTACAAGTAGTTATGATAGTGTGCTTCTAATACATTTCATGTAGCTGTTGGGGTTTAGGTCAAGAGCCAAAAGGTTTTACAAAGTAAAAACGAGGAGTGAGGTGGTTTACCATTGCCACGACTCACTGAGGTGAAAAGTGTGCTTATCAGCATGCCAGACCCTCCGAAAAGCATTTACTTTCCACCTTGCAAATGTCACCTCCACTTTATTCACCACAGGGTCTGGCTGTATAATGAAATTCATTAATTTCAGAGGAGATAACTATGATTAGTGTCTTTTATACTTCTACCTCTTCTGTTCTTAAATGCTACAATCATAGACTAACCCACCGGGTTGTTCTAGAGGTAAAGTCATCGCCGCGAGTCAGCTGTTCAACAGCTGATTTTTGGAGACGAAGGTTCCTGGTTTAAATCCTAGTAAAGATAGTTACTTTTATAAGGATTGGAATACGACAATGGTTACCGGTGTACTTTGATGGTTGGGGTTTAATTAACCATACTCTCTGAGGAATAGTCGGCCTAGGTCTGTACAACTCGACTCATTAACTAGACTACACCACATTTACACGTCATACATATCATCTTTATCTCATTGGGTCATGGGGTTGCTTATTGTTCTGAATTGAACAGATTGCAACGTACACTAATTAGGGATAATAAGTTATATAATTAGGTGCTCATGTGGTAAGAAACAGAATTATTTTTGTAGCCGTGGAGCTAGCAAATCAATTTTAAATTATTTTTTATTATTTTTTTATCGCTAATGTGTATACGTTGCAATCGGTTCAATTCAGAACAATAAGCAACCCCAATGCTAGAGTGGAATGTTAAATTATTTTTACTTGATCTGCTAGTTCCAGGGCTACAAAAATATAGTTTTGTTTCTTATCACATGGTCAGCCAATTAAATGATTGATGCATTTAAGAACAGAAGAGGTATAGGTGTAAAAGACACTAATCATAGTTATCTCCTCTGAAATTAATGAATTTCATTATACAGCCAGACCCTGTAGTGAATGAAGTGAAGGTGTCATTTTGCAGGGTGGAAAGAGTTGCTTCTCGGTGAGCCTGGCATGCTGATAAGCATATTTTTCCACTCAGTGAGGAACACATCACTTCTCATTTTACTTAATAAATCCTCTAGAGGTTCAAACCAGTCTTTCAGCTGATGACCTAAACAACAAGTAACCCCATGCCCCACTGAGATGAGGATGATGTGTATGACGTGTAAATGAGGTGTAGTCTAGTACAGACCCAGACCGACCATTTCTGAGAGAGTATGGTTAATTAAACCCCAACCATCAAAGTACACCGGTAACCACTGTCTAGTATTCAAATCCGTATCAAAGTAACTACCTTTACTAGGTTTTTTTGGCTTCATCTTTATTTTTATTTACAACTGGACATTTTTTAAAGCACAACTAGTAAATGAGATGGAATGAATGAGGAATGGCTGGAAAGTGACGTGATTGTGAATCGATCCGGAGATCGATTTCGGCGTAAAATCTTTTAAGGATGTGGTGCCAATTTGTAATGATAATGATTTATAAATTACTATGATGGATGGTTTTTTATAAGATGATTTTCTTTTTTATGAAATGAAACAGGCAGAAAAAGTTAAATTGAAATTTATTTTTGTTGTTTTTATGGTGGTGGGAGAAGATATCTTATTCCACCTTCGTTTCAGTCGTCTGTTAACAGGGATATCGTTAGTTGAAATAGACTGGACATTTGGATTTATATGGTCAATTGTCTAGGATTTACTAGGATTTGAACCAGGAACATTTGTCTCCAAAAATCAGCTGTTAAATAGCTGACTCACGGCGACGACTTTACCTCTAGGCCAACCCGTTGGGTCGCAAATAATATAACACTCTACCTGCCTATTATGGAAAAATATTAGTGTACACGCAATGTTTTGAGGGTGGTTTACGATAGAGAGTGATTTACAAGAGTCGAAGCCAATCTTCTGTAATGGAGTCGGTACTATAAGAAGAAGAGCAAGTTATTCTCTGAAAATTTTTTTAAGTAATATCGTTGAGTTGGGGACGCCTAGTAACAGTCCTTTAGCTACTTTCATACACCAGTGAAAAATGAAATTTAGATAATAATGCCAAGGTAAATTTATAGCACAAATAAATTATAAATTATTGGTAAATTTATAGTATAGTATTTACAGTTAAATTGTTGTCGATAATAATAGGTATCAATTAAACAATCCGGAATTAGTAAATCAAATATGTACAAAGCATGCAAAAAAAAACCTTTAGACTGTATAATATATCAAAAGGTTTTTTTTTTAAGTTATGACGGTTTGCCGTATATCTACTCTGAAGGTAAAATAAGTTTTTCCTTAGAAAAAAATATTTCAAAGAAAACTCTTTCATAAAACTTCCTCCTCTAAACTACACACCGAATAGTATTAAGGGAAATATATGAAACGATTTCGTTTACATTTGTAAGTTTATAAAGTTAGGCCTATATCTTCTTATTCTTCTTCTTCTTTTTCAGCAACAACTTGTCATAAACGTCCCAACTTTAAATTGCCTTCCGTAACAGATCTGTTACACTAGATTACTTGTTCCTTAACCATCAAGAACAACTACTTCCCTTATTTTATGTGTAGAATACACATTAATAATCATAAGGTAACACATAATAAGGTAGCACATAATTTTGAACAAGGCTGTACAGTAGTACATTGGCGGCTCGTGGCTTAAAAATAGGTGAAGGATGCACAAAACCGAGAAAAACTAGTATATAGTCATTTGAGTCAAAAGTTTGCCCTTGTTTGCAACGAGGGGTAAAGGGGTAAAAGCACCAGTGCGCATGCGCTACTGCTTTAATTTCAATACGACAAACATAAAAACTTGTACTATACTCGGAGCATATACAGTAAATCCTTTTGAAGGAACCTTTTGTAGGTTAACTGTACGAATATATCTGTTCGTTACCGTAAAAACAAATGTCCCTTTATCGAAAACGTGGTCGAATTATTCACAGTGCTGAACGCAATGTAATAAAATGTTGTGAAGTTGAAGCCAAACAAAAATGCCTATCCGTGCCTCTTAACAAAAGCCGTGAGCGAGCGGCTAACTACTGTCATGTTTCTGTTTCCACAATTCTAAAAATAAAGAAGCAAATTAAAAACGTGAAGAAGCTATTCTTTAAAAGTTTTGTTGACACCTGGTAAAAAAAGAAAACGGTTAAGTAGATACTAGAGAGACTGATAATGAAAACGCTGGTGACAGTAGTGGTAAAGAAGGCGATTCATTCGTAATTACAGTAAATCAAACATTTCTAGTCATTTAATTAAGTTATAGGCAATATTACAGGTCATATTTATTTCTTATAAGATTTATGAAGAAAACATAGATTACAAACCACAGCTTACAAAATGTATCTAAAAACTTCATGGTAGTGAAATGTACGAGTAGTGTCTCACTGTTGAGGTTGGCAGCACTGTAAATATATCATTTCCCTTCCTCACAGCCCATACATATGCAAAAGGCAATCTCGTGACTTCAGTATCTATACTAAGTATCCGCGAGACTTCCGAGAGTAAAATAATACAAAATATAGATAGTGAGACACGAGAATGCCTTTTGTGTTTGGATGGGCTGTGAGAAAAGGAAGAGAAAACTGACAGTGCTGCCAACCTCAACAGTCAAACATTATATTTTACTGTAGCCTAATTTTCGTAAGAAGAGCGCTGGGAAAAACGTGCGTCTGTATTAGTATAGTCTTGTATGTACTGCAATAGTGCAGCGTATGTAATCAACAATGGAACAGCATACATACAAGATACAATGGGTGTTGTCAATTTTCAACAACACTCTGACTATACATCTAACTGTTGGTTGGAGGGGTGGGGGTACACCCCAGACCACGCAGAGCGTGCCCATAGAAATGCAGTTTAGCTACCCTATCCTTGCCTGCGTCGGCCGCATTGGCGCAGTTGGTAACGTGCTCGCCTCTCATCATGCGGTCTTGGGTCCGAATCCCATTCAGGCACGGCATATTTTCATACGTTACAAAAAAATCATTTCATTCTTCACCGTCTGCATTAGCAGTAATTGCAGAACAGTCGGACGTTAAACAAAACACAAAAAAAAAATATCCTTCCCTGTTTTTGAGGTAACGGGCGCTGGGTGTAGCACCTCCGTGTGCTATTCATAGTACATCCATGTGTGGTAGAGCCACGTGCAAAGCATTAGCTGCGTAACGAGCTCGACGGTGACTCGTCCAACGTTTACACAAGTACTGAGGGGAGTGGGTCGCCCTGCGGAAGTGACCGCACCCACTCATTTGGGTTGTGGGTTCCTAGGTAGCGCTTCGGAGCCACTAGGCTGCTTAAATTCCTCCAGAATGAGCGTAGCTGGCCGAGAATTGTACAGATAAATACACTTATTAGTTGGAGGGGTACGCGGGGTCAAAATCAAGTATGCGCATGCGTAGTCCAGCGCTCACAGCAATTGGCCTGGCTTTTACCATGCAATTGCACCGTTTGTTAACCACATGTTGTCTTTCAATTAATATACTTCATTGTGAATGACACTTTTTTCTCTTAAACCCCCACTTCTTTTAAAAATTTTTTTAACGTACGAAGTTTTCAACTGAAATTTAGCTTTCTTTTAGAACCGGTAATAACGTTTCACAAGCCGGTATCATTTTCTTATTGATATAACCGTTAATTAAGGAAATAATGTTAATTATTAATTTACTCTCACTTGGAGTCTGATTTCTCTTCGCCAATAGGTTTAGGCGGGTATTATTGGCTCACTAAAATATTAGTCATATATTATTAGTAGTTATAGTTATGTTGTGTATTTTATAATATTTTTTTGTTTCTGATATTGCGCTGGTATTATGTATTCTGTGTTGCATTTCTGTATGAAGAAATAGTTAAATGTACCGGGAGGTAGTCAAGGCTAAATTTTGTTTTCATTTTTTTTCCTTAAAATAGTGTAAGTAAATTGGTAGAGGTTTTTTTGTCAACGGCTATTTTATTAATGCTATTTCATAACTTTGCTGATGTATGTATTATCATTTATTAACATTTTAGTTTTGTTACCATAAGTTTTAATTTTTATTTACATTTTTATTCTATCTGTTTTTTTATTATTTTTATTTTTTAATTTTTATACTTTTTTTCCAATTCCTAATGTGTGTACGTTGCAATCTGTTCAATTCAGAACAATAAGCAACCCGATGACCCAATGAGATGAGAATGATGTGTATGACGTGTAAATGAGATGTAGTCTTGTACAGACCCAGGCTGACCATTCCTGAGAGAGTATGGTTAGTTGAACCCCAACCATCAAAGTACACCGGGAACCACTGTCTAGTATTCAAATCCGTATAAAAGTAACTACCTTCACTAGGATTTGAACCAGGAACCTTTGTCTCCGAAAATCAGCTGTTAAACAGCTGGTTTTGGCGACGACGTTACCGCTAGACCAACCCGGTTTTATACTAACGTGTTTTTAATATTTTTTTTTTATCATTTTTTCTTTTTTGTGACTTATTTTTTTTCTGTGATAAGTGATGTCCGCCGACTAAAACGTAGACATCCTACGGACTTATTCTGAAACGTCAAGACACCACGTAAAGTAAATCCACGAAGTTCCTCCGTTGGGGGGTTTTCTTCGGTCATGATATACCAAAGATAACTTATCTACTCATTATTCTGCTTAAGAATAGATTGTAGATTTAGCTGCAATAAAAAAAAGTGATGTAGTACTGGTATTAACTGTTATTTCTTTTTGTTTTTTTTGTCAGTTCTATTATTTATTTTGTGGTATGTATTTTTTGTAATTAGAGTAATCCTCCTCCAAGCACGGGCTTTGCTCTTTTTGAGGAGTAATAAATGAAATTAATAAATAAAAATTAGGATTTACTATAAATGTTTATAATTAAGGTTGTCTGTACTTTAAAACGTGGCCATATTTCTTTTGGAACACCCATTAATTCATCAAAATAAAACAGCGCTCAGTGGCGGCTTACATGAAACCTGCAATAGCCGCTTATTTGTAATCCTTTAATCCCTGAAGTAAAATGGGGGATTCAGGGGGAAAATAGTTAAGGGAAGGGAATGGGTAAACAGTCAAGTATACTGGAATCTATCCCAGTAGACATTTCGAGAGCCAAAGCATAAATTAGTAAATTAGGCATGTACCCACAATGCTCAAGAGGCATTATTAGAGCCGTAAAATATTTTACTTGCTGCATCAACTCTTCTTAATCTAATATATATTTTCCACTCTCCTTTTCAATTTAGATCTTATTTCTTAATAGTGGGTGGGTAAACAAAACAAATTTATGATAAGTGGTCGAATAACTACACTAACTTTATCGTTGCCTATAAGTAGGCCAAAACACTTCAGTCATTTTCTCAACGTTACAACACATGGAATTTCTATTCACAACAATTTAATAGTAATTTGTTTACGGCCTCGTTGGACCACTTGAATCAATTTTAGAAATCCTTCTTGGTTTTCTTTTTATCCGAGGCGATAAAAAAGTGATGTACTACTGGTATTAACTGTTATTTCTTTTTGTTCTTTTGTCAGTTCTATTATTTATTTTGTGGTATGTATTTTTTGTAATTAGAGTAATCCTCCTCCAAGCAAGGGCTTTGCTCTATTTGAGGAGTAATAAATGAAATTAATAAATAAAAATTAGGATTTACTATAAATGGGTAAATGGGTACTATAAATGGGTTGGTTGAAAAACTCATGTTCATTCGCTCACGATGGGGGAAATAGTGTTGGACTCAATTGAGGCGTCTTCGTCCAGCCCCAAGGAGGCCGCAACCGCCTTACCAACCAAAAACCCGCCGCCTGGCCACTTGATCCGACATCAGTAAACAACCCTCCACCTCCCTCGGAACTGTTTATATTACTACAAGGGAAATATCAGCGGGGTGTGGAAGGGAACCGTAGCCTAATTCCCTCTCGCTGTCACTGACCAACACTCACTCTCTCACTTTCATTCATCTCTTTAATCATCAGCTGAGAAAATTAGTGTGCCTACCTTACCTACTGAGATCGGAACAGGATCTCTGTAGGATCCTTCTTGGTTTGGTTTTAGGATTCTTACTTGTTACCCAATAATTCTTCATATTTTGGGATTTGATCCGTTTGATTTTATCTGTACAAATCATTGACGACGAAGCTTGAGTTATATCGATGAATCTATTCTTATGTATTTATCTTTAAGGAACTTAAGCTGTTCAGAGTTTTCCAAAAGATCTTGTTGTGCAATGTTAAGTTCTTGTATATCTTGATTTATTTCGGCCAACCATCTTGAAGGATTTTTTCACGAGTTAATTTATAGAAATGAGTTGTTTAGTTACTCGATTGTCCGGTATTCTAAGTAAATGCTCGAAGAAAGAAATTCATTTCTTCCATATGATGTCAATAATTGACTCCATTTCATGATAAAGTTCAGAATTAGATATTAAGATCCAGATATCGTTGAGTTTTGCCCATAAGTTTTGCCCATAACAGACAGATGGAAAGTCAAATTAATTACTCTCAATCTGTTCGTTGCAGGGCTAAAATAAATAGTTCTGTTTCTTATCACATGGTCAGCCAATGAAATGACTGAATCATTTAAGAACAGAAGAGGTAGAGGTGTAAAAAAAACACTAATCAGAGTTATCTCCTCTGAAAAGAATTATAAAGAATTTCATTATACAGCCGGACCCTGTGGTGAATGAAGTGAAGGTGTCATTTGCAGAGTGAAAAATATGTGCTTTTCAGAGGCCCCGGCATGCTGATAAGCATACTTTTCCATTCAGTGAGGAAGGCAATGGTAAACCACCTCACTCCTCATTTTATTTAGTAAAACCTCTACAGGTTCAAACCAGCCTTTTGGCTGATGACCTAAACAACAAAACAACATCGTTGAATTCCCGTTTTTTGTTTATGAAAGTCCTAAGAATTCTTCTTTCTATCATCTTAAGAATTCCTCTTATTCTCGTTTTGTTTTTATTTTAATTTGTTTTTATTTAAAAAAACAAATTTTTTCATTATTCCTTTATCAAAATTCATTCCTATGTAATGTATGAGAAGAAACCACTCTCAAGGCAAACCAAGATTAGACGTTACAATACTGTGATAAAACCTGTGTGCCTGTACGCGAGTGAGTTCCTCAGAATGACCGAGAAAGCTTGTCTAAGAGAAACAGAAAAATTTGAGGGAATGAACTTTTGTAAAATAGTGGATTCAAAGATAGTAGTTGGACAATATAGAATACTAGGTCGAGATAAACCGTACAAGGAAAATGAACATAAATAAAAACGATAAGGAAAAGAAAACTAAAAAAGTTTACGGACACCTGAATAGAATGGATAACCGGTTGACAAAACATGTTTTGAGGACACTAAACAATAGTCCTAATCTGTCAGATAAAAGGTTTAAATACGCCAGAAAAGATAATAAGAAAACTGGAATAAACCTTAATGAACCGAACCAAATTCAGACAACAAATTACGGACTTTAAGAACGTCAATGAACAGTAAAAACAAAACACCGCCTGGAGAGGAGAAAGAAGAAAAACCTGGAGTGAACGAATGCTGAGAATTTGGGCTGCAAAAAGAGCTTCCAAAAACGATTAAAGTCACCTCACGTGGTCTAAAATTGTTTTTATTTGAGGGAAAAAGTTAATAAACAATTTTGTTTTAGCTTTTATTTGTTATCGGGAATACTTTATTGACAACTACCCAATTTGATCGCTGCTTTGCTGTGTTATTTGACGTGAATTAGGCATGAGTTTGAACAGGGACCCCCAGTAGAGTTTGTTCACGGATGGCTGTCAGCTGGTCACCATACAAAGTCGCTTGCCTAACCGGTGTTACTTAACAAATAATAGCGACTTACTTCCAGCTGACTGACTGGGCTGGCCCGAAGGCCAGTAAATAATTTAAAATTAAAAACCGACATAATTTTAATTATAATTGAATGACGCAAAATGAAAATCAAGTTTGGCTTTAAAATACGGGAAATCACAAATTGATGCTTAAGTTCTGTAAAAAACAATTTATGCAATAAAAGTTGTAGGTTTCTTAATTTCCTGGTATATACACTTTCGTCGAAAAATGCAAATTAAGGCCCCCAATCTTAAAAAAAAATTAAAATTCTTTACTGATTTGATTGTTAGAATACAGGAAATCACTATTTGACGCTAAACTAGGCTCCGTATAAATAAAAAATAAATTTTTGAAAAAATGTTAACGTCCACGTATGTCATGACATATTATGGTCATACAGAGGAGATTTACATCACTGAAACAATAAATGTTATAATTGTGTGAATTTTAAATGTTGTGATGAGCTGAGGATCTGGTAAAGCCACGGAAGTACTCCTCAATTGGTAATTGTTCTTACTCATTTTTTGACCGTTTCTGATTGTTTTTAATAATTTTATCTAACATATAATACTATTTTTTTATTTTTTTTTAGCTTTTTTTGTTATTGGGAACTGTACATTGTTGACAACTACCCAATTTGATCGCTGCTTTTTGCTGTGGATTAGACATGAGTTTAAACAGGGACCCCCAGTAGAGTTTGTTCATGGATGGCTGTCAACTGGTCACCATACAAAGTCGCTCGCCCAACCGGTGTTACTTAACAAATAATAGTGACTTTCTATCAGCTGACTGACTGGGCTGGCCCGAAGGCCATATAATAAAATAAATTAATACTCAGAACATGCATAAACAAGAAAAACAAGGTAGACAATCACTACAGACTTTTACCTAACGATCAAGTCTACAGAGATATAGAAACAATAACAGTGGCCATGCGTAAGAACCGGTTGTCGTACTTTGGACATATTCTAAGAACACCAAACGCCAGACTTTTACGCAGAATGATTGATCATGCAATAAGACGAAAAACGGACGCTGGTAACGCATAGGCCTACATGTGGCAAAAAGATATCCAAGGGGATTTACAAGAACTAGGACTAACTTACGAAGATCTAACGGAAAAACATTCAAATACAAACAGGTCGTCAAGGAACACAACCATCGGCTTACGACACAGAAAAGAGAATGTAAGAAGAGGAAATTTTCAGAAGCAGCCAAACAGAAACGTGCTCAGAACATGAGAGAATATCACGCCAAAAAGAGACTGAAAGCTACCAAATTGACTAAAGTATTCCATTGTTACTAAACAAGCACTAAAAAAAATTAAGTTAGACTAAAAAAACGACAACTTTTATTCCAAGCTTACTTTTTTACAGAACTTAGTTAAAAGTCAATTAGTAATTTTCCATGTTTTTTAGTTCGTACCAAGAGAGGTTGATTTAAATTTATCGTAATTCACCAATATTGAAAATAATTTTACATGGTTTACTCATGACTAAACATATTAAAGTATTAATTATTTACATTGGTAAGAGAAAGTCGTGTGAATGTTTCACACCAAAATTTTGTACGTTTAAATGAAATTTTTTTTTAATCCCTAATATGTGTACGTTGCAATCTGTTCAATTCAGAACAATAAGCAACCCCATGACCCAATGAGATGAGGATGATATGTATGACGTGTAAATCAGGTGTAGTCTTGTACAGACCCAGGCCGACCATTCCTGAGAGAGTATGGTTAATTAAACCCCAACCATCAAAGTACACCGGTAACCACTGTCTAGTATTCAAAACCGTATAAAAGTAACTACCTTTACTAGGATTTGAACCAGGAACCTTTGTCTCCAAAAATTAGCTGTTAAACAGCTGATTTTGGTGACGACTTTACCTCTAGACCAACCCGGTGGGTAAATGAACTTAGAAAAAATTTATTAGTATTATAATGTTTTCCAAAATTTTGTAATTTCTTGTTTTTAAGTTTTAGAGGAGAGTAGTAATATTTTGAAAGTTTTTTTTTGTATGGAATTTAAAAAATATTATACCGTGTTATACTTCCCTAGTTCAGATGATGGATACGCTTTTACTCCGCAGGATTTATTTCAGCGTATTTAAGCACGAGGTATTTAATTGGTGATGATAAAGTCACGTGATATAGCTTAGGAAATAAATTAATATATACGTTAAACTGATATAATCTTTTTAAAGTGATTATCACCTTTTTATCTTCAGGTGATTTAAATATCAATTCATTTTAAATCCCTTGCTTTAAGCTTCTTATTTATGGCTCTGTTAAGCCCCTATTTATTTTTAACTTTCTTTTAAACTCCTCCCGACTCTATTCATCTACAATCTCGTTTAGAGTAGGCTAATAAAAATAATTATTGTAATTTATCAAAACATTTTTCATTCACATTTCAACAAATCTTTTGTCATTTATTCAAGCAAGGCTAAAGATACTGACGTCACGAGATTGCATTTTGCGTATGGATAGACTGTGAGGAAAGAAAGTGAAAATTTGTCAGTCCTTCCAACCTTAAAAGTGAGACACTACTCGTACATTTTTATACCGTGAAGTTTCTATATACATTTTATAAGCAGTGGTTTATTTCGGGAAAAGTTTTCCCGAAGAAAGGAAAAGAAAGGTGAAGAAAGGAATTTTGTACGAAGTTGAAATTTGGAACTTTAGTTAGGTACCACTAAAGGACCCGTCACGAACATTTTTATCTTAATTAGTAAACCGGAAGTAGTAATTTATTCGTGTGATTTTTCACTTTAGTTGCAATTTCCTCATAAACGGATTCTACAATTTTTTTTTAAAATGTGCGCTCTTAATAAAACATTTTTCTTTTTTAAAGATTGTGGACTTAATATCCATTTTATGGCGAAAGTGTACATAATTAAACTTTTTCAATATTAAAAAACTCTTAAAAACTTTTATTTCAAATATTTTTTTTTCTCTAAAACTCTTAGTTTAGCGTAAATTAGTGAATTTCTGTAGCTTATTCAATTTTTTTTCATTTTTCTCAGTTTAATTAATTATTATTTGGTTTAATTTACTAACTACACTTTACTGGAAATCTTTTTATAATTTGACACACGGGTCTCAATAAACTAAATTTTAATGAATTTTTTCTGGTGTTTATTGTACGTGGCTTCAAAAATAAAGAAAAATAAAATAATTTCTTGAATACTTTTTTATTTTGTTAGTATCTTTACACTCACTTCTTTTATAACTGCATGTAACCATCTTTTTTACTTTCTCTTGTCTATATGAATATATAGGAAGGAAAGTAGGCCTATTGTTTTCATGTCGATTTTTAGAAATCGAGTTTTCACCGGATCTACACGTTTTCAGACCCCCTGAAACCAAAAAACATTTTTTTAGCGATCGGTCTGTGTGTGTGTGTGTGTGTGTGTGTGTGCGCGCGCGCGCGCGTGTGTATGTGTGTGTGCGTGCGTGTGTGTGTGCGTGTGTGTGTGTGTGTGTGTGTGCGCGTGTGCAAAATATCTCAATTTTTTTTTTTTTTTAACGTCCAAAATATCTCAAGGACGGAACATCGTAAGTTTCAAGTTTCAAGCTCATACGAAAATATCTCAAGGACGGAACATCGTATGAGCTTGAAACTTGAAACTTACGGTAGGTTACATACCACTACCGGACCCGACACGAACATTTTCATTAAAATCGGTCAACCGAAAGTAGTAGTTTATTCGTGTAATTTATCACTTTTTGCGATTTACTCTGAAACTGGTCCTACGATTTTTTTTAAATCGCCTGGTTTACTCATTTTTTTATGCTCTACAAGATAGGGTAGGCGCCAAGTTTGCTGAAATTCTCGGTGAGGCTATTTTCACGTAAAGAAATAGTTTTTTTTAAGATTGCGGTGTTAATATGCATTTTAGCGCAAAAATGTGTATAACTAAAGTTGTAGAAAATTTAAAAATCTACAACTTTTATTTTAAACATATTTTTTTATAACGCTTAGTTTAGCAGTAATTAGCGATTTTCTGTTTTTTCTCACGAAAACGTGTGAAAAATCGATTTTTTTAAGATTTCGGCCTTAGTATGCATTTTACGACAAAAGTGTATATTATTAATTTTATAGATAATAAAAAGATTTACAACTTTTATTTAAAGCATTTTTCTCTACAGAGCATAGTTTAGTGTGAAAGAGTGATTTTCCACATTTTTAAGCCAAACTAAGTTCGATTTTCATTTTGCGTCTTTCAGTCATGATTAAAATAAGGTTATATTTTAGAGGTTAGTTTTTTGTTTATTTCTAATGTTTTTTTTACTAATGTTAGGTTATATTGTAAATTATTTGCGTTGGCAAGAGAAAGTTGTGTGAGTGTTTCACACCAGATTTTTTACATTATTTTACGAATAAATGTAGAACCGAAAGGCTGATTAGAACCTCTAGAGGAGTAATCTACCATCGCCTTCCGCACTGAGTAGAAAAGTATGCTTATCAGCATGCCGGGCCTTTTGAACAGCATCTACTTTCCACCCTGCAAATAACACATTCACTACAGAGATAAAAATTGTTTCTTTTTTCAAGATTGTTGTTGTTTAGGTCATCAGCCGAAAGGCTGGTTTGAAGCTGTAGAGGTTTAACTTAGTAAAACGAGGAGTAAGGTAGTTTACCATTGCCTTCCTCACTGAGTGGAGAAGTACGCTTATCAGCATGCCGGGCTCTCTGAAAAGTATTTTTTTCCGCCCTGCAAATGACACCTTCACTTTATTCACCACAGGGTCTGGCTGTATAATGAACGTCATTACTTTCAGAGGAGACAACTCTGATTAGTGTCTTTTGCACCTCTACCTCTTCTGTTCTTAAATGATTCAGTCATTTAATTGGCTGACCATGTGATAAGGAACAGAACTATTTATTTTAGCCCTGCAACGAACAGATTGAGTGTAAATAATTTGACACTCCACCTGCCTGTTATGGGCAGTTTTCAAGATTACGACCTAAATAACCTATTTTATGGCAAAAGTGTAGTATATCAAAAGTGTAATCAAAGTTTTGCAATAAAAAAGCTCTAAAACTTTTATTTCAAATAATATGATTTTTCTAAAACTCTTAGTTAGCGTCAATTTGTTAATTTCTGTTACCTATTCAATTTTTTATCTTTCTCATTTTAATAAATTATTATTTTTCTTTAATATTCACTTCCCTTTATTGGAAAATTTTTTATAACTTGACACACGAATCTCAATAAACCGAATTTTACTGCATTATGTTTTTCTTGTGTTTATTGTACGTGACTTTAAAAACAAAGAAAAATAAAATAATTTCTTTAACACTTTTTTTATTTCATTAGTATCTCTACACTCGCATCTTTTATAGTTGTATGTAACCATACTTTTTCACATTATTTTACGTATAAATATAGCTGCTATAAAATGAATAATAAACTAAAAAAAAGTTTGTTATATTTTCATTGTTATCGCACAATATTTTTTACTAAAACAACACTTGACTAAGTTAAAATAAACTGTAAGAGGTAGCTGATGTTAAAAAAGATAAAACATAAATGTAGGCTGTGGTGGAAAAATACCATGACATATTTTGTTAAGTATCAGGGAGTTTGTAAGATTAATGGATCGCGGTTACCTTATCTCTTTTACAAATCTACTACCCGCCTTCTGATAAAGTTGTACTTTATCTTTACTCTATTACTATCAATATGAATGGTGTGCAACATTTTTTCGCGACACCCTTAACAACACTCTACTACCCGTAATATTTTATTGTTAACTAGCAACACCCGCTCGCTTCGCTTCACAGCAGCTAATGTAGGCCTCATTAAATTATTTTAAATCCTCTCTATACAATATTTGTAGTTTTGTTTCCCTGTGGCAGCAAAATAAATTGTTTTTCTGCACTTCCAGCTCTAGAAAGTCCGACATAAAGTTGTCCATGAGTGAAGGAACCACTCTTGTCTCAAATCGATGCCTACCGTTTTAAATGTTTGTGTCTGCGATTTAACAGAATTGAATATAATGCATAGAAGAATACCGATGGAAAAGAAAGAGACAGTTGATATATGGCTGAGATAAGAGAGAGTAATAGGTGGGTGGGTGCGGTACTCAGAGTAATTGGAAATATATGACTCATTCGCTACCTGTCGAATGAAAACAAAAATATGTGAAATACAGTACAAAAATAAAAATTTTGAATATTTCCGATTTTTTAATGTTTTTAGAATCGAATGTTTTTCTTCACGTTTGTCTATGAAATATAAAAGTTGAATCGAGCCCAAAAAATATACCATCCAGAGGATTTAAAAAAAATAAAAGTGCTATGCATCCGATAAACTGAAACATGCGACATCGTCACAATTTAAGTTGCTTAAATCACTTAATTAAAGTTACTTAAAGTTGAAAAATAGCCTATATTGATCAGGAAGCTCTAAGCTATGCAACAATGAAAGATTTTTTTAAAATCAGTTGAGTAGTTTGTGAGATTACCACCTCATACAAACAAACAAACAAACAAACAGACGTTTCTTCTTTATTGTATTAGTACAGATTAGATATTAGGTTTTAATTAAGGGTTAAAAAAATAAGTTTAATAAAGTCTAAAAGTTTTAATCATTGTTTAAATAATTTTTAGTTATAAGTATTTAAAATAAAAACACCTTTCATGAGACGACGCGTCTCATGGCTGGTGGGAATTTTTAAAAAGGCTTACCTTTCACTTATGACAAAAACCATTAGTAATTTCTGTATCTACTCTTTAGCTAAGAGAAATTGAATTACACCATTTTTGTTTCTAAATTCCGACTTTGATTTGTTGACTTCCGGTTTTGGACCACTTTAGGTCAAAACCAGAACTTCAAACGCAATCTGGGCCCACTAATTTTTCGTGTAGATTACGAATCCAAAAACCGTTTATGGGTACCTCTTGTAGTTTCTGACTTTGATTTCTTGACTCCTGGTTTGGAATTTGGGCACTTCCGTTAAAAACCGGAACTTCAAACCCAGTTATTTTTTTCAATCCTACTAAGTTATTATGTAAATTACGAAACCGAAAACCGTTTTGTTTCCGTTTAAAACCGATTTAAGTTAAAAAGAAAACATTTAATTTTTATCTTAAAGTAATTTTTGTTGTTTGTTGTTAAGGTCATGAAATGAAAGGCTGGTTAGAACCTCTAGAGGCTTAACTAAACAAAATGAGGAGTGAGGTGGTTTACCATCGCCTTCTGCACTGAGTGGAAAAGTATGCTTATCAGCATGCCAGGCCCTCTGAAAACCATCTACTTTCCACCCTTCAAATGACACCTTCACTTCATTCACCACCAGAGGGGGTCTACCTGTATTATGAAATAGGAGATAACTGTGACTAGTGCCTTTTACACCTCTACCTTTTCTGTTCTTAAATGATTTAGTCAAATAATTGCCTGACCATGTGATAAGAGAGAGAACTATTTTCTGTATCCCGAAAACTAGCAGATCGAGTGCCAATAATTTAACACTCCACCTGCCTGTTAAAAAAGTGTAAAAAAGTAAAGTAAAAAATTAATGTTTGTAAAAAGGTTTTTTTTCTTTTAATAATCATAAAGTTAAATAACGTTTAAAAACCAAATTAGTATCAATGAAATGTGATTCCTTCAAATTTTAACTTTTTAACTCCAATTACCAAAAATACTCTAGTATTATTGGGATTTTTAACCAACCATTCGGCGCACACGAAATTATGCCAGTTAACACATTTATTAAATTTGAAGCTCGCTTCATTACGAATAGCAACTGACCCACAGAAATTAATTCTCTAATTAGTTAACCAGTTTAATCAAATTGTTCTTTTAACTTAATAGTTATAAACGAACAAATTAAATCTAAATTTTCAATAGTTTTTTTTTTATTCTTAATGTGTGTACGTTGCAGTCTGTTCAATTGAGAACAATAAGCAACCCCATCACCCAATTAGATGAGGATGATGTGTATGAAGTGTAAATAAGGTGTAGTCTTGTACAGACCCAGGCCGACCATTCCTGAGAGAGTATGGTTAATTAAACCCCAACCATCAAACTACACCGGTAACCACTGTCTAGTATTCAAATCCGTATAAAAGTAACTACCTTTACTAGGATTTGAACCAGGAACCTTCGTCTCCGAAAATCAGCTGTTAAACAGCTGATTTTGGTGATGACTTTACCTCTAGACCAACCCGGTGGGTTCAATAGTATTTAATTATTGTTTTTCTTCTTATGATTTCAGAAAAAATACCAGACAGATCGTTTTTTGAAACAAAATGAAGAAGACAATAGAGAACATAAAAGGAGGTATGGCGTTATGGATTTATTAAGAACGCCAAATTTACGACGTAAAACACTTATTATCACTTTTATCTGGTAAGATATTATTAATTATTTTCGATAAAAATTTTAATTAATTGTTCCCGCCCTTTGGTATAGTGGTTTTAGAGTAAAAGATTAAATTGAACAAAGAAGTGGAAGGTCACGGGTTTACTTTCTGAGTCAGTGTCCGTAAAAAAGTTCAAACCAGTTACAGCATCAGTCGTAAAATAGTGATGCTTTGAATCAGATATAACAAGCCTGTTATAGGGAAATTCATGGTTAAAGAAAACGCTACAAAACCACCCGACTAACAGGCCTTCCTACTTTTGTAGCAGTTACAAATTACCGATTACATTAAACTGATAAGTTCTGTCCCTATATAGTCATATGTAAAACAGTACAGTCGTATAGAGGGTGAAGAACTTAATTTTACGAATAATAAAAGGCAACCGAGTTATTCATCGGAGCAGCCTTTTCAAAAATTCAACGTGCTTGATATCCGTCAAATATCCAACAGACTTTGAAATAAAATCATTGGAAGTAATATATATTTAATCAGATTCAATGATGGATCTCAAAAACAGAATGTTGACTGATGTAACGGGTGTTAACAAAGTTTCAATCTCTTTAATGCTTAGAGGAGTACTCAATGAGAATACATTAAGGGGAGTTCATTCCGAAAATTCGATTCCATAATCAATTTTTACTTTCTCTTGCCTATATGAATATATAGGAAGGAAAGTATTGTTTTCATGTCGATTTTAAGAAATCGAGTTTTCACCGGATCTATACGTTTTCAGACCCCCTGAACCCAAAAAACATGTTTTTAGCGATTGGTCTGTGTGTGTGTCTGTGTGTGTGTGTGTGTGTCTGTGTGTCTGTGTGTGAACAGAATATCTCAAGAACGGAACATCGTACGAACTTGAAACTTGAAACTTAAGTTACATACCACTACCGGACGCGACACGAACATTTTCATCAAAATCGGTCAACCGGAAGTAGTAGTAACTTAGTTTATTCGTATAATTTTTCACTTTTTTGCGATTTTCTCAAAAACTGGTCCTACGATTTTTTTTAAAATCGCCTATTTTACTCAATTTTTTATTCTCTACAAGATAGGGTAGGCGCCATGTTTGCTGAAATTCTCGGTGAGGCTGTTTTCACGTAAAAACGTTGTTTTTTTAAGATTACGGCTTTAATATAAATTTTAGCGCAAAAACTTATATAATAAAAGTTGTAGAGAATTTAAAAACCTACAACTTTTGTTTCAAACATTTTTTTGTATAACGCTTAGTTTAGCGGTAATTTGCGATTTTCTGTTTTTTTCTCACGAAAACGTGAGAAAAATCGATTTTTTTAACATTTCGGTCTTAGTATGCATTTTACGACAAAAGTGTATATAATAAAAGTTATAGAAAATTAAAAGATCTACAACTTTTGTTTAGAGCATTTTTCTCTACAGAGCCTAGTTTAGCGTGAAAGTGTGATTTTCCGTTTTTTTAAGCCAAATTGAGTTCGATTTTCATTTTGCGTCTTCCACTCATGATTAAAATAAGGTTATGTTTTTGAGGTTAGTTGTTGTTTATTTTTAATATTTTATTAATAATGTTAGGTTTATTATTAATTATTTACATTGGCAAGAGAAAGTTGTGTGAGTGTTTCACACCAGATTTTTTTAATTTTATTGAATATTAATATTTATAATTTTCATGCTCGTATATGCATTTTTGTACAGTGGTTGAAAAGAGAAAAGTTAGTTTTTTCTGGTGTTATTTCTTAGCGACGACGTTGAGTCGTAACTATGTACAACGAATGATGAAATGTTTTTTTTTTGTAACGTATGAAAATATGCCGTGCCTGAGTGGGATTCGAACCCAAGACCGCATGATGAGAGGCGAGCACGTTACCAACTACGCCAATGCGGTCGGCATTAGCTTTTTATTTGTAAATAAATTATTTTGTTTTGTACATTTCATAATTTATTGTGTTTGCTTGTTTTCATTTGTGATATATAATTATATAATAGCATACTATTTTAATAAAAATGTGTTAGTAGTTTAATTAGTGTTTAAGTAGCTAACATGTAGTTGTATTTTACTAACACACTTATAAATTACCGTAGTGGTTGGAGTAATGAAAATAAACAGAGAAGTACTGAATTGATCTACCCTTGAACGTGGGAAATCGTAGTCGGGTGGATTAATTTTCCCACCACCAATTAATATAAATAGTTTTAGATTTTTAAAGTATAATTAAGTAAAAACATTTGTATCAGTCATTTCAGAAAGCCCATAAGTCAAAATTTTACATATTTTCTTTAGTACATTTTAGTAGTAACTGAATGTTAACAGACCATCCCAACAGAAATCACATAAGTATGACTTTCCTTAAGTAATATATAACACTAAGGAAAGGCTTATCCTTAAGGATATAAAGTGTTTACTTCTAATTAAAAAATGGAAGTGAATGATCTTTTGAAGTATAAGTTCTACTTTCAAATGGAAAAGGGTATACAAAGTTTCCATGCAAAATCCTTTTTAAGGTATAGAACAACTGTGTATGACAACGATGAAAACGTAAATAGCCCTGAAAATCGACAATTTTTTTCTTAAATTTAACAATTTTAATTTTTATTATTGCAGAAAGCTATTTTAAGTCTAATGTAAACTACTAAAATACATAAATAAGTAGGCCTACTTTTGTACAGAACAATTTTCTTCTGGTCTAACAACGTATTTTACAGAAAATAACGTATGTTAACATTTTACTCCAATATATTTCAAAAACTCCTGAAGTCTAAATTTTAAATGTTTTTTTAAAAAGTACTTGTCTTTAAAATAACAAAAGTATATTTTATATTAAAGGCGATAGACCTCTAAACATTTTTATATTTTATTTGAAACATAATAAATTACAAGTTTTTTAATTTCTCCAAAAATTAGTTTTTAGACTTATGGGCTTTCGAAAATGACCGTTTTATTTACATTTTAATGATACTTTTTGTAAGTAAAGGTAAAATAAATAAATAAATATGTGGCAGGAGAAGGTAAGAGAAATAAACTATTCTGATTGCAGAACAAGCTTTATCTTATATGCTGAGAAGAGATGAAGAAATAGTTTGTTTAAGGTTTAGTGTAATTTCTTGTAATAAATTTTTAGTTTTGTAAATTTTGTTTAATTGAATTTCAGGTTTACGAACACCAGTGTTTATGTAGGTTTATCATACTACGCGCCTGTATTAGGTGGAGATGAATTTTTGAACTTCTTCTTGGCGGGTGCGGTTGAGTTACCGACCTACATCATTTTATGGCCAGCCATGGAGTTCATTGGCAGAAGATGGACGCTATGTGCAAGCATGGTGGTCGGAGGAGTCGCTTGTTTAGCGACCATGCTCTCGCAAAATGGTTTGTATATTACTCGCTAATTTATCAATTATCTTTAGAAGAAGTCCATTTTTTATGGAGACACGGGAGGCTGAAATTTTAAGTTTTGGCTATTTTTATTTTTTTCACTTACAACATGGTACTAATGATCCTCTAATAATATGCAAAAATTTTGTTTGCGACTTTCTAAAAAAAATTAAGAATTTTATAAATTTTCCTAATGTTGATTAGTTTTCTTAATTTTTCTTGAATTTTTATATATACTTTTATAATTTTAGTTTGAATATAGCTACAGTCCAGCCTTTCTTAGGTTGCTCCTAATGTAAACTAATAATGACGTCATTGAGCATGCGCATTATATAAAAATGTGTACACGCTGCTTAAAAAGTAACGATAAAATACTTTGAAAAGTATTTTTCTAAATGAAATTGTTAAGCCTACATCATATCATGACATGTTTTTAGTACTTTAAGCACTTATAATTTAAAAAATAGTTAACTTAATAGGAATACGCATCCATAAAGTGGTGGACCCCAGTGTACACCCTGTAGTAGCTGGCTTTTGTTTGTTGACAGTAGGAGCAAACTAAGGACGGCTGAACTTTAGTTACATGTTTTTTTTTTTTGTTTTTTTTAATTTGAAGGTAATTTTATGCTTATTATGTTGGTTGTACTGTTGTTTGACTACATCAAAAATCAGCTGTTTGTTGTTTTGAATGTTTGGGTTGTATAACTATATAGTTAACTTGTTTTGTGTACCTACTTAAAATTTTCTGTTAGTTTCATTTTTTTCCCCACCAGGTTGGTCTAGAAGTAAAGTCGTCGCCAAAATCAGCTGTTTAACAGCTGATTTTCGGAGACGAAGGTTCCTGGTTCAAATCCTTGTAAAGTATGTTACTTTTATACGGATTTGAATACTAGACAGTGGTTACCGGTGTACTTTGATGGTTGGGGTTCAATTAACCATACTCTCTCAGGAATGGTCGGCCTGGGTCTGTACAAGACTACACCTCATTTACACGCCATACACATCATCCTCATCTCATTGGGTCATGGGGTTGCTTATTGTTCTCAATTGAACAGATTGCAACGTACACAAATAAGGAATAAAAAAAAAAAGTTTCATTTTTTCCGTAAACTTATTTTTTAGCACTAAAAAAACATTTTCTGAGACACCTCTGAACCGAATATGTTGAAATTTCCAGCGTAGGTCTCCACTATCAAAATACATCTCGTGTCATTGACGTTTCATTCTAATGATTTCCATTATAATTTTATGTGCTATTTAGTGGTCAATTTTACATTCATCAGAGTTGCTTACGAAAAATATTTTTTTCTGCGACATAAATTGGAAAATGGCAAACCCCTTATGACACAATCTGTATAAAAATACTCAACAGGGAAAAAATATTTTAGAATTATGTGGCCAATGAGAGCTGAAAAAATGTTCCTTATGTCAACAAGGTGCGGTATGAAATGGGCAACGGGTGTCAGACTGTCTTCATAAGCCCACACATTGAGATCACTTACACACAATTCTTGCCTAGTTGAATTTGACAGTTCCAGAGCATGTTTGTAGGTGAAAATATGAACATTTCCTGTTTCAGTGTCTTCTGCGTTACTCTGTGACAATTTAGACCAACTATTTTTATTTTTAGTAGAGCTTCCATTAGAGCCTCCATGCTGTTCCTGCGCTGTTTACAACAGTTTTTAATGACACAATTTTAAGAAATTATGTCACATAAAATTAAGCTCTCGTCAAAATTAAGTTTTAAATGCCCGAATAACTGTTCGATCTAATGGTTCGATCAAACCTGTTGTGTTCTTCTTGGGTAAAAACATTGCGAATATTTTCCCATCTTTAAATTTCAGCGAGTCAGCAGACGGGTGAGCAGGTCAATTGTCAAGAAGTAATAAAGCTTTTTCTTCCACTTTTCGAACTCGTAAATAATTTTCGACACAAGACACAAATTCATCGTGAATTATATTGTTAACTATTTCGAAGGATATAAAATGGTGAGTTTATATCAAATGCAGAAGTAGGATAAGTAACGTTTCATCATCCTTTTTCTCATCAATCAATTCAATTGAGAACAATAAGCAATGAGATGACCCAATGAGATGAGGATGATATGTATGACGTGTAAATGAGACTGTGTAGTCTTGTACAGACTCAGGCCGACCATTCCTGAGAGAATATGGTTAAATGAACCCCAACCATCAAAGTACACCGGTAACCACTGTCTAGCATTCAAATCCGTATAAAAGTAACTACCTTTACTAGGATTTAAAAACCAGGAACCTTCGCCTCCGGAAATCAGCTGTTAAACAGCTGATTTTGGCGACGGCTTTAGCTCTAGACCAACCCGGTAGGTCTTTTATTTAGATAGTAGGTATTTTTTTGGGGTGAACAGGTTATAATCCGTGGTGCATCGAACTTCGTTATAGCGGGGTAGTACTGTAATTACTTTTACGTTTTCATATGTTCAAATAAAAACACTTTGTTATAAAAAAACTTTTATCTTAATGTTTTCCTCCCCACTCTGGAAAAATCCTGACTACGGCTATGCAACTCTATGTGTAACAAAAACAAAATATGAGTAGGATAAAATAAAATATTGAGTGAATTTAGTGAGACATTGTGTGCTGCAGTCTGAATGAGGAATACGAATATCTCACTGTCACATGGAGAATGGAGTACGGTTATGAGTATTAGTGACGTATTTCAAGGGATTTGGCATGTCATGATTAAATTTTATCAACCATTTTGCATAATACACGCTCACACAAATAACCAAATTCCGGTGAATTATATCCAGTAGTATTACATGACAGAATGTAATACATGCCTCCAACTTTATTAAATTACTCCCAAATTTCTTCTTGTTAATTTATTATCAAATAAAAGATTTATTTTTTTATATTCTCTCATCCTGTATGAATATACTTTATGAAAGGAAAGTATTGTTTTCATATTAATTTTTTGAATACAAGTTTAAAGTTTTTAGGACTTTGAACCAAAAAAAAACACGCTTTTACAGATTGATCGATGTGTGAACAAAATATTTCAAAAACCAGAATATTGTACGGATTTGAAACTTGGAATTTATGTTAGGTACCAACAGGAGATCCAGTACAAATATAACATAAAAATCAGGGGCGGTTCCAGGGCTGATTTTCGGGGGGGGGCTATCTTGTTTTTATGTAGCTCTTACTACATAATTTGTAATATATAGTTTGTAATTGAGCATTGAAAAGTCCTCTTTTATGCTGTATTGCTGTAACCACAATTTTAATTCATAGAGAAATTTTCAAGGTGCTGACTGAATGCGAGTGGCTTTTCACTACTGACACTGATTGTTATCTTAATACTATTTAAAAATAGATAATTTCTGTTTGACTCATTTTTATACTAAAAAAATATTGTTAATTGATAAGTACGAGTATTGGGATTCAGTTTTGTTAGAAATAATAGCTTATAGAAAATATTAAACTACAATACTGTATTAATATTAATATTACTACTGTAAGTTTTCCTAGTATTTCGGGGGGGCCATGGCCCCCCTGGCCCCTCCCCTGAAACCGCCCCTGATTAAAATCGGTCAACCGGTAG
The DNA here is from genome assembly GCA_035578175.1 of Catonia carolina. NCBI lineage: Eukaryota > Metazoa > Arthropoda > Insecta > Hemiptera > Achilidae > Catonia > Catonia carolina. Next base: position 196,228,701 of record JAQMRL010000001.1, on the reverse strand, counting down.
AAATGCGATTTTTTTTAAAATCGTAAATCGTGCGATTTTTCACTTATTTGTACCATCATCATCATCTGTTAAGGACTAGGCTCAATGGCCTATTCCGGTATCCATCTCATTTTAGGTCTTCTCAAGCCTCGTATCCCTCCAGGTTTATACTTCCATGCTCGTAGAGGCATACATACTTTGTATGCTGGTATGTGAAGTAAATCGTTGGACCAGTTTTTCTTTTCAACCCAAATAAAATGCAGAGCAGATGGGGCAGAAATGGTCAACGGACTGGAAGGATAGGAGGAATTTCCCCTGCGGTGGAGAGGGCAGACGAACCTAGGAGGTAGGTTTCCCAATGAAACCCAGAGCTCGTTTAGATGCTCCCCAGGTGGGAGCCCCACCACTGGACTACCCAGCGCAGGGTTCGTAACTCGGCCTGGGAAAAAATTTATCACTGGCAAGCATCGAAAGTTAGCCTCGGTTCAGAACTTGTTTGTAGTTTTTTCAAAAACAGGATCCGATTTTTTTTTTTTTTTTTTTGAATCACTTCATTTACATTTTTTGTCCTATTCAAGATGGGTTAAGCGGCATGTCTGCTGAAATTCTTGTTCTTGTAGTACAAAATGTTTTTTTTTCAAGATTGCGGTTTTAATATGGATTTTAGGGCAAAAGTGTTAGTCCATTATAATCAAAGATACGCATAGTTATAAGAACTACAAATTTTATTTCTACAATGCTTAGTTCAGCTTCAGTTACTGATTTTCTATAATTTGGTAATTTAAATCGAAACAAATAAGGCTGAAAAATTTAGTAAGGTATGGTGTACCATTATAAATTTGTATGGTAACATACAATTAAAAAAAAAATTTAATCAAGTATTATTCCAAAGATGTGGTATTCAACAAATAATTGAGAGGATTGGAAACATTCATGCAATGGAGAACAAAAATAAAAATAACTAATATTAATTTTATGATAATATTTAAATAATTTAATTATACTTAAACAATTGATGAAACAAGATAAAAGATATTAACAATTTAAATTTTATATTATTTTTTTATAAAAACCTGATTAATAACACTGAAACAACACTGAAGTTCTCCGCACCTCAAAATATAAAATATTAAAATGGTCGCGCCTTTAATTAACTGAAATAATAATGGAAAATACTGTCATACTCTACTGAAATCATGCCATACTCTTATTGAAATTACGCCAAACTGTATTGAAAAATTAAAATTGCCCTCTATATAAAAACTCGGTATACCCCCCCCCCCCCATGTATGACGCCGGACCAATGAGAACCCTTCTTTTAACTTTCGAAGGCCTCATTTTCCGTTAAAATTTCCAAAAGACACGTGTAAGCAATTACTAAACACAATGCAAGTTAATATACGGTGTAGTGATTGCTAACTTAAACAACGACCCATTAATTTTACAATTAATGGGCTATTCAGGCAACTAACGAACTTTTCCCCACATAAACATATAAATTTTGCCGACATAAACATAAATAAAAATCTGGTGTGAAACACTCACACAACTTTCTCTTGCCAATGCAAATAATTAATAATAAACCTAACATTAGTAATAAAATATTATAATTAAACAAAAAACTAACCTCAATAAACATAACGTTATTTTAATCATGAGTGAAACACTCAAAATGAAAATCAACCTCAGTCTGGCTTAAAAATACGGAAAATCACTATTTCACGCTAAACTAGGCTCTGTAGAGAAAAATACGTTAAATAAAAGTTGTAGATCTTTAAATTTCCTATAAATTTGGTTATATACACTTTTGTCGTAAAATGCATACTAAGGCCAAAATCTTAAAAAAATCGATTTTTCACACGTTTTCGTGAGAAAAAATCAGAAAATCGCAAATTACTGCTAAACTAAGCGTTATACAAAAAAATTTTTGAAATAAAAGTTGTAGGTTTTAAAATTTTCTACAACTTTTATTATATAACGTTTTGCGATAAAATGCATATTAAAGCCGCAATCTTAAAAAGAAAATGTTTTTACGTAAAAACAGCCTCACGCAGAATTTCAGCAAACATGGCGCCTACCCTATCTTGTAGAGAATAAAAGATTGAGTAAACCAGGCGATTTTTAAAAAAAATCGTAGGACTAGTTTTTGAGAAAATCGCAAAAAAGTGAAAAATTATACGAATAAACTACTACTTCCGGTTGACCGATTTTGATGAAAATGTTCGTGTCGGGTTCGGTAGTGATATGTAACTTAAGTTTCAAGTTTCAAGTGCGTACGATGTTCCGTTCTTGAGATATTCTGTTCACACACACACACACACACACACACACACACACACACACACACGCGCGCGCGCGCGCGCGCGCGCGCACACACACACACACACACAGACACACACACAGACCAATCGCTAAAAACATGTTTTTTGGGTTCAGGGGGTCTGAAAACGTATAGATCCGGTGAAAACTCGATTTCGAAAAATCGACATGAAAACAATACTTTCCTTCCTATATATTTATATAGGCAAGAGAAAGTAAAAATGTATCACTATTATGTCGGTACCATTAATATATATTTATGAGCTAGCGGTTACATTTAAATGATTGTTTTCTTTTATTTTTAAAATGATTATTTTTAACGAATATTTAAAATAAACTATTTTCTTTGCTTCTTTTAAATATACATTGATTTATGAGCAACATGATTAATGTGTAATTATGTGCGATACAATGGTGTAGGCCTACGTATACTATCAATTATAAGTGATTTTAATTTCAGATTCGACTGCAACATTGTGTCTTTATTGTCTGGGCAAAATGGGAATTTCCTCGTCGTACGTAGTACTGCCATTGATGGCCTCAGAATTGTACCCGACTGTGGTGAGGGGATTGGGGATGAGCACAAGTGCTGTCGCTGGAATGATCGGACCAATTCTCATTCCAATCATCAACTACATGGTAACTATATTACTTTTTATATTTATTCGTGGCAATTTTTACTTTCTCTTGCCTATATGAATATATAGGAAGGAAAGTATTGTTTTCATGTCGATTTTAAGAAATCGAGTTTTCACCGGATCTATACGTTTTCAGACCCCCTGAACCCAAAAAACATGTTTTTAGCGATTGGTCTGTGTGTGTGTCTGTGTGTGCGTGTGTGTGTGTGTGTGTGTGTGTGTGTGTGAACAGAATATCTCAAGAACGGAACATCGTACGCACTTGAAACTTGAAACTTAAGTTACATATCACTACCGAACCCGACACGAACATTTTCATCAAAATCGGTCAACCGGAAGTAGTAGTTTATTCGTATAATTTTTCACTTTTTTGCGATTTTCTCAAAAACTGGTCCTACGATTTTTTTAAAAATCGCCTGGTTTACTACATTTTTTATGTTCTACAAGATAGGGTAGGCACCATGTTTGCTGAAATTCTGCGTGAGGCTGTTTTTACGTAAAAAAATTTTCGTTTTAAGATTGCGGCTTTAATATGCATTTTAGCGCAAAACGTTACATAATAAAAGTTGTAGAGAATGTAAAATTTTACAACTTTTATTTCAAACATTTTTTTGTATAACGCTTACTTTAGCGGTAATTAGCAATTTTCTTTTTTTTCACGAAAACGTGTGAAAAATCGATATTTTTAACATTTCGGCCTTAGTATACATTTTACGATAAAAGTGTATATAACCAACTTTACAGAAAATTAAAAGATCTACAATTTTTATTTACAGCATTTTTCTCTACAGAGCCTAGTTTAGCGTGAAAGAGCGATTTTCCGTATTTTTAAGTCAAACTGAGGTTGATTTTCATTTTGCGTTTTTCACTCATGATTAAAATTAGGTTATGTTCATTGAGGTAAGCTTTTTGTTTATTTCTAATGTTTTATTACTAATTTTAGGTTTATTGTTAATTATTTGCATTGGCAAGAGAAAGTTGTGTGAGTGTTTCACACCAGATTTTTAAAATTGTCATCTATCCAGTAGGCCTACGTGTTTAGTTTCTGTTTGTGCGTCCGTCTGACCATCCGTCATACCCAGATATCAAAATTAACGAGAGATATGAACAAACAGTTTTATGATTCGTAATCTACACAAAAATTTATTACGCCTTTTTAGATCGTCTAATTAGATCGTCTAAAGTTCCGGTTTCGACCGGAAGTGGTCCAAAACTGGAAGTCATGAAATAAAAGTGGAAATTTGTAAACAAAAATAGTGCCATTCGATTCCTCTTAAAGAGTAGATACAGAAATCACTAATGGTTTTTGCCATTAGTCAAAGGTAAGCCTTTAAAAGAAATTCATGAGATGCGTCGTCTCATGAAAGGTATTTTTTATATTTACTTTCTCTTGCCCCACATGAATACATAAGAAAGAAATGTATAGTTTTCATTTTGATTTTTAGAAATCAAGTTTCAAGTGTGTAGCCTACATGTTTTCAGAATTTCTTAAACCGAAAAAATAGCAGGTTTTAGCGTTGGTGTGTGTTTGTTTAATCAAAATAGCTCAAAAACAGAATTGCGTTCGAAGTTACAACTTGGAACTTAAGTTAGGTATTACAGAGAGACCTGACACGAACGTTTTCATTAAAATCTATCAATCGATAGATTATACGTACGATTTTTCACATTTTTGGGTTTTCTTAACAACAACTCTTCGATTTTTTTAAAATCATCACATTTATTACATTTTTTATGCTTTATGAGTTAAGAGTACTAAATGGTATGTCTGCAGAAATTCTTGGGAGGCTCAAGTGGTAAAAATATGTTTTTTTTTTAAAAAAAGAATGTTTTTTTTTTATTCCTAATTCGTGTACGTTGCAATCTGTTCATTTGATAACAATAAGCAACCCCGTGACCCAATGAGATGAAAATGATGTGTATGAAGTGTAAATGAGGTTTAGTCTTGTACAGACCCAGGCCGACCATTCCTGAGAGGGTATGGTTAATTAAACCCCAACCATCAAAGTACACCGGTAACCACTGTCTAGTATTCAAATCCGTATAAAAGTAACTACCTTTACTTGGATTTGAACCAGGAACCTTCGTCTCCGAAAATCAGCTGTTAAACAGCTGATTCTGGCGACGACTTTACCTCTAGACCAACCCGGTTTTAAAAATGTAAAAAATCGCACGAATAAACGATGGTTGACTAATTTTGATGCAAACATTTTTGTAGGGTCCTCTTATGGTACCTAATTTAAGTTCTAAGTCTAAACTTTGTGCGGTATTTTGTTCTTGTTCTTTAGTTATTTTCTTCACATTTACACACACACACACACACACACACACACAAACCAATTGGTAAAAACATGCTTTTTGTAATTCAGGGGGGGGCTAAAAACGTGAATTTTAGTTGAAAACTCGAATTGGTTTAATCGACATAAAATAATATTTTCCTTTCCTGCATATTCATTCGTATAGGGCAAGAGAAAGTCAAAATATTGTATTTGTATGTTAAGGCCAGAAAGTTTTTTACAATAAAAACTGCTAAATTAGGTATGATTGTATGGCCTCCGGGCCAGCCCAGTCAGTCAGCTGGTAGTAAGTCGCTATTATTTGTTAAGTAACACCAATTGGGCAAGTGACTTTGTATGGTGACCAGTTGACAGCCATCCGTGAACAAACTCTACTGGGGTCCCTGTTCAAACTCACGTCAAATAATACAGCAAAGCAGCGATCAAATTGGGTAGTTGTCAACAATGTACAGTTCCCGATAACAATTTTTTGAATTTTTTTTTTTAGCTTTTATTTGTTATTGGGAACTGTACATTGTTGACAACTACCCAATTTGATCGCTGCTTTTTGCTGTAATTTTTTTTTTTTTTTTTTTTTTTTTTTTTACGTGGATTAGACATGAGTTTGAACAGGGACCCTCAGTAGAGTTTGTTCATGGATGGCTGTCAACTGGTCACCATACAAAGTCACTTGCCCAATTGGTCTTACTTAACAAATAATAGCGACTTTCTACCAGCTGACTGACTGGGCTGGCCCGAAAGCCATAATAACCAATAAAAGCTAAAAAAAAAAACTTACCGGGTTTGTCTACTAGTAAAGTTGTCACCCACCGGGTTGGTCTAGAGGTAAAGTCGTCGCCAAAATCAGCTGTTTAACAGCTGATTTTCGTAGACGAAGGTTCCGGGTTAAAATCCTAGTAAAGGTAGTTACTTTTATACGGATTTGAATACTAGACAGTGGTTAGAGGTGTACTTTGATGGTTGGGGTTCAATTAACCATACTCTCTCAGGAATGGTCGGCCTGGGTCTGTACAAGACTACACCTCACTTACACGGCATACACATCATCCTCATCTCATTGGGTTATGGGGTTGCTTATTGTTCTGAACTGAACAGATTTCAACTGACACAAATTAGGAATAAAATATAAAATTAAAGTTGTCACTGCGAGTCAGCTGTTTGACAGCTGACAAAGAGTCCATGCCATGGTTCAAATCCTAAGGTAGTTACTTTTATACGGATTTAAACACTAAACAGTGGTGACCGTTGTCCATTGTTATTTGGGGTTCAATTAACCATACTCTTTGAGTGTGTACAAGACTACACAGTCTCATTTACACTTCATACACATCATTCACATCTCATTGGGTCATCGGTTTGCTTATGGTTCATAAATTGAACACAATGCAACGTATTTGTACACACATTGGGGTTTAAAAAGTTTATATTTTCCACTTTTACATCTGCTTATAATATTTTAGTTCTGTTATTCTGGAGATTGATTTAATCTGCTTCCATATTTCAGACGCTCCAAGCTATTCAACAGTTTTCCTTCTCTCAGTTACTTAGCTACAGGTTGTATAAAAAAATCTATTGTTGTTTTAGTAAATACTCAAAAAGTTGGTTTCAACCCCTCGAGGTTTAACTGTTTCCTCAATTACTAAATTAAGTTAGTATAAATATTATCGGTTGGAAAATTTATAAGGGGAGGCTCTGCTTTTGTTCGATTAATCATTTGTTTTTTTATTACAATTTTAACCCTGTGATGCATTGTTGTCAAAAATTTACTTAATACGAATGGTAGATAATTAGACAAAACCATCAATGTTTTTTTTTAACGTCTGACTGTTCTGTAATTTACTGATAATGCAAACTGTGAAGGATGAAATGATTTTTGTAACGTATGAAAATATGCCGTGCCTGAATGGGATTTAAACCCAAGACCGCATGATGAGAGGCAAGCACGTTACCAACTGCGCCAATGCGGCCGGCGATATTTATTTATTTATGATATTTATTTTAACCCAAGTTTTTAATTTTATAAATAAAAATGTGTTGCTTTAAAAATTTATATCTCTACACTAATAAGGAAAAAATAAAAGATATTTAAAAATTTTACGATATTTTCAATTATAACAACCGAGTAAACTGCCCATAACGGGCAGGTGGAATGTTAAATTAATTTGCACTCGACCTGTTACTTCCAGGGCTACAAAAACTAGTTCTATTTTTTATCACATAGTCAGCCAATTATATGACTGAACTACTTAAGAACAGAAGAGGTAAAGGTGTAAAAATCACTAGTTAGAGCTATCTCCTCTGAAATTAATGAATTTTTACTTTATATCCAGACCTGTGGTGAATGAAGTGAAGGTGTTATTTACAGGGTGGAAAGTGGGTGCTTTACGGAAGGCCTGGCATGCTGATAAGCATACTCTTTCAACTCAGTGAGGAAGGCAATAGTAAACCACCTTACTCCTCGTTTTTATTTAGTAAAACTTCTAGAGGTTCAAACTAGCCTTTCGGCTGTTGATCTTAACAACAATAACCGAGTAAAAATTAAATTCTAAGGCCTTGAGATAGAAGGTGTATGGTAGAAGAAAATCACTGTTCCCTGTTCCTTGTGCACATCTTTCGTTAAAAGGGCAGACTACTTTGTATCCCACCAATGTTAAATCTGCTATTTTTAGGTACATTTTTCATATGATTGGTAAAAGATAGGGAAATGAAACTTTACACACTATAGGTGTCGGGTTTCTTCTCGAGCTACTGACACTTTTTCAATTTAATCTTTGGACCATATCAATTTTTTTTAAATTACGATTAACATAAAATTTTTACAACTTGTTTTCCACGTGTTTTGCGTATTAGTCTACTAATTTTTGGAGCTTCTGAGGAAGTAATAAAAATTTCGATATATATGTGGATATACAAGATAATTAACTGGTAAATATTTCAGCCCGGTAGGTTTATTGGTTTCTGAAAAAAATGTACCTTAGTGTTAAAAATCTAAATTTACGGGAAAAGGTGAGAAACAAGAAGGCACAAATCAAAAACAATATGTACACAACAAGTAAATTTCCCATCAACAGTTGTTGCATGAGCGATAGAAATGAGACGTGTAGTTTACAATGCAGTTAACAGAAGCGAAGCCCGCCGAATTGATAACGTTGCTAGCTAGCATAAAACACTTGAAACAGTACATAAATTGAACAAATAAAGCACATAATCGACAGCAAGTAACATTGAACAATTCCAATACAACAAATTGGACGACGAGAGATACCCGTGAAAGTTAGAGCGCACACTGGGAGAAAGAGAATGGAACAGGGATGCGGAAACAAGTGGTTGGGGAAGAAAGCTGGAAAAATGACGTATCAATGTATGACATCACAATGACACAACATAAAATTGGAATAGCTCGATGAATTCAACAGAAATGAGGCGCGTATTTAGAAAATATCTCACTCGGCGACGAAATGTACTTGCCCGGCCCGGGTGAATATGACTTAACACTGCTTTTTCTTAGATGTAGAAGTATCAGACGAATTAATGTCCCATAGCCGAGCGAGTGAGAGGGAGATATGTGGCATAACTACGCATGCGCTCAAACGTCTTTACCGTTATAATCCAAATCTGGAAACATACTACAGTCGTTATCTTGCTTGTTAGCTTACTGCATGCATAAACGCTTGCTCACAACAATAACGGAAATTAAAGACAATGTTATTGGAACGGCGCGTATGGATTGTGTGAGTGAGAGCGTTATTCAATGTCTCACTCCCACGGCTAGGGGACATTAGTTCATCTGAATACTGTACTTAACGGTTGAATCACGGCGATGGCTTTACTGCTATTCCAACTCGGTGGGTTATCCAGAAAGGCCGGCCCGTGGTGTAGTGGTCAGCGCAACTGGCTACTATGTCGGGGTCCCGGGTTCGATTCCCGTTCAGGTCTGGCATTTTATTCATCTGTAAATCACCACATATCATTGCCTACGCACAATCCCAAGGCTTATGTAGGCATCATCACTCAATAAAAAAAGTTTTTTTTTCGTAATTCATAATTTGGTACGTTACAATCTGTTCAATTCAGAACAATAGACAAACCCATCACCCAAGAGATGAAGATGATGTGTATGACGTGTAAATGAGGTATAGTCTTGTACAGACTCAGGTCGACCATTCCTCAGAGAGTATGGTTAATTGAACCCCAACCATCAAAGTACACCGGTAACCACTGTCTAGTATTCAAATCCGTATAAAAGTAACTACCTTTACTAGGATTTGAACCAGGAACCTTCGTCTCCGAAAATCAGCTGTTAAACAGCTAATTTTGGCGACGACTTTACCTCTAGACCGAACTGGTGGGTTAAAAAAAAACAGTTAATGCTGTTTTCCTTACCAGTTTTTCAGTGTTGAAAAGAAAAATTTATTTTTAGACACCGGGTACATTTATGAAATGTATTTCTATAAGAGAATATTTCTGTCGTGACCAGATATTCCAAGTTACATAATACGTATAAATATGAGACCGGAATAATATTAAGTTATGACGTCACAAAGTATCTAATACGGCTTTGTAATAAATGTGTAACATATTGTTTTGAACAGGGTGAAGAGATGCTGGTTCTTCCATTGGTAATAATGGGAGGCCTGTTAGTGGCAGGAGGCGTAGTCAGTCTTTTATTGCCAGAAACGCTTCATCAACATTTACCGCAAACTTTAGAAGACGGTGAAAATTTTGGGCGTGAATGGATGTCATGTTGTCCTTCCAGGTAATTTCTTTTTTTTGTGACTATCCGTAGGAAGAGGTACTTCTTCACTAAGCAAAATTTTCAGGAGAGCAAATAAACGAAATTAGGTCAAAAAATTACACTTTCTCATTTTTTATTTAAAATATTACTTATTCTTTTCTGTTCATAAACATAACCCTATTTTATTTGTTTTATTTTTTATTTTATTCCTAATTTGTGTACGTTGCAATCTGTTCAATTTAGAACAATAAGCAACCCCATGACCCAATGAGATGAAAATGATGTGTATGACGTCGTGTAAATGAGGTGTAGTGTTGTACAGACCCAGGCCTACCATTCCTGAGAGAGTATGGTTAATTTAACCCTAACCATCAAAGTACACCGGTAACCACTGTCTAGTATTCAAATCCATATAAAAGTAACTACCTTTACTAGGATTTGAACCAGGAACCTTCGTCTCCTAAAATCAGCTGTTAAACAGCTGATTTTGGCGACGACTTTACCTCTAGACCAACCCGGTGGATTGGTCTAGAGGTAAATCTATTTTAAATCTATTTAATTTAATTTTGAATTTCAAACCTGATTAAATTTCCAAAAATAGACAGTATGTCAAATAGGGAAAACGGACCTTAGCTGCACTAATGTATTTCTTATTGATGAAGTTAAGTTAATTTTTCTGTTGGATACGTAAAAGACAAACCAAAACTTTTGGCTCAAAACATAAAAAAGCACAAATAAAGGCACTGGAGAATCCAGTGTTTTCATCCTAGAAAATAGTCAAGATTGGTGCCAGCACACTTAACAAGAAAATCAATAAAACTCTCAGAATGTAAATTTTTAGTTTAGGCCTAGTTCCAGTATCATTATAGTTTTATTATTATTTATTTTAGATTAGTTTCATTAGTATTATTTAAATTACAATTTGTTTAAAGAAAAAATTATTTAGTAAGTTTTATCTTTGTTGGATGTTGAAATTACAATATTTTTTTCAATTATTTTGTCCGTTCATGAATTTTTACATTTGACATGATCTGAGAAAATCTGCTACAAGATTTTAACTATTTAAAATATCAATTATTTAAAGTCATGATATCTGACTAAGACAAGAAAAGTAAAATTTTTGTAAAAATATACTAATTGAACAATATTACCATTAAAATAACTAAAATACCTGCGGTCTGATAGTCAATCTAGATCACTTGAACATTTTCTACAATCAAGTGGAACATTTTTAAAGAATCAAAAGAAAACAAAAATTTCCACTGAATTTAATTTTCTAGGGCTTCCATTCAAAACATTACATCCATCGCAATCTACTAGATTCCATCCTATACAATACAAAATTTCTTACAATAAACAACCTATCTTACAATCTCTGCCCATAACGGACAGGTGGAGTGTTAAATTACACTCACTCTGTTCGTTGCAGGGCTAAAATAAATAGTTCTGTTTCTTATCACATGGTCAGCCAATTAAATGACTGAATCATTTAAGAACAGAAGAGGTAGAGGTGTAAAAGACACTAATCAGACTTATCTCCTCTGAAAGTAATGAATTTCATTATACAGTTGGACCCTGTGGTGAATGAAGTGAAGGTATCGTTTGCAGAGTGAAAAATATGTGCTTTACAGAGGGCCCGGCATGCTGATAAGCGTACTTTTCCATTCAGTGAGGAAGGCACGGTAAACCACCTCACTTCTCGTTTTACTTAGTAAAACCTCTACAGGTTCAAACCAGCCTTTTGACTGTTGACCTAAACAACTTACAATCTATTAAATCAACCATTTCTAGAATAATGTTACAACAAGATTATATCAAAAATGTACGGTAATATACATTAATTTTTGGTGTTTATTATTTTACAGAGTTGGAGATGTATCTGGAAAGAAAAAACCTGTAACATTAGTTGAATCACCAATTAAAAGGTAAGTTATTACCATTATTAACTTTAACTAATTAATAAATTAATGTATCTAAATTATTACTGTAGTAGTAGCAACCTCGAGTATTAATAGGTGTTTCAATAAGGACGTAATTCATTTTTAGTTAACCCTTTGTAACCTAGTGTGACATAGAAGGCATATTGGAATGAATGAACAGACCTTATAATTTTAGATGTTAGAGACAACTTTGGATTAAAGAATGCTGGGTGTGAAGTGTAATAATTTTCTGTACCCTAGTCAGGATTCGAACCTGAGACCTCCGCTTTGCAGTGTAGTATGCTGACCATTGCGCCACGGAGGCAACCACTAATTTCTTTTTAATTTTGGTTTCAGAAGTTTGTTTCATTTACTAAAATTAAGTAACATTTCTTTGAATATATTGTATGTATGTACAAGTATATTTTTTAAACGGTTACTCAATAGTGATTTTATCAATATTATTTAATTGTAAAATTTTTGAAGTCTTAAATAATATTAAAATCATACTTAGTTTTTTTTTTACTACAAATCGAAGTAAGAGAATATTGTTTCATTTAGGAAGCCTGAACATGATTTGACTTATTCTATTGTTGGGAACTTTCATGCCATCAAGTCCTAATGTGACGTACATGTCACACTTTTTTGTCAGTCCATCAAAAGGGTTAAACGTGTAAAAGTGATTTTATTACACTTAAATATTAGTAAAATTTATGAAACAATGTAAACATATTCTTTTGTATACAGTTTAAAAATTTGGGATTGAAAGGGTTAACATGAATGTAGCACAAAAACATTAAATTAATGCCGCTGGAAGCTACATCTCGTTCATGTAAATCTAACATTACAAAAAAACTTAAAGTTATAAACAATTTTACAACCTGCTACCTAAAAATGTAACTGAACAGAATGAAATTAAATTTAAAAATGAAATTCAGTAATGGATAATTAATATCGAAATGAACAATATGGAAGTGATGCTAGGTAAAACACAAAGTTAACGTTGAGCTCACTTACCATATTTCTTTGTAGTAAATAGTTTAAAGAAACTAATCCTGAAAACATACAAGTTGGTCGTCCTAGAGATAACATCAAACTTAACTGCCTAGGTTTCACAGATGACTTGGTTTTCCTTGCAAACAAAGTTGAAGAAACACGACAACAAATAACATCTTTAGAAGAAATTACAGGAAGGATTGGATTAAAAATTTCTTACGAAAAAACGAAATTTATGATGATCAACCGGTTATGTATAAACAAAATAAATATTAATGGGAATCCTATCAACATTGTAGAAAGTTTTAAAAATCTTGGAGAAACAATCACATATAATCTTAATGAAAAGGCTGCATGGAATGAGAGAATTTCTAAACTTTCCAAAGGACAGCAAATTACTAAAAACACTTACAAAAAAAATGTCTTTCCATTCACACAAAACTTAAACACTACAAAGCAGTTCTAAGATCACAAACAATGTACGGCAGTGAAATCCTCTTCAGTATTGATGGAAACGGAATAAAAGAAACAATCAGAAAAATAGCAAGAAGGATTCTTAGAACCTGCGTAAACAAAAAACACATATAGTTGACAATCAGCACAGACTTTTACCAAGAGAACAAATTTATAAAGAAATAGAACCAATCACTGATGCAATGCGCAAAAAGAGAATTTATTTCTTTTCGCATATCCTCAGAAATCCATAAAACCGATTATTAAGAAAAAGTTTAGAAAAATTCATGTGTCCAAAAACGGAAGGAGCTACAATTCCTTGGCTTGAAGAAATCAAAACAGACAGAACAGAACTAAATCTAACAATTGCTGATGTCAAAGATCGCACACCGGTTTACAAAGAAACAATTAAAGACAAAAACAAAATTTTATCAATAAGAACAATTAAACGAAAAGAACAGGTTTGTTCAGACGAATTGAGAAAAGCAAGATCCGACAGAATGAAAAAGTATTGGCAAGAAATAAATGAAAAGGAAATAAACTGCCGAAGAAAAAGAACTAACCAAAGAGACTAAAGTGATCCTCTGTGGTCATAAAATGAAAAAAAAATAGTTTAAAGATCAGTGAAATGTCTCTTTACATTTATTTTGGCACATTGTTTTTTAACCATATCGGAAAAAGAGAATTTTCTTTCTTCAGAATTTTTTGAAGCAATAGTTAAAAGGTAGATTGTACGAGAAAGAGTGAAATGTTGGGATTTTTAAAAATTTTGTAAATATATCATAAAAGATGCTACACAAATACATAAATTAAAATACTCAAGAAATTGAATAAAACTTAAGCAATAAAAGAATATAAGAAATTACAATAAGAGGGAATGATCCTAAATTATACATCACTACTCCTTCATTCCCAAGCTAGTCACAGAACAATACAGCTTTTTGTCATATAATAAAATGATCTCCATAAATATTGTGACACTTATCGCTAAGGTCCGTTTCGGGATCTAGGTAATTAAATAATTAATACACTAAAGTTTACAATTATAAATATTTATTACAACTAAAAGATTTACAAAATAAATAATTAAACTAATTATCATGAAGTAATACAATAAATGACTTAATAATTTACTTAAAATAAATAATAAACAATCAATAACTTAATAATTTACTTAGCACTACTTACAATAAATTTTATAGAATACACATACAAAATGAAACTGAATTTAATACAAATACACAATAACTTTTCACAATACACACACAAAGCAAAGACAGTATAACAATCGTTGACCAACACAATGCTCGGAACGCGCCTGCACCACGCCCGATATCCACTCGTCAAAGATCAAACGAATACAACTCACTGACCGCTCTCGGGAGTCTATTTATATAGAGGGGGTTCAAAGAGACTTCTCGAACGACACAGAAATTCGATCAATAATCTTTTTTATTAGTTCTCGAAAAGTCATAACTGATGAACTGATGTAAACAAATAACAATAGATCTATTTTTAATGGAAAGTGTTACAGGTCCCTTTCATAAATAGTTGTACAACAATATCCGACCTTTTATCATACACAATAGCGCAGTTATTTCAAACAACTTTTATGAATAGGCATCCCTTTATAGCAACCCCATTGTTACTTTTCCACTCAATTATCTACTCTTTACCATGAAGTGCTAGAGATTTCGCGAACCTTCTTCGATATTGTCACAATATTGTCCATAACAGGCAGTGAAGTGTTAAATTATTTTCACTCGGTCTGTTAGTTCCAGGGCTACAAAAAAAGTTATGTTTCTGTTTCTTATTACAGAATCAGTCAATTATAAATGACTCAAGTATTTAACAACAAAAGAAGTAGAGGTGTAAAAGATCCAAGTCACAGTAAGCTCCTCTAAGAGTAATGGATTTGGTTATACAGCCAGACCCTGTGGTGATTAAAAAGAAGGTGTCATTTGCAGGGTGGAAAGTAGATACTTTTCAGAAAGCCTGGCATGCTGATAAGCACACTTTTCAACTCAGTAAGAAAGGCATTGGTAAACCAACTTACTCCTCGTTTTACTTAGTGAAGACTCTAAAGGTTTAAACCAGTCTTTCGGCGGATGACCTAATTAACAACACCCTCTATCTCACCCTTGTAGATGCTGAAGTTACGAGATTGCCTTTTGCGTATGTATGGGCTGTGAGAAAAGGAAGTGAAATATCTGCAGTGCTGCCAACCTCAACAGTGAGACACTACTCGTACATTTCACTACCATGCATTTTCTAGATATATTTTGTAAGCTGTGGTTTGTCCAAGAAAATGTTTTCTTCATAAACCTTTTAAGAAATAAATATGACCTGTAATATTGCCTATAGCTTAATTACATGAATAGAAATGTTTGATTTTCTGTAATTACGAATGAATCGCCTTCTTTACTTTTGCTGTCATCGGGGTTTTCATTATCAGTCTCTCTAGTATATACCTAACTGTTTTCTGGTTTTACCAGGTGTCAACAAAACTGTTAAAGAATAGCTTCTTCGCGTCCTTAATTTCCTTCTTTATTTTTCAAATTGTGGAAAGAGAAACATCGCAGTAGTCAGCCGCTTGCTCACGGCTTTTGTTAAGAGGCACGGATAGGCATTTTTGTTTAGCTTTAACTTCACAACATTTTATTACATTGCGTTCACCACTGTGAATAGTTCGACCACGTTTTCGAGAAACCGACATATTTTGTGTTTACGGTAACAAACAGTTATATTCGTACAGTTAAAACTTCAAAAGGTTCGGACTTTATATGGTCTGGGTATACTCGTAGTATAAGTTGTATGTTTACCATACTGAAATTAAAGCAGTTGGGCATGCGCACTGATGCTTTTCCCCCTTTACCCCTCGTTGCAAACAAGGGCAAACTCAATGGGTGACTCGAGTGACTATACCAATTCCAGTTTTACAACAACTGTTGTTGTTTAGGTAATCAGCTGAGGTCGGCTGGCTTGAACCAACTCTAGAGGCATTAATAAGTAAAACGAGGAGTCAGGTGGTTCACCATCCCTTCCTTACTGAGTGGAAGAGTACGCTTATCAGTATGCCAGGCCCGCTTATCAGTATGCCAGGCCCGCTTATCAGTATCCCAGGCCCTCTGAAAAGCATCTATTTGCCACCCTGTAAATGACACTTTTATTTCATTCTTCACAGGGTCTGGCTGAATAATGAAAGTCATTACTTTCAGTGAAGATAATTCTGAGCTAGTGTCATTTACACCTGTTCCTGTTCTGTTGTTAAATGCTATATACAGTAGAACCCTTTAATCCGGCACGTTTGGGACTCGAAGCTTGCCAGATTAAAGGAAATTCCGGACTATGGAGGTTATTTATAAAATACAGTCGTATAAAAAATAACACAATATGCACAAGAAACTTTTACTGTATGTATTTATTATTTAAACATGGGTTATTTAAACAATATAAATCAATAAGTACAGGAGAAATATTAAAATGCATTTTTTAAGTACAGTACATGATGAAATAAATTTGAATAAAGTATGAAATACAGTACAGTACTGTACTATTCGTGGTTTTTAGCAACAGCACTGGTAGATGGCTGAAAAAAAGATCTAATATCTACTTACTTCTTACGACTAGTATTTTTTTTATTTAAAAAATCATTTTTTATTATATCCAAGTTCATAACTTCGGCCATACTGTATTGCTTAATTGACTCAGCAAATTTTACAAACGTGTAAAAAAGCGTACTGAGTTTACAAACTGAGAGCGTGACGCTTTGTGGCACTTGAGTGTCGGTGGTAGTTGTCGGGTTGCTCACTTTACAATGTTCATTGTGATTGTGAAGGCAATTCTATAATTTTTGTCTATTGCTGTTGATGCCGGATTATAGACAATTCCGGACTATAGAATGCCGGATTAAGGAGGTTTTACTGTAATTTGGTGATCATGTGATAAGAAACACAATTATTTTTTGTATCCCTAGAACGAGTAGATCAAGTACAAATAATTAAATACTTCACCTGTTTGTTTGTTATGGACAATTTTAAGAACTACTACACTATTATTATTATTATTATTATTATTATTATTATTATTATTATTATTATTAGCGTATTCTCCCTTAAAGGAAGGCGATAAGCAAACTGAATCATTTTTTTTCTTGTTGTTCTTTTTGTCCACCCAGTACTCTCGCATCCGTTTTGAGAAAGCCTGTTTCCTTTCTTCTGACCACTTTGGCCTGTGCTGCTTCTGCTTTGGCTGCTCTGGCTCTATCTCCCATCTGTCCACTTTGTTCCTAAATATGTTCCTATCTGCGATGTCTTGTTCTGTTATTTTCGCTTTCCTGAGATCCTTATAGATTTCACTTATCCACGGTGGCATTTTTTTGAGAGACGTTGTATACTCCAATATTTTTCTTGTTAGCCTGTTTTCTGGTAACCGCTGTATGTGTCCAAAGAATTTCATACGTCTCTTTCTAATGTCAGCTTCTACATTTGAGAACTTTTCTACGGTCTGGTTTGATTGTAATCTGAACCCGTTTTCCGTTTGCCTAGCACCAAGGATCTTTCGGATTATTTTCCTTTCTTCTTTTTTTATGTCTTCCAGCTCGTGTTTCTTATTTAATGTTAGTGTCTCACTTGCATACAGGAAAGCGGGTTTCTATACTATTATTAATATCACAATATATTTTTATTTGTTTCAGCTTATTACAACAAGCGACAAGAGAAACACCAGCATCGACTCCGATAGCTACTGACGTCACATCGTCAACGGACGTCACATCAGACACAGTACTCTCAAATCCACCTGAACAAACCATGAGGGTTACCGTTGTCTGACATAAGCCCACGTCTTGTTTTTTATTATTTTCTACAATTAAATTTAATAGCGAAACTTTAACTAGAAATTTTATAATATGTTTTTATTATCAAAGATTTACCATATAAAAATTATCAAAAATGTTATATAAATCGTTAAAGGTTTAGACCGGAAGGCCTCTGCGAGCGAAGTTGAGTTGAATGAAGTGGACTCAGCGATAAAAACGAAACCGTGTTTTTCTATGTTTGGGTGGCCACAGGATGCTTAAAGTCTAGCCTTCCTTAGTTTGCTCATAATGTAAACAAATAATGATGTCACTGAGCATGCGCTTTATAAAAAAATGAGTACACGCTGATTAAAAAGTAACAACAAAATACTTTTAAAAGTATTTAAATACAAAATACTTTTAAAAGTATTTTTCTAAATGAAATTGTTAGACCTACATCATATCATGACTGATGTTTTTAGTACTTTAAGTACTTGTCACCGGATGGCGACGTTATGTGGCTAACCTTATTAGTTTGGTGGCCCTGAAAAGGGCCGTTTAAGCGTGTGTGTCGTCTTGATGGGGAGCGTCGGTCGTAGTTGTCGTGGCGGTGGAGGAGCTGGGCGACACGGCGTGTCGACGTCCAGCGGAGACGTCATCTTGTTCCCTCGCAGTAGTGCGTCGATGGCTGCTTCATCGGGTCCGGTGGGCGTAACGGTCGGATTGAGGGACCGCTGTGGGCATCGCTCGCGTCAGCGGGGGATGACGGTCCGGTCGACGGCTTACGGTGACGGGACGGCGAGCGGAAGCATCATCTTCTCTCTTACGGGGTCGTCGATTAGTTCTCGCTGGAGTTCGGCAGCCGTGTGCCGTGGTGGACGTCTTGTCTGCTGTCTGGTGGAAGTGAATCCCTCGATGTCTTGATTGGAATTTTATTGACTCGGCTCAGTGCAGCGCTCTTTATATAGCTGCCGGGAGCGCTGTGACAGAAAGCGGCTACTGGCTTGGCCTTGATGACAAAGGTCTCTGTCGGTGCGGAGCCGAAAGGTTTATCGCTATACCGTCAAAGGTCGGGAGAACTATTGAAGCCGGCAACACAGTAAATGATTAATTAGAAGGGGTGGCGGTGACATACTTATAATTTAAAAAATAGTTACCTTAATAGGAATACGACATCCAAAAAGTCGCGGACTCTAGCGTGCACCCTGTAGTAGCTGGCTTTGGTTTGTTGACAGTAGGAGCTAACTAAGGACAGCTGAACTGTAGTAGAGTGAGCGGCGTCTCTGGGCTCAACTCCATTCAGCTTCGTTGCTGTCTTGGTCCGTTTTGAAAGCTGACTACACTTCCCCCAACAATCGACCTTGTGTGCTTTCCGAGAAAATTTCTGCCGACTCGCATGTACTCAGTGTCTCTGTATCAGTGTACTCAGTCTATACTCGTATTCTATTCGATACCAATTTATTTATCAACTTAGAAAACGAGATCGAAGATAAACTAATTGAATGCGGTAGAGAACGAAAGGTTTTGTACGATGTATCCGAGAAAAAACACACGGAGTCGAAATTTAGAGGGCTTATTTTGATAGAGGTAGCAGCACGTTCATTCGGTATCGGAATTGTCTGAATCAGAACTAAACAACACAAATTCAAGCTTCTTACGAAAAGTCAATCAATTCAATATTGATTAAATTTAAGTTTGTTAATATAGGGTGATTCAAAAAGAGCGCCGGTTTTGATATATCAAATTAAGAGATTTATTTTATTGAAAAACTGAAAATAAATACATCAACAAGTTCATCTTACCTTCCGATTTCATGTATGAAAAATGATGTCATGCATGTGTCTTACTCTACTGCGCTGGCACGCATCAACTGTGTCCATGAAATTGGATATTACTGCACGACAAGTTTTGACTATGTGGGACAAGTTTCCGTATGTGGGGTTTTCTAAACCCCACATACGGCAGTTCTGTTTATTAACAAAACCGTTTAAGTGGAAGTGCGCCTCATCACTGAAAATGATTTTGTTTGCGAAGGTATCATCATCCTGCCGTTTTCTCAATACCCAGTCAACAAACTGTCGTCTCTTCTGGTGGTCTACCACTTTCAAATGTTGCGTCAACTGAATTTTATACGGGTGATATTGAAGATCGTACCGAAGAATTCTCCGTACAGAAGAGCATCTTAAACCCAATTGTTGAGAACGGCGACGTATTGATTTTGCTGGGCTAACAGCCACACTGTCACGAACCAACGCAACGTTCTGCTCAGTTCGGCCAGAACGACGACGTCCAGAACTTTTAAGGTCGACTGTTGAACCCGTCTCAAAAAAACTTTTTCATGAGCCTGCGAACTGTTGATTCATTCGGTGCTTCATACGTCCTAGAGTACCGCGAAGTCGCCTGACAGTAGCCGCATAACTCTCTCCACTCTGGTAAAATGTTTTGACGATTAACACTCGTTGCGCAATAGTAAACTTCTCCATGGTTAGACAGAGACTGCGAGAGTATTACACTGCGAACAAGAGAAACTACAACTGAATCGTCAATCGGAATGTTCTCCGAAATATAAATGAGGTCAAACAATGTTGCCAACCGATAAACAAAAATTTACCAGCCGTTTAAAAACCGGCGCTCTTTTTGAATCACCCTATATTTTAATACATGGTACATTGTTTTCTGCCCATAACAAACATGTAGAGTGTAAAATTATTTACACTCAATCTGTTCCCTGTTCGTTGCAGGGCTAAAATAAACAAAACCTGTTTCTTATCACATGGTCAGTCAATTAAATGACTGAATCATTTAAGAACAGAAGAGGTAGAGGTGTAAAAGAAACTAATCAGAGTTATCTCCTCTGAAAGTAGCCTAATGAATTACAGCCAGACCCTGTGGTGAATGAAGTGAAGGTGTCATTTGCAGAGTGTAAAATACGTGCTTTTCAGAGGACCGGGCATGCTGATAAGCGTACTTTTCCATTCAGTGAGTTGTGGCAATGGTAAACCTCCTCACTCCTCGGTTAACTTAGTAAAATCTCTACAGGTTCAAACCAGCCTTTTGGCTGATGACCTAAACAACAACACATTGTTTTGTATCCAAAATGATTATAATGTAATGGAAATTATGTATGAAAGTATTTACTCACCCACCGGGCTGGTCTAGAACTAAAGTCGTCACCAAAATCAGCTGTTTAACAGCTGATTTTTGGAGACGAAGGTTCCTGGTTCAAACCCTAGTAAAGGTAGTTACTTTTATACGGATTTGAGTGCTATACAGTGGTTACCGGTGTACTTTGATGGTTGGGGTTCATTTAACCATACTCTCTCAGGAATGGTCGACCTGAGTCTGTACAAGACTACACCTCATTTACACATCATACACATCATCCTCATCTAATTGGGTCATGGGGTTGCTTATTGTTCTCAATTGAACAGATTGCAACGTACACAAATTAGGGATTTAAAAAAAAAGTAATTACTCATTTAAGAATGTACTTTGAAGTATGTTATAATTATTATATAAAATAAATTAAAAAATTATTTAAGTTTTAATTATGTAAGAATATAACAATTGACCTTGTGTGCTTTTCGAGAAAATTTCTGCCGACTCACATGGTTTCAGTGTATCTGTGGAGTTCTATACTATTCTATTCCATACCAATTTATTTATCAACTGATAAAATGAGATTGAAGATAAACTAATTGAATGCGTTAGAGAGCGAAAGGTTTTTTACGATGTATCCGACAAAAAAATACACTGACACGCAATTTAAAGAACTTATTTGGATTGAGATAGCAGATCGTTCATTCAGTATCGGAATCGTACGAATCGGAATTTAACAACACAAATTTAAGCTTCTTACGAGAAGAGCTCAACATGTTTCTTGGATACGTACTGAGTAACGCTATGTTCCTAGTCACCTCCCCCAACAACTTAGCACAACTTCTTCTCTTAACACTTTCCAGTCCACCATTTTTTTCACGACTATGTACTATGTACTATATTCACTACACACTTAAGTAAATTTAACATATCCTGCACTGTTGACTGACGTTTTTTCAACTTTTTCAAAACATTAGTGTGCAGTCACTTCAGTTCTTATCAACCAGAATCTTCTGCAAAACAATCTAATACATCTCTAGACATCGTTTCATGAAATTTATAATAGCACAATAACAGTAAAACACATACACTGCGAGCAACGTGGCCTTGTATCACGCTATGTCGGTACTTGGTAGTAGACGCTACGGTTCGATCTCACGCATTAATTAGCAATCGAAAGTTTGGTCGATATATGAGAAAATACTAATCGATTCGGTCAACTATAGCTGTAGGTAAACGGAGAACAAAGTGAACTAAATAACAGTAAAAATGGGAAACGGATAGCGTACGGGTAGCCACATTTATAACAATGTGAAAGTAGCAAACGTGTGAGATACGTTTGCCGTCTAGGGATGTATATTGCCGTGCCCGTATGAGATACGTTTGCCGTCACTCAGTGTATATCATCACGGCCGTATCACGTACGGTTGTCATCTCGAAAGTGTTAATTACGTTACGCTCAACTCAACTAAACTCCGCTGGCAGTGGCCACCTGGCCTTAAAAACTCAGTTGACGCACAAAATTGGAATATATTGTTGGTCGGATGGCAAGACATAATTTGTCCAGGTGGGAGGAACTTTCAACACAAATAAATTATACCCACATAATTTCGAGTTTCTGTATCTACGGTAAACGTTTCTGTTTATATGGATGATTCTTTCGTTAGTATTATAATTATATAAGTTAAATTCTATTTATAAATGTTTGTTTTTTGTTTTTTAAACTGTAGCCTATTCATTTTTATCAATATTACCTCTCCTTTCGTTATTATTCGAGATTTCTCTTGCGTACTGTAATTTTTATAATTATTTAAGTTATTAGTATCATAGTAGCAGAATCTACATAAATGTATTGTTTGTATGTGTACTTTTTATTTACAGTTAAATCTCTCTAAATCGACCACCACAATAATTTTAAGAGTAGATTGGTCTTTTTGAGGGATGGTCGATTAATAGCGGTTTATAGAAACGTCGGCAGTTTTTTTTTATTAAGTATTGTAGGACTACATTATGTATAATGCGGTAAAGGGCGTGAATTTTGCGGTTACGGTATTGAAATTGAATGTATGTACCGAGTCGTTGTATACAAATTTGTTTTTATCTAAAGGGTACCCGGAATCCCTATACTTCGCAATGTTAACGTAAGGAACATTTTCTCAGAAAGTACTTGATGGAATCCAATAAAATTTTGGTCACTTGTTAATTGGACCTTCATGCAAATTTTAACAGGAGCTTTTTTACATAACTTACCAATTGTGTTAATTATGATTTTTTTTCAGATCTTTATTAATTTTTCTAAATTTTTAACAGAAAAAAATTAATTAAGAATTTTTTGATGCGTATATCTTAAAACGGGCGTGTTAAAAACATGATAGTAGTCTACAGAATGGTCTGTAAAAATTTCAACCATTTTCGTTATGTGGTTCCTGAGAAAATGTTCCTTTTGAGCCAAAAAATTAAATTTTTCAGGACCGGCAAATAAAGAAAACAAACATGATTTCTTAACTCACTTTAATTTATTCCAGGGTCATAGTCAGGTTGTACATTTACATTTTCTTCCTGCTTCTTTCTAACAAGTCTTCTTTGCCTTCGTGCTTGTTTTTCAAATTTTGAAATGGATTTTTCCAGTGTGCGCAGCCGTTCTTTGTCGAGTCGCTTCAAGGCGTTGACCGTGTGAACTCCCGGTGTTATCCCTAATTTCTCCAGAACTGAGCAATTTACTACATTTCCGTCATTGTAACATGCTACTGCGTCAAGTACACCCACTTGCAGAGTCTTTAATCCAACAAACGTTGATTTTGGTGTGCGACACCAAATCAAGTGATTTAGACTCTCGTTCATATTCTGTGACCTACCGCGAAGGCACTTTTTTAGAAGATCTTTATTAGTCAAATCTCTAAACACTGGTTTTATAACTTCCATAATTGCTGGTGCTATGCTATGTTTGTGTCTATATATAGAGCCATCTACAAAGCGGAATTTTCAAATACCTTATTGCCTCCATTAGTACAACTCACATGAACGTTATGATTGTATGTCCCCTGACCTAAAAATTAACTTGCAATATAATTTTTAAAAAATAATTAAAATATCAAGGAAATATTAAATTATTAAGTGTTGTACATCATTTTAAACAGAAAATCCTAAATTTTAATTTAGTGAAATAAAAACAAAATGCTAAATAATTAATTTTTTTACATTCCGGGTACCCAAAACGAAATACAGTAGAATCTCCGTAGTAGTCCGGCCGTGCAGTAGTAAAAAAAATATATAATTTGTTTTTTTAATTTCTTTAATATGAATAATATTTTCTAAAAATGTCTCTAAGACTGATCTAAAAAGAATATTATTACAGTATGATTCGTTTAGGCCTAATACGCTCTCTGTTAATACGATTTCCCGTTTAATACGTGGTTTTACAGAGTCCCTTATGTAAGTATGAAAAAATACCCTTTTATTACGCGCCGATTTCCAGTTATTAAACTCTACTTCTGTTCATTAAATTTTAAAGAAAAATAGTCTTCGTTTTTTCTCGTATAAGGCCAATTTTAGACCACGTGAGGTGACTTTAGATGTTTCTGGAAGCTCTTTGCAGCCCACATTCTCAGAATTCGGTTAATGTAGGCTTTTCTCCTTTTTCCTATCCTCGGTGTTCAGTTTTTTTCTCTTATATAGTGAGGTTGATTATAGTTCAAAGATTAAACAGATTCAAAGAACAACGTAAACATATCGGGTATAAAATAATTATTAAACATTAAAATATCAGCTGTAGTTTTTCAATACGAAGTCTGGTGACCGACCGCAGAGCCGTTGAATCTTCTTCTTCAGGTGCCTTCTCCATTGCGAAGGTTGGCTATCATGGTCAGTCGTACCTTGTCCACTGCTGCTCTGAAAAGATCATGCGACGACCACCAGTTAAACGCTTCTCTCAGATTTCTTAACCAGGATATTCGTCTGCGTCCCACCGAGCGTTTACCAACGAGTTTCCCTTAAATTATGAGATGCAGAATCTCGTATTTAGGCCCCCTCATGATGTGTCCAAGGTATGTCAGTTTTCTTATCTTTATGCTCTGCAGGATTTCCAGCTCTTTCCCCATTCTTCAGAGGACCTCCATACTTGTGACCCTGTCCGTCTACGGTATTCGAAGCATTCTCCAGTAGGTCCACATTTCAAACGCTTGTAGACGGGCCTTTGAATTGAGATCTCTTGTTCAACGGCCCTGGAGCGACCCGATCAACCAAATTATATTTTTCGCATTTTATGCTTTGCTGACCGTGTCAGTCAGCCAGATTCTGTGCTTCTTATTGAAAAACTACAGCTGATATTTTCTTGTTTCATTTTTTGTATTTAATATGTTCATGTTACAATCTGTACAATTTTTAATAAAATACTGTATTTAAATTTGTGTGAAAAAATATGAATTTTGGTGCAGAAATAGTTTTTATTTTTTAGTTTATTTAAAGTTCAATCAACAGCTCAGTTCAATCAACAGCCGGCCGCATTGGCGCAGTTGGTAATGTGCTCGCCACTCATCATGCGGTCTTGGGTTCGAATCCCATTCGGCATGACATATTTTCATACGTTACAAAAAATCATTTCATCCTTCACCGTCTGCATTAGCAGTAATTGCAGAACAGTCGGACGTTAAACAAAAAAAAAAACGGCTCAGTTATTAGCAATATGGAAGGTTATGAAACATTGGGTTCTAACTTGTGAAAATTTCCTCAGCCTAGCCGGGAATCAAACCCGGAACCTCCGTTTTGTAGGCTGGCGTGCTATCACTACGCTAAGAAGGCAGGCAATAGTTCTTTTTTTCATTTATTTATTTGAAGTCGCATCAACTGGTTGGTCATTAGTGACTACGGTGGAGAATGTACCATTAACTGCGGGATTTGACACGTGAAAATTTCCAGACCCTGGCGGGGAATCGAACCCAGGACCTCCACTTGGCAGGCTAATACGCTAACCACTACGCTACGGAGGCGGGAAACAGTTTTTATTGTTCTTTTACATGTGTTTTAATAAACGAACAATAAAGAATATTTCTAAAAAAATAAAAAGACTATTTGCATAATACTATCTTACTGAAATATACAGGAAAGTTTAATTTGTAATATGATAAATTCAAAAAATTTATACATCAAAACTTAATTTTTTACACTTAGAATTGTCAGATTTTCACAATTTTACCCCCATTTAAAAAAGATAATTTCACATACATGTTAACGCTATTTTTTCTTTTATTCCTAATGTGTGTACGTTGCAATCTGTTGAATTTAAAACAATAAGCAACCCAATGACCCAATGAGATGAGGATGATGTGTATGGCGTGTAAATGAAGTATAGTCTTGTACAGATTCAGGCCGAACATTCCTGCGAGAGTATGGTTAATTGAAACCCAACCATCAAAGTACACCGGTAACCACTGTCTAGTATTCAAACCCGTATAAAAGTAACTACAATCCATCCTCTCTTAGTTTGCTCCTAATGTAAACAAATAATGACGTCACTGAACATGCGCATTAAATCAAAATGTGTACACGCTGATTAAAAAGTAACAACAAAATATTTTCAAAAGTATTTAAATACAAAATACTTTTAAAAGTATTTTTATAAATGAAATTGTTAGACCTACATCATATCACGACTAATGTTTTTAGTACTTTAAGTACTTATAATTTAAAAAAATAGTTAGCTTAATAGGAATACGACATCCGTAAAGTCGCAGACTCTAGCGTGCACCCTGTAGTAGGTGGCTTTTGTTTGTTGACAGAAGGAGGAGCAAACTAATAACGGCTGAACTGTACATTTACTAGGATTTAAACCTGGAACCTTCATCTCCGAAAATCAGCTGTTAAACACCTGAGCTCCGGCGACGACTTTACCTCTAAACCAACCCAGTGGGTTAATTTTAGTAATAAATTAAAAAATTTATATTTTTTAGAGCTTAGTGCCCGTAAGAGACATGAGGTCGACCTGGATTTCTCTTCTTTGATATTTTTCTCATTCATTTACTTTAATACTAAACCGATACTTTAATTTAGTTTTTTGCTTAGAAATTTTATGCATTAAATATTGATTGAATTAAAGTTTGTTAATATTTTAATACATGGTTACATTGTTTAATATCCAAAATGATTATAATGTAATGGAAATTATATACCGTATGTAAGTACTTACTCATTAAAGTATGTAATTTGAAGTATGTTATAATTATTATATATAAAATAAATAAATTAACAAATTATTTATGTTTTAATTATGTACGAATATATTGTAAAACATATACCGGGTGAGTAATATAAAACCGAACCCATGTCGTAACCACTACAATGTTTTCACGCGCGAGAAGTGGTAGTACTGAAAACTGTCAATACACAAGTTTCTTTTTTCTTTTTTTTATTCCCAATATGTGTACGTTGCAATCAGTTCAATTCAGAACTATTGTAACCCCCTTTTGCTCAGGCGAAACGACAAGGCATCGCTGCCGAAGCAAAATTGGCATGAGGGGACAAAAAAGAGAAAAGAAGCGAAAAACCCCAAAACAGACTGCGGTGATGTGGTATTAAAAAAAATTACAAAAAATTTAAAAAAAATAGTAAAAAAAGATTTAATTTAAAAGCAGTAAAAGATTTAATTAAAATGAATAATAGATTAAGCAAAATTAATAAGGAGAAGACAAAATATTTTAAATTAGATAAATAAAAGTTACATAGTTAATCATACGTTAATTACAATTTCCAAATTTTAAATAATTTAATAAAATTGTATTGGATGAGCTCAGAAAATTTTATTATACTGGATCCAGAAAAAATTAAGAAAAATATAGATAAATACCTAATCGGTATTATGAATAAATATAAAATAGATTACAATCAGTTTTTTTTATTTTAACAGATAAAATGAAGAATAAAATTAAAAAAACATGCTTGGCATATTATTTCAAATTAGGATAGAATAATTAGAAATTTATTCTTTCTTTCTTTTAATTTTAAAAGAAAAGGAGAATTTTATAAAAAATATAAAATTTTACAAATTTGTGTAACACGAGGAAATTGTGTTACCGAAAAGAAATTTTTCATAAATAAAGTTTTATGAAATAAATTATGTGAAATAAGAATAGTATCTTTTTACAATTTAAAAAGAAAGCCAAAATTTAGTTTAACAAATTTTTAAAGCAGCAGGCTTATAACACGCTTGTACAGAATTATGCAAAGTACATGCTCTTGCCAACATTAAACGTGGCATATTAAAGATTCAATTAATAATTAAGACCATAATTAATTTATTATTTTATACAAAATATTTAAACAGAATTAATATTAATTTAAGGAAGAAGAAATTAGAAGAAGAGAAAGCAGGTCAATCCTAGCAGAGTTAAGCAGGAAAACCAGCTTTGGACAAGTTTCAGCCGATCATAAGGGCGACGTGTCCCCTTTTGTAAAAAAATTATATGATGATAAGTTCCAAAAGAAATTTATCTTCTCCCAGAAGAAAAGAAAATATAGATGTGTAGATTTAAAAATTAGGTGCCTGAGGTTTTCTGGCGATGTTGGATAATTCCAATTTGGGCATTTTAGTTTCTTGCCTCATGACGAGGGCAGATACATAAAAATTAAAAGAAAACACCCCAAAACAGGTTCAGAGTTGTATCCCCAAAGTTGGTCAAGATTGCTCCCCCAAAACTGGGTCCCTGCAAAGAGCAGAAAACCAGGACTTAGAAAAATGAGGGCTACCAAAAAAGACAAACAAAAGAAAAAGGTAGTAGGTAAACCCCAACAGCATAGAAAAGAAAAAAAAATTTTAAAGAGCGATTAAAATTATAGTATAAATTTTTAGAAAAACAATTTAAATTACCCAAAAGGGTTTACAAAATTTACAAAATTTACCAAGTTTACAAAATTTAAAAAAACATTTTCGGCTTCAATGGGATTTATCTACTAGAGAAAGAAAAAAGCGACTTACCGTTTAAAACGGGCAAACAATTGGTCTAACCAGCAACCGACAGCATAACGCCCCGAAAAAGTACATAACCATAAATTTTACGGCACTGTTAAAGAATCACGATCCTATCATTGTCGAGACCAATTGCAAAAGAGAGCGAGACGAAACGAATTTTCCAAAAGGAAACCTCGCCTCTGACGTCACCGATCCCCTCCACCCCACTAGACAGATTATCCAAAAGAAGTAAGCAGGTTCAAACGGATCTCACGCCAGAATTGCCGATAACAGCAGTCGGTAGTACAAAGCAAGACGAAAAACAATTCGGAAACGAGATAACGGAGTGCGGTGAAATAAAGATAACAAAAATTTTATTTGCAGCAAGACTTAATAAGGAAAAGATGAAAATAATTAAAATTAAATTACGTAACATTGAAATAAAAATGTTACACTATAAGCAACCCCATGACCCAATGAGATGAGGATGATGTGTATGTCGTGTAAATGAGGTGTAGTCTTGTACAGACCCAGGCCGACCATTCCTGAGAGCGTATGGTTAATTAAACCCCAACCGTCTAAGTACACCGGTAACCACTGTCTAGTATTCAAATCCGTATAAAAGTAACTAACTTTACTAGGATTTGAGCCAGGAACCTTCGTCTCCGAAAATTAGCTGTTAAACAGGCGATTTTGGCGACGACTTTACCTGTAGACCAACCCGGTGGGTTAACCATATTTATGACAACACGAAATGAATCATAAAATTTATCTTAAATAAAGATACAATTTTTGTAACCCCCTATATTATATACAGAGTGATCGTAAAGTCGTGCAACCCAAAATGATAACAGTCTTAGAAAGCTGTAATGTATTTTTTATTTTTCTTTCAAAGTTTACGATACAAGTTATAATTACAACTTACTTACTTACAAGTTCACAACAAGTGCTGGAAATGTCCACCGTGGTTTGCAATGCATGCATCAACGCGTTTTCTTACATTGCACGCAACCTTTTTGAGTGTAGCAGTAGCAATATTTAATATACAGTCTTCAATGTTTCTTCTAAGTTCATCTACTGTATGCGGGTTGTTTTTGTACACATTATCTTTCAAATAGCCCCATAAATAAAAATCAGGAGGAGTCAGATCTGGTGACCGAGGAGGCCACAAACCACGAGAAATTATTCGGTCATCAAAGAAATCGTGGAAAAATTGGATAGTACTGTTTGCCGTATTTGAAGTTGCTCCGTCTTGTAGCCAGCAATAACGGTCATCAACATGTAGCAGTGCTACAAACTGCATTATTGTTTCTTGATAACGTTCTGCTGTGATTGTATCCGAAAAAAAGATAGGCCCGACAATTCTCCGACGAGATACACCACACCACACCCCAATTTTTTGAGAATGTAATGGCTGTTCATGGAATTCATGTGGATTCACTGCAGACCATACTCTACAATTTTGACTATTAACATATCCACTTAGATGGAACCAAGCTTCATCGCTGAAAAAAACTTTGTCCAGAACAGATATGCCATTTCGAATGAAATTTTTAAACCAAAGACAATACCGCAATCGCTTCTCCTTATCTGGCTCTTCGAGCTGATGAGTTACGTTAATCCGGTACGGATGTAATTTTAATAACTTAGTGGCTTTATGAACACTTCCATAAGACAGTCCAGTCTGAGTAGAAAGTTTTCGAAGAGACTTTTTTGAAGAACGAATAAACGTTTCACTTATCGTCTGCAGACTGTCGTCAGATAAAACACTTGGTCGGTCGGTACGATTACGGTCATTCACGCTACCTGTATCCCGAAAACGATGAAACAAACGAAATATGGTCGATTTGTTTGCCACTTTAGCATCTGGAAAGGCATTGGAGAAATGTTCTTGAGACTTGGCGTAGGATTTCGATTCCCAGTAACTCAAAACGATAGAGACGCGTTGTTCTTGCGTAAAAGACATTGCGACTTGAACTGAACAAACCAACTGGTTTCTGGCTAACTGTCGCCCGGTGGCGTGATCTAGCAGTGTTGCCACATACTGTACTACTAAACGAAAAATTCCCATATTCTAATCATACTTTATAAATTTACCTTCAATTCCTACACGGCTTCAAACATTTGGTTGCGCGACTTTACGATCACCCGGTATAATTATAATTATTATTGAAACTATACGATCCACATCGAGTAAGCTTCACTTGATTTAAAGTAAAAGATATTTTAATTTAAAACTCAACAGAATCTGTTGTTATTTAAGTTATTTATTAGAAAATATAACTAACCTAGTACATTATTCTCACTCGTATCTACTACGTTTATATTAAATAATAAAACAAAAAAGTTTAAATTACTTTAAAGGTTTTCATAAAAGTTCTTTACGTCTTTCTATTTCTGCATATTACAAGTTATGTTACTCGTATAAACGTATGAACAAAATTCCATTACATTTAATGAAATTATTTCAAAAATTTCATTAATAATGATAGTGGATATATATTATTTTATAATTCCATTCATAAAGATGAAAGATCTTTACTGACTGACTTATTTATTCATCATTATAACAGAAAATCATATTTAAAAAATTTCTATGCGCATGCGCTAACTAAATATTGGGGATGAATTCTCTCTTATATGGCTCATTCCTAAGATGCTAGTTTACTACTTACCTATAATTACAAGTTATTATTAAGATTTCAATAAAATGTAAAGATTTATTTTTTATAGATTGAAAAAAATATAGGCTACCGGTTATAAAAATAATTAAAAGCTTTTTCTTGGTACTATATGAGTTAGTTTTAAGTTTTCATTCAACACAAGTTAATTTATAGTATACGATTCCTCTCACACACAACACAATTTTTAAGTCAAGTTGTGATAACTGTACGCGTAGTAGCGTCAGGTATCATAGAAATAGATTCATAAAAACATCCAAACACATTTATGACTGATTAAAAAAATTTATGACTTTTGGAGTTACGTTTCCACAGGATAACGTCTGTCGGGTTCGCTAGTAGGTTTATAAAAATTTATCAATTTATAAAATAAATGAGTCCTATAGGATCAAAATGGCCAATCTCCATTTAGGGTAATTTCTGGCAAACTGCAAAAAACTGTACCTAAAAGAAAACTGAATTGTTTGGTTTCAACAATGTATTATATTTTTGTTGTACCAATTAGAAATGTAATTACAAAATTTTAGCTTGATTACTTTTCTAGTTACATAAAAAATTAACAAATAATTTTGGAGATTTGTTGTTCTGATACTCACGACTGGACATACGTCGTTCAACACATATTTAACCTCAAAACTAAGAAACTAGTAGACATGACTGCTGCTCTCTGATTGGTCACTTTGGAGATTGGCAATTATGATTCCAACTTTATGATGGAGATTGGTTGTTTTGATTCAAACTGTACTTTTACATAATGTAAAATCACAGTTTTAAAGGCTATTTTGATCTCATTTGATTTTACCACCAAAAAGAACACTAAATTTTCTTCCATATGTCACTGCTACCTCAATTTCGCCCAAAAGTGGGGATTGGTCGTTTTGATCCTATAGGTGTCAAATAATTATTTATAATTACTTTTGTACAAAATAAAATATTCGATCGATTAAGTAAAAAAACAGTAAGTAAACGTTTTTAAAGATTGCGGTATAAATTATTGATGTATTTACAGAGTATTATTCTGAGTAAAAAAATTAAAAATTATCCTTCATGATGATTTCGAATAAATTTGTTTCGTATGATTAATTAACCGAATAAATTGGTAATTCGAACTGTACAAAATTACATTCTATTTGGATTAATAAGGTTTTTGAGTAGTTTAGATTTTATTATAAATATAATGAATAAATAATTAGTTATAATATATATTTAATTAATGTAGTTAATTATTAATAAAAATGAATAATGTGCCTTATAAATTTTTATTATTGTATCTTATGTTATAAAGAAAAACCAATAAAATTAAAATAAAACAATTAAAAATTTATTTCATATGTTTTCATTTATTAGCCTAGAGATTTTTTGACCTCATGATACTTTCATTATGTATTTTATAATTTTTTTATAGGTAAAAAAATGAAGGTGTTCAACAACTAATAATCCAAGAGAGTTTTGTAAAACCAAAGCTTAGCTTCGTTCGGGATCTGGGTATAAAACATAACAAACAGACTTTCTTTAAACTCTTCTAACAATTAATTTATTTATGACACAATTAATTATTACAATCATTTACAGTATTAAAATTTTTTATCCTACTTTATAAAAATAAACAAATGCTATTAGACACATTAATAACTATTTAATAATAAAATCAATACCTAATTAAATAAACGAAAAAATTTAAATGGCGCTGCGAGCAGAAATAATATAAAAAACTCTTAAGTGCCAGCAGTAAGTATGCACAAATTACATGAAAGTTATAATCCACCTAAATACCTAGTTCCAACAAAATAACAAATTTATAACAAATTAAAATTATACAGCTCCGTAAATTCCAACAATAAAGCTCTTTCAAACAAAGACAATGAAGTTTAACACATCATGCAGTAATAAAATTAAAATAAAAAATATCTAATTTACTTAGTTAACTGTAATTAAACGGTTTCCAGACTTTATGGACACCCATTATACTGTACATACAATTATAGGCCTACCCCACCATTATAAAAACCTCGTATAAGCGTTTACAATAAATCCAAAACTGTTAAATAATAATGATAGCATTTTACCTTGCCCACAACAGGCAGGAGAAGTTTTAGATTATTTGCACTCGATCTGCTTGTACTACTTACCACGGCTAATAAAATATAAAAATATACTTTTGTTTCTTATCACATGGTCAGCCAATGAAATGACTGAATCATTTAAGAACAGAAGAGGTAGATGTGTAAAAGGCACTAGTCATCACAGTTAACTTCTCTGAGAGTAATGAATTTCATTTCATTATACAGCTAGACCCTGTAGTGAATGAAGTTAATTTGTCATTTGCAGGATGGAAAGCAGATGCTTTTCAGAGGGCCTGGGATGCTGATAAGCATACGCTACTTTTCCACTCAGTGAGGAAGGCAATACTAAACCACCTCACTCCTCGTTTTTACTTAGTAAAACATCTGTTGTTGTTTAGGTCATCAGCCGAAAGGGTGGTTTGAACCTGTAGAGGTTTTACTAAGTTAAACGAGGAGTGTGGTGGTTTACCATTGCCTTCCTCACTGAATGGAAAATTACGCTTATCAGCATGCCGAGCCCTCTGAAAAGCACATATTTTCCACTCTGCAAATGACACCTTTACTTCATTCACCAAAGGGTCTGGCTGTATAATGAAATTCATTACTTTCAGAGGAGATAACTCTGATTAGTGTATTTTACACCTCTACCTCTTCTGTTGTTAAATGATTCAGTCATTTAATTGGGTGACCATGTGATAAGAAACAGAACTATTTATTTTAGCCCTGCAACTAACAGATTGAGTGTAAATAATTTGATACTCCACCTGTCTGTTATGGGCAGGTAAAACATCTAGAGGTTCAAACCAGCCTTTCGGCGGATGACCTAAACAACAATATTATTACTATTATTAGGGTAACCGTGCAATCACAGTGGCTGTGCCATGTTCATACAATCAAATTAGAGATGATAAACAAGCTATATGAAGAAATATATTATTATTGATATGAAAATCCTTCAGTAAAACCACAGATTGAAAGACGGAGTACAGAAGAATATAGATATAAACCTATTTAACCAAGAAATGTAAGGTAATGAATTATCTTTAGTTCCAGTAATTATACAGGTAAAAGTAGATATATTTTTTAATGAAATTTTAGAATTTTTATTTTTATTTATTTATTTTATTTAGTAAAATGTAGCTACATTAAAATTACAATTTATGACTGTACTAAGCTATGTAGGCCTACAATATTTTAAACTAAATATACTTATACGCAAAAACTCTTCTTCACAAAGAGTTCTGTCCGCGCATAGGAGTATACAGAACAAAAACATGTATTCACTTAAATACTTATAACTACTATAAAATTAATAAGTTTAATTACTACTGGTAGCTATATTATAATAGCGATATTATAACTATAACTACTTTACAATAATATATTTTAACTAACACAACGTAAATATTTTAACTTTATACGAAATTAATTCAATAAATGAGCACAAAGAGACAGTTAAATTGTCGCAAAGAGAAAATTAAAAACTAATAAAACAGTTATTTTAAGACCTGGAAAAGTTTCTCAAGTTCTTGCTCACAGATCGATATTATATGATATTTTAGTTTATGTTTTAATAGATGTGGTGACATAATACTGTGTATGTGGGGTGGAAGTACGTTAACGAATCGCCTCTCAAAATAGAGAAATGATTTCTGAAAAAATGTACTATTTGGTTTTCTAGTCTTAATTTTTCCAGCGTTCCTAGTACCATAATTGGTTTTATTGAGATCAGTTATTACTTTACGGTTACCACAAGCCCAAAATAATTATATCAGAACCTTGAAAACAAATGAATGCCTTAAAGGAAGGACTCCAAATTCCTGGAACAGGCTCATACGATCGCACTTTTTGTAACCATTAATAGTGTATAGAAAAGATATTTGTAGATTAATCACAGATTTAATGTGAGTAATGTATGTACCACCCCAACATGCAATTCCATACGACAACCATTTTGTGTGAATTAATTTCACAGTTTCTACAGTACAACCTCGTTTATCCGGATCTCCGAATGGAATAAAGATCCGAGGTGAATCGTCTTAAGGGGTTCCCACTGGGCGATTTCCTCACACATGTGACAACGCACAAAAATTTAGTATTACTAAATTACAATTATAACTGTTGCTTGTATTCAATGCTCCGCAGTCGTAGTTTTTCTCAAATAAAGTCAACAAATAAATAAACATTGTACATTTTTATAAATAATATTGTATTCATGTGTAGCTTTGTTATACGAAGTACTCCTCCTCCAAGCACATGCTACACTCTTTCGGGGAAATTACATTTTTTAAATACATAAATTAAATAAATGATAACCCCTGTAATATTTGTAACTTTAAATATTTTATAAACCCCCCCTGATGTAGTAATAAGTCCTCACACAGTGCAGGTACAATTATTTATTTATTTATTTTCCATTGCGCTACAAAAATCATTACAGTACAAATTAATTTCCTTATTTATAACTTAAAAATCTAAAATATCTATTTATAACTTAAAAATTTAAACTTAAAACCCAGGTTAGCGCAGCGTCATCTTTTATTAATACAGGACTGGCTTACCCGTTGGCGTATTAAGGTGAGCCCAGTTAAATCAACACAGGTTATGTTCACCTTATGACGTCAAACTTGTCCACCTGTAATGCTGAATAACATTCATATCCCACAGGCCAGAGTGGTGCGATATCTTGGCTTGTGGTTTGACAGGCGACTGACTTGGAAGCATTATCTGCGTACGAAACGTTTACAACTTAACTGCCGCCAGAAGCTACTCTTCTGCTTAATTAACCCTCGATCAAGATTGAACCTCCGCTTCAAGATTTTAATATGCAAATCCCTTTTGAGACCAATCTAGACTTATGGTGTCCAACTCTTTGGAATAGCGGCAGAGAGTAATTTAAAGTCGATCCAGCCCTTTCAATCAAAATTCTTAAGTATTGCTTCTGGTGCTCCTTTTTATGTAAGAAATAAAACCCTCCACGACGATTTAAAAATTCCTACAGTAAAGGAGCTAACTACGTTCTTGTATAGTAAATTTCACGAAAAACTAGATGACCATCCAAACCAACTAGCCCGTGATCTAGCTACAAGGAACTTTCCAACTATGCGTCGTTTAAAGCGAAAATGGAGTAGAGACCACGTGGTCTGAATAACGGACAATAATCGAAGTTTTGAATGGAGAATGTATCACTGGGTACCTCTTCTCCTTAAAGTGACATTCCCCTCCGCCATTTAAATATCAAATACGGAAGTTGTGTAGCTCAATATACAGTAGGCCTATCGTAATAAAAATTAAAGACAAAAAAAATCTAAAACTATTTATATTTAGTTACTCGTGGTGGAAAATTAATCTACCCAATATTTTCAAAAACATGGTTTCCCATGTTCAAGGGTAGACATATTTAGTGCTTCTTTGTTTATTTCTACTACTACGGTAATGTATTAGTGTGTTAGTAATTACGAGGATGGGATACTAATGATCACATGTATGTAGAACGCGAACAAAATGAACTTCAGAAGCGCATCTAGTGGAATTTGGAAGTACTATTTCTCCTTTATACGCTTGCGCAGTTTCAAAAGGTTGCGTTCATCCAGTTTGTTTTGAGTAGTGAAAGTATGGCGTCGTGTTCCAATGCTATGTCAAACCGAGTTAAACAACTTCTTTTGACTTTGTTTTGGGATGCTCATCAAGTTTATGAGACTTACCTGGAACGAAGGGCTACGGGGCAAATTTTACTCAGTATATGTTGTTGTTGTTGAGGTCATCAGCCGAAAGGCTGGTTTAAACCTGTAGAGGTTTCACTTAGTAAAACGAAGAGTTAGGTGGTTTACAATTGCCTCAACTCACTGAGTGGAAAAGTAAACTTATCAGCCCGCCAGGCCCTCTGAAAAGCATATACGAGTATTTTCCACTCTGCAAATGACACCTTCACTTCATTCACCACAGGGTCTGGATGTATAATGAAATACATTACTTTCAGAGGAGATAACTCTGATTAGTGTCTTTTACACCTCTACCTCTTCTGTTCTTAAATGATTCAGTCAATTTATTGGGTGACCATGTGATAAGAAACAGAACTATTTATTTTAGCCCTGCAACGAACAGAATGAGTGTAAATAATTTGGCACTCCACCTGTCTGTTATGGGCAGACTCAGTATATTTTTTTTTTGTCATCAGTCTCTCGACTGGTTTGATGCAGTTCTCCAACCTGTTCTATCTTGCGTAAGTCGTTTCATATCTACATACCTGTAACACCCTACATCTTTTGTAATTTGCTTTATATATTCTAATCTTTGCCTCCCTCTACAATTTACTCCCTCAACATTACCCTCCATTATTGATAGCCCAATACCTGGATGTCTTAGGATATGCCCCACTAGCCTATCCCTTCTTTTGGTAAGATGCTTCCATATACTTCTTTTTTCATCCACTCGCCTAAGAACCTCTAAATTACTTATTTTGTCCACCCACCTAATCTTTAACATTTTCCTATAACACCACATTTCAAAAGCTTCTATCCTCTTCCGTTCTACAGCCCCTATCACCCACGTTTCACTTCCGTATAATGCTACACTCCAAACATAATGTTTTAAGAAATTTTTCCTAATCTGTAAATCAATGTTTGTAGTCAGTAAGCTGTTTTTCATTTCAAAGGCTTTTCTAGCTTGAGCAATTCTACTCTTGATATCACTTGTGCTTCTACCATCCTTTGTTATTTTACTCCCTAGATAGCAGAATTCCCTAACTTCCTGTATGTTTTCGTTGCCTACTTTTAAATTTCCCATCTCTTCTAAACCACTCTTGCTGCTGCACAACACTTTCGTTTTGTTCTTATTAATTTTCATGAAGTAATCCTTTCTCAAGATCTCATCCATTCCATTTAAGGCATCTTCTAGTTCTTTCTTTGCCTCGGCTAATACTACTATATCATCGGCGAATCTCAGCATTTTTATTGTTTCTCCTTGAATTTTTATTCCTGCGTCAAATTTCTCCTTCACTTCATTTATAGCCTCTTCTATATACAAGTTAAAAAGTAGTGGTGACAAAGAACAACCTTGTCGTACACCTTTTCTTACAGCAGCCTCTTTTTCGTACCCCTCGATTCTCAAAACAGCCGTTTGATTCTTATACAGACTGTAGATAACTTTCCTTTCTTTGTATTTAATTCCTAGCCTTTTCAAAGTTTTAAACATTTTACTCCAGTCCAAATTGTCAAATGCTTTCTCTAAATCTACAAATGCCATAAAAGTAGTTTTATTTTTCTTTATCCTTTTCTCAATAATCAGTCTCAGAGCCAATATTGCATCTCGAGTTCCCATTCTCCTTCTAAATCCAAATTGGTCATCGTCCAATACTTCTTCTACTCGGTGTTCTATTCTCCTGTATATAATTCTTGTCAGTATCTTAGATGCATGGCATGTTAGGCTGATGGTTCTGTAATGTTCACACTTCTCCGCTCCTGACTTTTTTGGTATTGGAATCATAATGTTTTTTTTAAAGTCCGATGGTACCTCTCCACTCTCATACATTCTGCACACAAGTTTGTATAATTTGTTTTGAGCAACTTCGCCACATCGTAATAATAATTCCGATGGTATGTTATCTATTCCTGGTGTCTTATTCATATTCATATCCTTAAGTGCCCGATCGAATTCTTCTCGTAGTATAGGGTCCCCTCTTTGATCTTCTTCAACATCAGTTTCTTGTTCTATCGCATCATGTTCTAATTCGTTTCCCCTGTAGAGTTGGTTTACGTATTCCTTCCATCTTTCAGCTCTCTCTTGGCCATTCAACAATGGTTTGCCACCTGCGCTTTGTAAATTAACAGCTTTCATCTTTCGTTCTCCAAAGTTTTCCTTTATTTTTCTGTAAGCTGCGTCCACTTTACCAACTGCCATTTTACTTTCAATGTCCGTACATTTCGCTCTGATCCACTCTTCCTTCGCTTTCTTACACCTTTTGTTTATGGTATTTCTCAAGTAGCAATATTGCCTTTTACCTCTCTCGTCCTTTGCGTTTTTATATTTTCTTCGCTCATCCACCGGTTCTAAAGTCTCTAACTCAGTATATACAGACTCTAAAACACCTCCGATGTCGAGTTTGTCATGTTAGAAGCAGCCTGGTGCCAATAATTTTGCAACATGATAATGCTCGTCTATACATTTCGCGTGCAACTGAAGAGGCTCTGAGAAACCTGAAGGTTGAACCGATTCCACACCCTCCTTATTCCACCCGACCTCACACCTTACTATTTTTATTTATTTCCTCTACTCAAAAGAGACCTTAAGGGTAATCATTACAGCTCGGATCATAAGGTGAAAGCAGCTACTGCGTCCTAAATTCGAGAAAAGTCGGAAGAATTTTTCAGTGAAGGAATGAAAAAACTTGTTTTACGTTGGGAGAAATGTGTAATGCTTGTAATGCTTAAATGTGACTATGTTGAAAAATAAATATGATTTAATTTTGAAGGTAAGCAATTTCACTTCAATTTGTTTTTTACTCGATCTTGCTATTTGTTTTTGTTCGCGTTCTACAAGAAGTATGTCTGCATTAGTTATCAGCCCACCCCCTATACAAACTATATGTTAGTCACTTAAATACTAATTAAACTAAGTATATAAAATAAGTATATTAAAAAGTATATTAAAATAAGCCTATATTGAAATAATGTTCTAGGTTTTATAATGTATAGACTACACAAAAGAAAACAAAAAATATAAATAAAATATAAAAATATTCAAATCAAAAGAATTATTTACAAATAGAAAAACTCATTCTCGGTCCGGTAGACGAGCTGAAAAAATTATTTGA
Organism: Catonia carolina; assembly: GCA_035578175.1. Taxonomy (NCBI): domain Eukaryota; kingdom Metazoa; phylum Arthropoda; class Insecta; order Hemiptera; family Achilidae; genus Catonia; species Catonia carolina. The sequence goes on along the minus strand of JAQMRL010000001.1, from coordinate 196,187,974 downwards.
TTCCTGGTTGTAGCATTTCAAATTTACAAGATGATATTTTTTTTAATCCCTAATTTGTGTACGTTGCAATCTGTTCAATTGAGAACAATGAGCAACCTCCATGACCCAATGAGATGAGGATAATATGTATGACGTGTAGATGAGGTGTAGTCTTGTACAGACCCAGGCCAACCATTCCTAAGAGAGTATGGTTAATTGAACCCCAACCATCAAAGTACACCGGTAACCACTGTCTAGCATTCAAATCCGTATAAAAGTAACTAACTTTACTAGGATTTGAACCAGGAACCTTCGTCTCCGAAAATCAGCTGTTAAACAGCTGATAATAATTTAGTGATGGAAGTTTTTTTTGTTTACATGAATCAAAAGAGTGTTTAAAAGTTACAAAAAACATTTATTAAAATTTTAAAATAAAAAAATATAAAGAATATCTACGCAGATCATCAAATGATTTTAAAAGACATAATTACAACACAAATTTATATTTTATTTGAAAGTTTAAAAAAATTATCAAACAAAATGTAATTAATAGGAAGTGAATGCATATTTGATTTGGTATGCTGTTGATCGGGGCAGTTTGAAGAGAATGTGTTGTGTTTATGTGCGGTTTGATTTATGGAATGTGTTAAGTAAATATATAAAATGTATTTTTTTAATACTTTTTTTTTATTTTTTTTATTGAGTGATGATGCTTACATAAGCCTTGGGCTTGTGCGTAGGTAATAATATGTGGTGATTTACAGATGAAAAAATGCCAGACCTGACCGGGAATCGAACCCGGGACCCCGGCATAGTAGCTAGTTGCGCTGACCACTACACCACGGGCCGGCCAATTCATAGTATAAAGCCGGCCGGTAATTCATAGTATAAAGTCACAGACAGACCTATGAAATGAAATTGAAGTGAAAGAACAAGTGAAAGTTAATTTAAATACGGCAAGAAATATATTAAATACCATTGCAACATTGAACGAAACTCTTAAGGCGAGCGACGGACTTCGGAAACGATACAAATAGAATAAACCGGTAAACTATTAAATTTTAATTTAATAATAGCTGAGATACACTTTATAAAATATATTTAATAATAATAACTAAATAATATCTAAAATCTTCTAAATTTCATTTTTTTTAAAATCCAGTCAGATTTAATTATTTTTTTTAAAAACCGATGTTCTTTTGTTTTTATTTTGATTGTCAGTTGTTTTTTGTTAATTTTTTTTTTATTCCTAATTTGTGTACGTTGTAATTTGTTCAATTTAGAACAATAAGCAACCCCATGACCCAATGAGATGAGGACGATGTGTATGACGTGTAAATGAGACTGTGTAGTCTTGTACAGACCCAGGTCGACCATTCCTGAGAGAGTATGGTTAATTGAACCCCAACTATCAAAGTACACCGGTAACCACTGTCTAGTATTCAAATCCGTATAAAAGTAACTAACTTTACTAGGATTTGAACCAGGAACCTTCGTCTCCGAAAATCAGCTGTTAAACAGCTGATTTTGCCGACGGCTTTACCTCTAGACCAACCCGGTGGGATATGTGTTAAATAAGTTACAATTAAATGTACTAAATGTTACATGGTGTAACCATTGTTTCTACATCTGTTCTCTTTACTTTTATTAACTAATCGATTACTGCTTTTGTGTATCAGCAGACGTAATAATATTGGTAGCTTTCACAATGTGCATTAAACTTGAAACCTGAAATCATGAAAACTTAATTTTATAAGGGTTTCTGGTAACAATTGTTAATTTCTACATTTTTTTTTATTATGCGGGACATGAGTGGTTCATCGGTTGTAGAATGTTTTTCTACAAACACAGTACTATCTTATTGTGTACATTGTAGAATAAATCAAGAGAAAATAAAAAGTTGTCTTAATTTTCTAGAAAAATTGACTTTAATCTAGACCCGACATTCTTTTAAATCGTACAAACTTCCACTTCCGTGGAAAAAATAGAAGAAAAAGAAAGTTTATATCAAGTATGGAGATAATTTCACTTTTTCAAAACTGAAACGTGTTCTGAATGGAAAAAGTTAAAAGAACAAGTCATAACTTTTGAAAACATACGAATCCCTCCCGTATAAAGAAACAAAGGAAAAATTCGATTATAATTCTTCGATAACTTATGCTTTTCTTTACTTAAGGTTACGTTTCTCCTTACACATTTTTTATATAATTCTTACAAGTTTCAAGTTAATTTTTATTTTTTCAGTCAAAATACACGTAATATTATTAATAGAAAGTAATCTTCTACAGAACGCTTCAACAAGAAACATAGAAACTTTTACGTATAACCGCTCAGGTTGAAAGCCCTCAACCAAAAATAATAATTAAAAAAGGAATTAATCTACTTACAAAAATTAATAAAACTGAAAAAAATTCAAAAAGATAAAAACAAAAGTAATGGTATAAAATAAAAACAAATCTTTATTAAGGGGAGACTGTACTTTGTACCACAGTAATGTTAAATTTGTTATTTTTATGTACGTCATTTTTATGTACGTTTATCATAGGTTTGATAAAATATAGATAAATGAAACTTCACACACTGTTAGTTGTCGGGTTTCTCTACCTACTCATAGTTTTTCAATTTAATCTGTCAGCCCATAAAATTAAAAACAAATTAACGAATAACATAAAATATTTACAAATTTTTTTTATACGTTTTTTGCATATTTGTAATTGTTGGAGCATCTGAAAAAGTCATTAAAATGTCGGTATTTGTAGCCTACATGTACAAGATGAATAACTGGTAAAAAAATTCAGCCAGCTAGGTTTAATTGGTTCTGAGAAAAATGTACCTAAATTTTAAAATCTAAATTTACGGGAACAGCCAAAAAACAAAAAGCAACAAATAAAAAATAAAATGTACACAAACAATTAAATTTCCTATTAACAGTTGGTTAGAAAGCTGTACAAACAGCTGAAAATATCAAAAACAGTAACGCAGATATTTAAAAAATACTAAAATTCCCTTTGCTCTAAAACGATTGGTATAAAATTACGAAAAACATTGGTTATTGGTGATATGTTCATTTTTTTGGATATGCCTGCTAAAAACTTAATTTTTTCATTAAAATAATTTTTTTGATGTAATTTAATGTTTTTCTTGTAGATATAAGTCTGAACTATTGAAAAACATAAAAACCGAAAATTGAAATCTTCAGTGAAAATCATCATACAGTCTCACCTTAATCGGTAAACCTGTTGGGAGAAGACTTTGTCAGAAAGACAGTGTTTACAAAATACATTTTTTTTTTGACAACAGATTTATCAATAACTACTGTTTTAGTTTAATTTGAGTCGCATCGACTGCTTGATCATTAGCGACTATTGTTGGTCTTAGTACTGTAACCTTTCTGTCTTTCCCTTCACCGCGGTTAATTTTCTCACATCCTTCTCCTTTCTGTCTTCCGCCTTCAACGCGGTTTATTTGTCTTCCACCTCCCATTCCAGTCTTCCGCCTTCTCCGTGGTTTATTTGCCTTCCTCCTTCTTTCTGTCTTCCCCTTCACAGTAATTTATTTGTCTACCTCCTTCTCCTTTCTATCTTCCGCCTTCTCCGCGGTTGATTGTCTTCAACCTACTCGTTTCTGTCTTCCGCCTTCACCACGGTTTGTTTGTCTTCTTCTTTCTCCTTTCCGTCTTCCGTCTTCACAGCGCTTAATTTGTCTTCCCCTTCACCACGGTTAAATTGTCTTACCCCTCTCCTATCTGTCTTCTTCCTTCAAAGAGTTTTATTTGTCTTCCCCTTCCACTTTCTATCTTCCGTCTCCACCGCGGTTTATTTGTCTTCCCTCTCCTTTCTGTCTTCTTCCTCCACCGCGGTTTATTTGTCTTCCCTCTCCTTTCTGACTTCCTCCTCCACCGCGGTTTATTTGTCTTCCTCCTTCTCCGTCCTGTATTCTTAATTCACCACGGTTTGCTTGCCTTCCTCCTTCTTCTTTCTATCTTCCTCCTTCACCGCGGTTTATTTGTCTTCCCTCTCCTTTCTGTCTTCCTCCTACACCGCGGTTTACTTGTCTTCCTCCTTCTTCTTTCTATATTCTTCCTTCACAGCGGTTTATTTCTCTTCCTCCTTCTCTATTCTGTCTTCCTCCTCCACCGCGGTTTATTTTTCTTCCCTTACTCCTTTCTGTCTTCTTCCTACACCGCGGTTTACTTGTCTTCCTCCTTTTTTCTATCTTCTTCCTTCACCACGGTTCATTTGTCTTTCTCCTTCTCCAACCTGTCTTCCTCCTTCACCACGGTTTACTTGCCTTCTTCTTCTCCTTTCTGACTTCCGCCTTCACCGCGGTATATTTGTTTTTTCCCACTCCTTTCTGTCTTCTTCCTTTACCGCGGTTATTTGTCTTCCTCTTCTCCTTCCTGTCTTGCACCTTCACCGTGGTTTATTCGTCTTCCCTTCCTCTTTCTGTCATCCTCCTTCACCGCGGTTTATTTTTCTTCTCCCTCCCATTCTGTCATTCTTCACCAGAACAGAAGAATGCTTGTGCTATCTATAGAATTTCATTGGAACTAATTTTTTTAATAAAAATGGACGCTTACGCTATCTATCGGATTTCTTGGGAACTAAGGATGCAATAGGAGTGGACGCTTACACTATCTTTTGGATTTCATTGGAACTAAGGATGCAATAGGAGTGGACGCTTACACTATCTATCGGATTTAATTGGAACTAAGGATGCAATAGGTGTGGACGCTGACGCTATCTGTCGGATTTCATTGGAACTAAAGTAAAACTAGTTCCAAAGAAATCCGATAGATAGCGTAAGCGTCCACTCCTATTAAAAAATTTAGTTCAAATTAAATCCGATAGATAGCGCAAGCTTCCACAACTGTCGCATAGTTAGTTCCCAAGAAATCCGATAGATAGCGTAAGCGTCCACTTTTATTAAAAAAATTATTTCCAATGAAATTCTATAGATAGCACAAGCATTCTTCTGTTGTGGTGAAGAATGACAGAATGGGAGGGAGAAGAAAAATAAACCGCGGTGAAGGAGGATGACAGAAAGAGGAAGGGAAGACGAATAAACCACGGTGAAGGTGCAAGACAGGAAGGAGAAGGAGGAAGACAAACAGACCACGGTGAAGGCGGAAGACAGAAAGGAGAAGAGGAAGACAAATAAACCGCAGTAAAGGAGGAAGACAGAAAGGAGAAGGAGGAAGACAAATAAATCGCGGTAAAGGAGAACGACAGAAAGGAGAAAGAGAAGACAAACAGACCGCGGTGAACGCGGAAGACAGACAGGAGAAGAGGATGGCAAATAAACCGTGGCGAAGGAGAAAGACAGAAAGGAGAAAGAGAAGACAAACAGACCGCGGTGAAGGCGGAAGACAGAAAGGAGAGGGGAAGATAAATAAACTGTGGTGAAGGAGGAAGACAGAAAGGACAGGGGAAAACAAATAAACCGCGGTGAAGGAGAAAGAGAGAAAAGAGAGGGAGGAAGGCAAATAAACCGCGGTGAAGGCGACAGACAGGAAGGTGAGGAGGATTACAAATAAACCGCGGTAATGGAGAAAGTTAGATTGGAGAGGGAGGAAAAAACCGCGGCAAAGGAGCAAGACAGAAAGGAGAAGGGAAAGACAAACAGACCGCTGTGAAGGAGGGAGATAGAAAGGAGAGGGAAGACAAATAAACCGCGGTGTAGGAGGAAGACAGAAAGGAGAGGAAAGATAAATAAACCGCGGTGGAGGAGGAAGGCAGAAAGGAGTGGAAGGAGACAAATAAACTGCGGTGAAGGCGGAAGGCAGAAAGGAGAAGAAGGAAGACAAATAAACCGCGGTAAAGGAGGAAGATAGAAAGAAAAAGGAGGAAGACAAGCAAACCGTATAATATTACTTCTTTTTTTGTATAATTGTCTCACCGTTAAGACCTTGAAATCTTGGAGCAAATCCATACAATAGTAACCTCTACTAGGATTTGAACACATAACTTTCTGAATTTTTTATTACAATCAATCAATCAGCTTGTAGCATTACAAATGTTCAAGGTGATAATAACCGTTTGTTTATAACCTGACTGCTTTTGATAATTATGTAAACATTTATAATTAAATTCTTACATTTTGTAAATTATTGAACTGGCTAATTATAATTAAAATAGTATTTCTAAATTATTGAATTAAATAACTTAGGCTAATAATCTCAGCTAATAATTAAAAATCAAGTGTTAATTTAGTGATGGAAGTTTTTATGTTTAAATGAATCAAAAGAGTGTTTAAAAGTTACAAAAAACATTTATTAATATTTTAAAATAAAAAATATATAAAGAAATGTCTACGCAGATCATCAAATAAGTTTAAAATACATATTTACAACACAAATTTATATTTTATTTGAAAGTTTTAAAAATTATCAAACAAAATGTAATTAATATAAGTGAATGCATATTTGATTTGGTGTGCTGTTGACCGGGGCCAGTTTGAAGAGAAAGGTTGTGTTTGTGTTTGTGTATCTATGGTTTTATTTATGGAATGTGTTAAGTAAATATAAAGTATAATTGTTACATAATTCATAGTATAAAGTCACAGACAGACCTATTAAATAAAATCTGGCGTGAAACACTCACACAACTTTCTCTTGCCAATGAAAATAATTAACAATAAACCTAACATTAATAATAAAATATTAGAAATAAACAAAAAACTAACCTCAAAAACATAACCTTATTTTAATCATGAGTGAATGATGCAAAATGAAAATCAACTTCAGTTTGGCTTAGAAATACGGAAAATCACTCTTTCTCTCTAAACTAGGCTCTGTAGAGAAAAATGCTTTAAATAAAAGTTGTAGATCTTTTAATTTTCTATAAATTAAATTATATACACTTTTGTCGTAAAATGCATACTAAGGCCGAAATCTTAAAAAAATCAATTTTTCACACATTTTCGTGAGAAAAAAAACAGAAAATCGCAAATTACTCTAAACTAAGCATTATACAAAAAATTGTTTGAAATAAAAGTTGTAGAATTTTCAATTCTCTACAACTTTTATTATACCGTGCGTTCGGAAAGTCGCTGTGCACTGGAATTGTGACTATGGATTTATGAAAATATGTATAAAGAAATGACTAAGCATTTTGGAAAAAAATTTATTCAATACCTTAATTACATTGTTAAACCGTGATTACATTGTTTATAGAAGGTGTTCGAAATGACCTCCATTGGCATCAATACAGCATTGCACTCGTTTCATTTTGTTTGCAAACACCTTTCGCAACTGTATAAAACGTTATGCAACGTGTTTGGTGAACGAATAATTTCAAAGAATTTGTGGCCTGCAAGATCTCCTGATCTGACTCCCCCCGATTTCTTTTTATGGGGTGCGGCGAAACAAACTGTGTATCGGAACAGACCACACACGATTGACGAACTTAAAGCCGCAATAACGGCATACATTCAAGGAATCACTGTTCTTCAGTTGCGAAAGGTGTTTGCAAACAAAATGAAACGAGTGCAATGCTGTATTGATGCCAATGGAGGTCATTTCGAACACCTTCTATAAACAATGTAATCACGGTTTAACAATGTAATTAAGGTATTGAATAAATTTTTTTTCCAAAATGCTTAGTCATTTCTTTATACATATTTTCATAAATCCATAGTCACAATTCCAGTGCACAGCGACTTTCCAAACGCACGTTATAAAGTTTTGCGCTAAAATGCATGTTAAAGCTGTAATCTTAAAAAAACAACGTTTTTACGTGAAAACAGCCTCACCCAGAATTTCAGCAAACATGACGCCTACCCTATCTTGTAGAGAATAAAAAATTGAGTAAACCAGGCGATTTTTAAAAAAATCGTAAGACTAGTTTTTGTGAGAAAATCGCAAAAAAGTGAAAAATTATACGACTAAACTACTACTTCCGGTTGACCGAATTTGATGAAAATGTTCGTGTCGGGTTCGGTAGTGATATGTAACTTAAGTTTCAAGTTTCAAGTTCGTACGATGTTCTGTTCTTGAGATATTCTGTTCACACACACACACTCACACACACACACACACACACACACACACACACACACACACACACACACACACACACACACACACACACACATATATACACACACCTACACACACACAGACACACACACACACAGACCAATCGCTAAAAACATGTTTTTTGGGTTCAGGGGGTCTGAAAACGTAAAGATCCGGTGAAAACTCGATTTCTTAAAATCGACATGAAAACAATACTTTCCTTCCTATATATTCATATAGGCAAGAGAAAGTAAAAATTGAGTGAAAGAACATTAGTTAATAGAATTACGGCAAGAAATATATTAAATACAAACTGAAAATTGAACGAAACTCTTAAGGCGAGCGACGGACTTCAGAAACGATAAGCATAGAACATTAACCGGTAAACTATTAAAAATATTATTTTAATAACAGCTGAGATATACTTTATAAAGTTTTTTTTTATTCCTAATTAGTGTACGTTACAATCTGTTCAATTTAGAACAATAAGCAACCCCATCACCCAATGAGATGAGGATGATGTGTATGACGTGTAAATGAGGTGTAGTCTTGTACAGACCCAGGCCGACAATTCCTGAGAGAGTATGGTTAATTAAACCCCAACCATCAAAGTACACCGGTAACCACTGTCTAGTATTCAAATCCGTATAAAAGTAACTACCTTTACTAGGATTTGAACCAGGAACCTTCGTCTCCGAAATAAGTATATATTTCTTTTTGTATTGTCCTATATAAAGAACGCACTGGTTATGTAAAATTATTTTTTAAGCTGTCGTTTGTTCGCATGGTACGCCTTCATCCTCTCGCTAACCTTCTCCCTTTGTTCCTGCGTCCATGTCCTCTGCCTTGTTTCTGCAGTCGGGAAATTCCCAAAATCTTTTATTTTTCTTCTAAAAGCAGTTCCATCTGTTACATCGTTACGTGAAGCGTTTATGGTGTTTAGGTTTGTTTCGATTTCTTTGATCCAACTATTTTTGGTTTTAAAACCTTCTTGATATGTGATCATTTTGTACGTTTCGTTATTTTTGTTTTGGAATCTCATCATGTGACCGTAATATTGTAGTCGACGTTTCATGAGCTTAGTTGTTAGAGTTTCGCCTAGTATATTTTAATAATAATAATAATAATTGTCACCTCCCCCTCTATCCACATCGATAGGTTGGCCCAGGGGTTGACAAAAAACAAGGAAGCCAAATAAAAAAAGAGTTGTTGTTGCATATGATTATAATTGCACAAAGAAAACACACAAATAAAAAAATATAATATTATTAATTAAACAGTAATAAATCCAAGTTGTTTCTTTTTAAAAAAAACAGCAGAAAATAGTTATACGAACATAATTTAAGTTATTACAGAATTAAATGCCTGAATAAATAATTTCAGGAAAACTTTAAGAGAATCTCACAAATGAATTTAAACTACAATATTTAATGAATAATAAGATTCAAATAGTTATTATTTTAAGTTTTCATTATAACAGATACAAATTGACCAAAATTAGAAACTGATTTATTTATTTTAAAAGAATTTACTATAGTAAGAAAATTTTTAAATGGAAGAATTAATTTTACATAAGATCAGATCATTGACTGTTAATAGTCTAATACCATAATTGTTTTTTTTATAAATGTATTGCGTACCATGGTAGCTTTTACAAAATTATTTAAGAAAATAAAAAACAAAATATTAAAAAAAATATAAAATTTATAATAATAAACGCCAAGATTATAAATAAATAATATTCATTATAAAAGAGGAAAACATGATAAAGTTTTTGATTTTAAATATTTTTAAGTTAAATAATAGGCAAGTTCGTTCATCAATATTTTCAGTTCAGGACATGCACAGTACAGGCAAACATTCCTGACGAGCGCAGAAACGTTCAAGTAGAAACAACAGAATTTCCCCAAAAAAAAAATAATTAACCAGACATACCGGTTTGCAGAAATCAAACCTTCCAGGATAGAATCGATGATCATCGGCCAAATTAAACAGTTGAATAAATTAAACTGCCACTGCATGAAGTGACATATGTTTAGCTGCCAAATTTCTAAATTCGGGAATCGAACCCGGGAGAGTCATCCTCCGGAACCACGTTGTGCAAGGTAAGGTGAATGGCACTGCTATCCAAAACTTCAACCCTCCAAATTGTTAGAACAGAAAATATTCCTGAATCGAAATGAACCCATAGTAGAAATCTCCTATAGCCGAAGAACAGTCCCAGAGTAGAACACAAAATAAATTTAGCCGATGAAACCAAGAAAATTTTCATGAGCAAAATGGTAAAACACAAACCCGGTAAAGACTATTACAAATTACGTAACATCATAAAAAAAATTAAAAAACAGCAGATAAAAAGACGAATCATAATTACACATTAGCAATCATAAACACGCAACATTTTAAAATAAAAGACGACATTCTTTAACTAAAAGAACGAAATTATTAAATCGGCATAACATTTCTATGTAATAGAAAGCAACCGTTCCATTTCACAATACAACCAAGAGTGTACACGAACAAGGAAAAAACGTACATAATTAAATTACCAGAAATTAAAATTCAACTCAGTCTAGAATAGTTCAATAGAAAAACGCTAGATAGCAACAGCTTACAGTGAACAGAAATAATTATTGATACAAACTGAAATGCGGCACCAAGATATGAAACAATAAAACGCTAACGGTAACGTACAGAAACAAGACGTTACATAATAACTAAATAATATCTAAATATTCTAAATTTCATTTTTTAAAAGCCAGTCAGATTCGATTAAAATTTTATTTAAAACCGATTTTCTTTTGTTTTATTTTGATTGTCATTTGTTTGCTTTTTTGTGTCAAATAAGTTACAATTAAATATTAAATGTTACATTTTTGGCGCCCAACGTGGGGCTAATTATTAATTTAGTAACCCGATTTTAAAATTTGAATATTTTTAAAGTGAAATTTTTTGAAGTGAATATTTTTGTGAAATTGGTGATCTGTACGATAAATGCTAACAGTACTGGTGAAAATTTATTATCAATGAGTAAGCCTAATATTGAAGGATTATTAATGAATGGAGTGGAGATAGTTTGTCAATGAATTATTTAAAGTTGATAAATTACAAATACTATTATGTGTTGGGTATTTTAGATATGTTGTGAAATATGAAGGAGATAATCTGTTGGATGGGTTTTCCTCTACTATTTGATAGGCAATAATAATTAATTGGGTAGGAGATAATAGTGGCATTGGTGTGCTACAAGTGGCAGAGTGGCAGGTAGATAGACGGCGTTCATTTAGGATCTGTTTGTTATACCCTAGTAGTATTTAGTAGTCCGATTTGTCTACACGAATTATTAAAGCATCAACAATTCACGCTTCAGCTATTGTTCTCCAATCGGTCTTAAATACAATACTATTTCCATAGTTCTAATGTCTGTTTTCCGAATTATCAGTATGATCCGATACTTTGCTTAACGTTTCTCCAAACTTTTGAAAATCTGGTGTGAAACATTCACACGATATTCTCTTCTCCATGTAGATAATTAGCAATATGACATATTGTGACACTTATCTATAAGAACTTTTTTGGGATCTGGGTAAAATAAATAATTTGCACATTAAAGTTTAAAATTAAAATTATTTATTACAAACTGAAAATTACAATAATAAAGTGTCTTAAATTTTCAAGTAAACTACAATTAAATTTATAATTTCAATTAATAAACTTAACTCACACTTAATTAAACTAAATACTACTTACAAATGATACTAAACGTTAGACAATAACTCACAGTAACGTTGACCTTCTTTAACGCACTGTTACGCACTACGCAGACAAATCGAGACTGACTAACTCTAAACAAACCGGCGTTTATATAGGAGAGCTATGGAGATTTTCGATATAATAATAAATATTACAAATTTTTCTGACGGCTTCTGGATAAATCTTAACAAACTGTCAACGAATTAGGATTGAAAAAAAGGTGTTACAAAAAGGCCAATTATCCAAATAGATACTTGACTCTCTCTTTTTTTTCTTTTTTTTTTGTTTTACATCTGACTGTTCTGCAATTACTGCTAATGCAGACGGTGAAGGATGAAATGGTTTTTTGTAATGTATGAAAATTCCGTGCCTGAGTGGGATTCGAACCCAAGACCGCATGATGAGAGGCGAGCACGTTACCAACTACGCCAATGCGGCCGGCACCCGACTCTTTCACAATAGCTGTAAAACAATAAGCAGGCTTACCTATACTATACATAACCAATTACAGCATGTAATATTTCTAAATGCCGGCCGCATTGGCGTAGTTGGCAACGTGCTCGCCTCTCATCATGCGGTCTTGAGTTCGAATCCCACGCAGGTACGGCATTTCCGTACGTTACTTACTTACTTACTGCAGTGGCCACTCGTACCCCAGTCGGTACTTGGCCTCATCAACACAACCCCTCCAACGAACCCGGTCAGCAGCGTCATCCTCCTTCAGCCCCATCTTTCCCATGTCCTTCCGGGCCTGGTCCCACCATCTTGTCTTAGGCCTTCCAGCTGGTCTTCTTCCCTCAGGATTGTTCCTCAATACACTGCCCGTCAATGTGTTCCCCTCCCTCCTCACAACGTGTCCCGCCCAACGTAACCTTCTGCTTTTAATCTCGCCCAATATGTCCGGTTCTTTGAATAGCTGACGTATTTCACAGTTGTGCTTCATCCTCCAAACTCCGTTCTCCAGAGTTGGGCCAAAGATTTTTCTAAGTACTTTGTTTTCAAAAACAAGGATCTTTTTTTCTTCTTTTTTGTTCAGTATCCACGTTTCTGAAGCATAAAGCATTACTGGTCTAATGATGGTTTTGTATAGTCTTACTTTTGATGTATGTGAGAGGAGTCTTGAGCTAAGCAGCTTGTTGCATGCATGAAAGCTTTTGTTTGCCGATCTTATTCTGTTAGTCACTTCCAGTTCCTCTGAGTTGTTGTGCGTGAGCGTTACCCCTAGGTATGTGAAAGTTTCTGCCTTTTCAAAATTATAGTTTCTTACTTTTAAAATCTGATTATGGTGTCCATTTATATTTCGATCTCTACTTATCTGCATAAACTTGGTCTTTTTTTCATTTATTTGTAGTCCTACGTATTAAGTTTCTTCAATCAAAATATTCGTCAGGTATACCAAGTCTTCTTCTTTCTCAGCCATTACAACAATGTCATCTGCAAAAGCCAAGATATTTATATTCACCCCAATCTTAATTCCTTCGTTTTTGCTTCTTACTCTTTGCAGCGCTTCTTCAATGGCTATGTTAAATAACGTTGGTGACACCCCATCTCCTTGCCGTACTCCAGTATTAACCTCAAAACTCCTTGTGGTTTTCCCATTCACTTTTACCTTGCATCTTGAATCTAGGGTACTAAGCTTAGCTAGCCGTATCAATTTACTTGGTATCCCAAAACTCTCCATCCTTTCCCAAATCTTTTCTCTGATCAGGCTATCATACGCTTTTGAGAAATCTATAAACAGACAGCAGAAAACCTGGTTAAACTCCCAGTATTTTGCTATTGATTCCTTTAAGATGTAGACTTGATCGGTCGTGGATCGACCTCTCACAAAACCAGCTTGATTTTCTTGTATAATTGTGCTTGTATACTCTTCCAATCTTTTCAGAATTATTCTGGATAATACTTTGTAGGTAACATTCAGCATGGATATTCCTCTGTAATTGTTGCAATCCAACTTATCGCCCTTCTTGTGAATTGGTACGATTATTGCCTCTTGCCATTCTTTGGGTATCCTTTCCAACTCCCAAATCTTCAAGACCAGATTATGTACTTGTTCAATTACACACTCTCCTCCATGCTTTAGTATTTCAGCTGTTATACCATCCTCTCCTGGCGCTTTGTTGTTTTTGAGACCCTTAATGGCATCTTTTATTTCATTTATTGAAGGGTTGGGTATAAGAGGCTGTACATTCAAGAATTGTATGTGTTCCTCTTCATCGTCTCTCGTTTCGCCATTTAATAGTTCAGAAAAATATTCTCGCCAGCGTGCTAGGCATTCCTCCTCCTCAACAATGATTCCTCCCTCTCTGTTCTTCACACCAAAAGCATTAGGACTAAACCCCCTCTTAAAAAACCTTACTGAGCGGTAGAATTCTCTTGCATTGTTTGCTGTTCTGTCCTGTTCGGCCTTAAGTATTAGGCCTTTCATCCAGTCACGTTTTTTCTTACGTACAATTCTTGATGTCTCTCTTACCTGCACCTTATATCCAATTCTATTTTCCTCGGTATTGCTATTTGACCACTCCTCCTTTGATTTCTTTCTCCTTTCAATGCTATCCATGCACTCCTCATCAAACCATGGGTTCCTCCTCCCGTTCTTTCTTCTGCCACATGTTTCCAGTGCACACTGCTGTACAGTTCTCTTCAGGGCCTCCTATTGTCCTTCAATACTTCCAGTTTCTGTGTCCATCTGCAGTCTCTCACCCTCCTCCCTCAGTGCCTCAAAACGGTTGGATAGTTTTAGTCTAAACTCTTGGGCAGTTGGTGGATTTTTAAGCCTTTCTGCATCTATTACCAACGACTTTTCTTGTTTGGTTGCTTGTCCAACACAAATTTTTTGTTTCACTTCTACTAGGACCAAATAATGGTCGGATCCGCACTCTGCGTTTCGTATGCTGCGAACATTAGTTATATGCGATTTGTGTCTGTTGCCAATTAGAACATGATCAATTTGATTTCTAGTTTCTCCATTCGGGGATGTCCATGTCATCTTATGAATACTTTTTCTCGGGAAAAAAGTGCTCATAACATTAAAATTAGCTGCTTCTGCTAGGCTCAAAAGTCTAGTACCATTGTCATTGCTTTCTTCATGCAAACTTTCCCCACCAGCGACTGGTTTCCACATATCTTCTCTTCCAATTTTGGCGTTCGCATCACCCAACAATATCTTCACATCATACTTTGGCAGCCTCTTGGTAACTTCCTCCAGTCTTTCATAGAATAAATCCTTTTCTCCATCCTCTGCGTCCTCCGTTGGAGCATAGAAGCTTACAATAGATATATTCTTGAATCTACCCTTAATTCTAACTGTACACAACCTCTCGTCTTTGGCCTCAAAATACATCACAGCGTTCTGTATTCTCCTACTTACCGCAAACCCCACTCCTCTCTGGTAACGTCCCCCGTCATTTCCACTGTAGTAGACTACATATTGTCTTGTGTTTAATTTTCCTGCTAGGGGCCATCTTGTTTCTTGCAGTGCAACAATGTCCATTCTATACCTATTCAGCTCCTCTGCCAGTATGTCTATAGCGTTTGGTGACGCTAGCGTCCTAACGTTCCATGTTCCAAGTCTCAAATTTTTCCGGGGTTTTCTCCGTGTGTCCTGTCCGATTTCCGAGGCATTTTGTTGATGTTTCTGAACGGGTGCATTTTTCCAAGGTGGGTTGTTGGCCCGACGCTCAACCCCCAACCTGGAGGACCAGGGTATTTGTGTAGAGTCACCATCTCCCAGGCACGTGCTTCCACTACAGCTTTCAGAGCGTAACCTACCCTGGATTTTCTTTGGGTTGTCTCCCTAGGCTCTTCCGCCCTCTCCACCGTTGGGATAAATCCTCATCCGCCTTCGAGACCGTTGACCGATTTTCACCCGTGACCCTGGGCAGGGGCCCTTACAGGGTGCTACCATCCGGCGCCAGATGGACCCCGGATTTTTTACGAGGTGTATCTCCTCCCGCTCCTCCTTCCCTATCATTTGCTAGATAAGGCCCCGGGCTTGCGACCGGCATGGCGGAGTTATTTCCGTACGTTACAAAAGTCATTTCATCATTCACAGTTGCAACCCAACGTCGTCGCTAATGACCACTGTAGTTGATGCGACGTGAAATAAACAAAGAAAAAAATATATTTTTAACTATTTCTTGGAAACCCTATTTGTCAATCTTATTATTTAATTTAAAATTATGGTCCTCCTCGAAAATTCTCGAACACACATTCCCTTTAGATATTGTAACATCTGTTTACAGATTGTTACGTGTTTTAGGGTTTTGTCGGCGTAATTTATTGTGTTGGTTTCCTTAACTGTTTTGCTTGTGATGTAGAACTGTCTGCCGTCCGGTGGCGCGCTCTTCGTCTCTCGTACGAACTGCTTCTGCCCCTCTCGACAAGCTGCCTACATGAGTTGCCTGGCTACACTCTTTGTCGTCGCTTCACCGAGTATAGTGATACCGTAATGTTGTAATTTTTACGTGATTAATTTTCAGTTTTTTTACTTTTGGCTAAAGTAAAACGTCTGCCCATTCTTTGAAATGGTAAGATTATTTATTTTTCTTTGTATTCCAAAAGTTGTGAGTTTTGCTACGAGCTGTTTAATATCATATTTTTGTAAAAGTAAGCTACTCTGTGTGGGCTTGCTTCAGTTTGCTGAATACGTGTCACATCCAACAAAACTAAATTTTAATTTCGATTATTTCATTTGTAAAAGTTATTATGTTTTCTAATTAAGATCATTTTGCAATAGTAATTGCTCAATTGTATTTTGTCTTGTACCTTTAATTTTATTGTATTACGGCTCGTAGAAATTCTTACTTCTTTAAGTTACTTAACCTAATTCATAAAAACTACTAAATCTTATTGTATAACTTATGACTTGTGCTGATGTTAAGATCGTTTATTTTATATAAATTATTGACACTGGCCCGATCTTTGCTACAGGGTTCGAGTACACAGTTCGAGTGTACGGTTCGAGTGCACGGTTCAAGTGCATGGTTTGGAGTACCGGGTTCGAGGTAACAAGTTCTAACCAAAATAAAACTGCAATCCAGAATTTCAATGTCTACTGCCTTCAGTTTACTGATCATCATTTGGA
This sequence comes from Catonia carolina, assembly GCA_035578175.1. Lineage (NCBI taxonomy): Eukaryota > Metazoa > Arthropoda > Insecta > Hemiptera > Achilidae > Catonia > Catonia carolina. The sequence goes on along the minus strand of JAQMRL010000001.1, from coordinate 196,171,139 downwards.
TATTCGATTCTCGAATATGATTTTCTTCATTCGCCAATATTCTGTGTCTTGATGGGATTTTCAAATGTCTGGAGCTTTTCCAATACTGTTATTTCTACCATTTTGAGAATAAGATTACCTGTGGGATTCGTGAGTGTTTTTTTTTACAACATAAGTGTCATTAACATGAGGTATGTGACCATCATCTTTTTTATATTTTTGTGAAATTCTCAGTTCCGGTCAACAGTTAATCGGTGAAATGTTTAATTATCTTGCATGAAAGATTCTGTAGTCGAAACCTTAATATAAATTGCAAGTAATGGACAAGAAAATCTTTGTCGAGACATTACCTTATATATATATATTTTCATGTCGTTTCATAATCACTAATTAACTTATTTAAATGTTAAAAATTAAAATATTTTTGTTTGCACAACCTAGTGTAACACATAATAAATTTTTTTATATATTAAAATTTAAAATAACTAGCTTAGTTCTAGTTTTGTTTTTCTTTTAAATTCTTATGTAAATCAAAATAATCTTAAATTTTGCTGCTTTATTTAACGTTAATACGAAAGTAATAATGATCCTAAATTATTTATTTAATAGTTATGTAGTATTTCTAAAAATTAAACATAATAGTTGTTAAGTCATTAGAAAACCGAATCAATATATGCATATGTTGGCCAACAAACAAATGCTATTATTAGTTTGTATAAAAGCATTATTTTACAACTTATAAAGTTATTAATTTTGAATTACCCATATTGTAATTATTGGATTTGTTGCTAATGTTCGGTCTTTACCGATTTAAAATTTTGTTATTGAAATATTTACTGTTTAATACTTTATAATATGATAGTCTTATTCTGTTATTAATTAAATTTTTGCAACCTACTGTGAATGATTTTATTTTTCACTCATGCAACGATCCCCGTGTTTGTTTACCGCTTCCTAAATTTTTTTATTTTTTGTCTACACCCCGTCCGACCTGTCGCTTGTTTTTTGTGGCCGTGTGTGTGTTATCGGCAGCGATAGGGGTGTTTACAAATTGGTAGCAGAACGTGGTTTTATAATCAGGTCGGTCTATTTTATTTATTAGTATTTTGTTTCATTAACCTGACATATTACTGTAATTATGTAAATCGTTGCATAGTGAAATAATAACTGAAATAAACATTGTAATATTTTCAAAATTTACAGCTTTTGGAATACCATATCTTATATTACGTTTTCTTCACTTGTCAGTTTATTTTATAAACTTGAATGTCTTGTCAGGCAGCCATGGAGTCAGCTGATGACAATATTTACATTGATTATCTGACCAAGGACGACCTCTTGTACGAATTACGTTGTAGGGGAGTAAATGTATCCGGGTCCGTATCCGAACTGAGGGTTAAGTTACGGAGGGTCATTGCCCAAAATATAAAACCCGCCCCTGAATATCTTAAAATTTTTACTCTAGAAAAAGAAATTCAACTATTAACCTTGCGCTTGCATACTTTTGTCTATGAATTGGAGAATATTGAAGCTCAGATTACTGTTAGATATTATAATGGCCTGAAAGGCCGGTTATCTTCCGTAACTAAACGTTTTAACATGTTATTATCCTTATGCGGCGAAGATTTGTTGAACTCCGATAAAATAAAAGAATTTGGCGAACATATTTCAAACCTTGAAAGCTCTATTAAAGCCGTAAGCAGTATGTGTATTGATAACGATCCTCCCGGTAACACTACCAATACGGACGTTAATAAAAATACTAATAATGCCATAAATAATATTGATAGCAGTCCTTCTTCTAATATTGTTAATAACACTAACAGCGTCACTGTGCTGGAAGGAGTACGACCTACATACTCCTTATATGGTAAATTGCCCCACCCGGCTGAAAAATTTTTAAGCAAACTACCGGTCTGTAATGGTTTTAGTGTGGACGATTTATTAAAATTGTTTCGTATAGCAATCAACTTACACGATTCATTTCCTGATATCCGGAAAAGCATCGTTTCCCTACTATTGCCTTACGCCGTAAGTCCATTACGTGACGTACTAATTAAACACACCTCTTCACAAAACTTTAGTGAATTTCAACGTGAAGCTATCCTTACTTTTATACCTACCCGGCAGTTCGTCGAGTTAAAGCAAAACTTGTTTTTTAGGAGTCAGATGGTTGGAGAGGATCTGCATAGATATATCTCCGAAATCAAAGAATCTGCCGCTATTTTGCAGTTAGGTTTGAGTGAAGCTGAAATTGTCAGCAATATTGTGGATGGTTTGTCGCCAGAAACGAGGTCTTGTCTGGTCATGAGCAATCGGCCGCGTGATTTCACCGAATTAAATTTATTATGCGTTCAAGTCATGAACACATTGTTCACCGATCACTGGCGTCTGAAAGTGAACGAGAGTATCAAATCATTAACACGTGATAGTAATGTACCCGTCTGTCACTTTTGCCATAAACCAGGGCACATCGTTGCGAATTGTTTTAGAAAGGCTGCAATAGGGAGAAATGTTTCTTCGTCTTCAAATAATAATAACAATATTCCAAAAAAACTAGTGTGTAGTGGGGTAGATACGGTTAGCCTACCTCACTGTTCGAAATTTAAGTCTAACTTTAATAATAAATTTCCTCCTCAATGTTTCTTGTGTAATGTTATGGGACATTACATATGGGATTGTTCTCGTTTCAGGTGCAAGCGTATTTATACCGCTCGTGTTAGTCGCAATTATTCTAACGATGTTAGGCGGAATTTTGTTTCCGATTCGCACTTAGGTAATAATTATTCAAGATTGGTCCGTTGGCCTAAAGCTGTTGATGGCATACTGCAGCCTAATCGTAGTAATATTATAAATGTTTGTCCTGTTAGGAGTCGCCCCAGAGTGAATCTCAAATTTAATTCATGTGACATTCCTGCTCTTCTTGATTCCGGATCTGTAAGATCGTTTATGAGTCTGAATACCTTTAATTCTTTAAATAACTCTCGCAACTTCAAATCTGTAAGGTGTCAAACGTTGTGTGTTCATCAGCTACCAGCTCCAAATTGGACATTATGTATGAAGTCTTATGTAAAATAAAAGTTGATTGTTTTACTTGGAATTTTCCCATCCTTGTAGCAAGTAATCTGGCCTGTTCTTTTATTCTTGGATCAGATTTCTTCATTCATACTGGTCTTGTACTTGATTTATCTTCTTGTCTTCTTCATTTCAAATTCCGTCCCAAATATAAAATACCCTTATTCGGTAGTCCGATTTCTGCTAATTCTATAGATCACCAAGTAGAATCTCTTGATTCTGATAGTATGGACTGGGGGAAACTTATTTCTCATCTTAACATTGAACAACGTGAACGCGCTGTGGAGTTGTTTAATGAATTTTCCGAGGTACTTACGACTCGTTTAGGTCTGACCCACCTTGTTGAATATGACGTCAAATTAGATAGTAAAGTTCCCGTGAAATCACACCCTTATGTTTTAGCCCCACCTAAGATGTTGCTTTTGCGCAATTTGGTCGACAAATTGCTCGAACAGGGTATAATCGAGCCGAGCAATTCATCTTACGCTAGTCCCGCTTTTGTCGTTACTCGTGACGACAGGAAACCGCGCATGGTGATCGACTATAGGAAACTCAATCAGCATGTTGATGTTGAAGCAGTTCCCCTTCCCAATCTCCACTCCTGTTTCGATTGGTTCGGTAAGGCCAAATTTTTCACGATACTTGACCTTAATTCCGCTTACCACCAAATCCCTCTTTCTCAAGAATCCAAGCATGTGACTAGCTTTTGCACTCCTTGGATGTTATATCAGTTCACACGTATTCCTTTTGGCTTAGCCACCGGCGGTCAAGTATTGTCTCGACTTTTAGACAAAATTTTCCATGACGTCAAATTTCAGTATGTGTTTAATTTCTTGGATGATGTTTTGATTTTTTCTAACGATTTCGATGCTCATGTTGAACACGTGCGTGACATACTTCAACGTTTGTCTAAAGCAGGTCTAACTGTAAATCCGGATAAGGTGAAGTTCGCTGTTAGCGAAGTTGGTTTTCTTGGGCACCTTATTTCAGCAGGTGGTGTTAAGGTTAACCCCGACCGTACATCTGCTATTTTAAATTTTCCTACACCTAAGAACGCCAAGGCCGTGTCGAGATTTGTGGGCATGGTGAACTTCTTTAGGAAGTTTATCCCTAAGTTTGCTGAAATTGCCGTTCCTCTGAATGCTCTTCGTGGAAAAAGGAGCAAGTTTTGTTGGAGTGAAGATGCACAAAAGGCGTTTGATACCTTGAAAAGCGCTATTAGCAACCCGCCTGTGCTAAGGATACCCGACTTTGAAAATGGTTTCATTTTGCAAACCGACGCCAGCTCTTGCGCTTTAGGCGCTGTTCTTCTACAGGAAATCGACGGCTCACGTCAACCCGTGGCGTATGCATCCAGAAGTTTAACGCAGCAAGAAAGAAAAGCTTCCGCTTACGAACTGGAATGCCTCGCGGTGGTGTATGGCATGGAGAAATTTCGCCCCTATTTGGAACACCGCGAATTTGCTCTGGAAACGGACAACCAAGCGTTATCCTGGTTGTTAGCTCGACCCAGATCTCTTGGAAAGTTAGGGCGCTGGATCGCAAAAATTATGTCCTTGAAATTTACTGTAACACATATAAAAGGAACGCAAAATGTGATCGCCGATACCTTGTCTCGAATGTTCGAGGAGAACGAAGCTGTTGGAGCTGAAGACGATATAGAATGTTTCCCTATCCTCAATAATTTCCCTTTGGCCTTCGGTGATATTAACTCCTATCAAAACCAAGATCCCGAGCTGTTGTCTATTATTTCTTCTCTAAAGGACGGTGTTGTTTCATCCAAATTTTACCTTTCTAAAGGTGTCCTATGTATTAAACCTTTAGGTACCTTCCCTTCGCGTATTGTTCTCCCTTCTGTATTAGTTGACATGGTGTTTGCTTATTTTCACGACTCTGTGTTAGGAGGTCATTTCGGTTTCATGAAAACTCGTCGTAAAATTTCACAGTATTTCTATTGGCCCTCTATGTCCAAAGACATCGAAAATCGTATCAAGTCCTGTAACATCTGCGCCACTAGTAAGCCTTCTCGCAACACCAAAATAGGTCTCTTAGCCTCCACCGTCCCCACTCGCCCCTTCCATGTTCTTCACATCGATTATGTAGGTCCTTTACCCCGTACCCGTTGTGGGTATCGTTATATTTTGGTCATTGTCGATTCCTTTTCGAAATTTACCTGGCTTTGTCCTGTACGCGACGCTACTTCTGCTAACACTATTAAATCCCTTAAGGATCACGTTTTTCAAAGTTTTGGCTTTCCTGATATTGTTATCTCCGATAACGCTACCTGTTTTACTTCCCATCTTTTCAGAAACTTTCTGTTCTCGCTGGGTATTAAGTTTTCTACTCTATCCCCTTATCATCCCCAACCTTCTAATGCCGAGAGATTCAACCGAAATCTTAAGGCGGCTCTTATTGCCTTTCATTCTGATTCTCAATCTAATTGGGACCAATCCCTCACATGGTTACAGCTCGCCTTCAATTCTTCTTTTCACGATTCCATTAAGAATTCTCCGTTCAATATTATTTTTAAAATCCTTCCCTCCTGTCCCCTATCCAATATTTGGAAAATAAATGATTTATTGCCGCACGATGCTAGCTCTGCCACCGAAGTATGGAAAAGTGCCAAGGATAATTTAATAAAGGCGCGAAAGCGTTTCGCACAGAGCTATAACAAAGGAAGAACTGAGAATAATTTTAAAGTTGGAGACCTGGTATGGTGCATGAAGCATAATTTAAGCTCCGCTATTAACAAACAATCGGCCAAGCTCATGACGCGCTGGTTTGGGCCGTTTACTATTTCTAAATTCCTTACTCCCGTCACAGTGGAATTGGCTCGTCCTGGCTGTTCCGAGTGTGTTCGGAAAGCTCATCTGTCCCAACTCAAGGTTGCTTATGGGCCTGTGCGACATACGGACATTCCCGTATCTGATGAAGATGTTTCCGATTGCGACGATTTGGACGTATCCACTGTGGGTTTTGTCCGCTCTTGTTAAATATTTGTTTTGTTGTTTGTTTGGATTTACCCCTGTTTATGTCTTGGATAGGTATGTTTACCTTTTCTTTTGACTTGTCTTTTATTTCCTTTTGGAAAAACCTCTTTTTCCTACTTTGTTTTGTTGCCCTCGTTTTGTTGGGTCACCCTTGTAGGGAATTACCTCGTTTTACCTGATTTGTCTTAGCTAGGGTCTTTGTGCCCTGTGTTTGGTGCGTTTGGGGTTAGTGCCTCACGCATTTTTGGGATACTTCGGGGAGACGTCCTCGCATCCCTCACCTTGATCTTTTGATCAATTGGCTTTCTCAAGCCATCTTTGGGTTTCTTGCCCGTCGGACATAGTGAGTCCTCTGTCTTAGGTTAGTTTATTTGTGTCTTGGACTTAGGTTGGTTATGTTTTTGGGTTTTGGTGATGGTAAGGTGTTTGGTGGTGCTGTATTTGCCGCATCTTCCCTTAGTTGGGCGGATGTGTCAGTGCAGTCACCAAGGACTTGTGGGGTTTCTTGAGCCTTCGGTCTCTTCCCTTAGCTGGGCGGACGATGGAGGGTTACGGAGATCTTTACGGTCCTCCTTCTTTCGATTTTGTCGGTCACGCGAAGGAGATGACCTTAACTACTCCTGTGGGGTTTTTGGGGGGTCGATGACGGTCACGCGAAGGAGATGACCTTAACTACTCCTGTGGGGTTCTGTTGGGGGGGTTGATGTCAGTCGCGCTAGGGGACGACTTTAAACTCCCCGTTGTTGTTGTTTCTCCTCTCGGCTGGGGCAAACAAAACCTTTTCTTGGTTTTGTTTGTCCTTGGCGGGGGGAGTCTGTAACATCTGTTTACAGATTGTTACGTGTTTTAGGGTTTTGTCGGCGTAATTTATTGTGTTGGTTTCCTTAACTGTTTTGCTTGTGATGTAGAACTGTCTGCCGTCCGGTGGCGCGCTCTTCGTCTCTCGTACGAACTGCTTCTGCCCCTCTCGACAAGCTGCCTACATGAGTTGCCTGGCTACACTCTTTGTCGTCGCTTCACCGAGTATAGTGATACCGTAATGTTGTAATTTTTACGTGATTAATTTTCAGTTTTTTTACTTTTGGCTAAAGTAAAACGTCTGCCCATTCTTTGAAATGGTAAGATTATTTATTTTTCTTTGTATTCCAAAAGTTGTGAGTTTTGCTACGAGCTGTTTAATATCATATTTTTGTAAAAGTAAGCTACTCTGTGTGGGCTTGCTTCAGTTTGCTGAATACGTGTCACATCCAACAAAACTAAATTTTAATTTCGATTATTTCATTTGTAAAAGTTATTATGTTTTCTAATTAAGATCATTTTGCAATAGTAATTGCTCAATTGTATTTTGTCTTGTACCTTTAATTTTATTGTATTACGGCTCGTAGAAATTCTTACTTCTTTAAGTTACTTAACCTAATTCATAAAAACTACTAAATCTTATTGTATAACTTATGACTTGTGCTGATGTTAAGATCGTTTATTTTATATAAATTATTGACACTGGCCCGATCTTTGCTACAGGGTTCGAGTACACAGTTCGAGTGTACGGTTCGAGTGCACGGTTCAAGTGCATGGTTTGGAGTACCGGGTTCGAGGTAACAAGTTCTAACCAAAATAAAACTGCAATCCAGAATTTCAATGTCTACTGCCTTCAGTTTACTGATCATCATTTGGATATTCGATTCTCGAATATGATTTTCTTCATTCGCCAATATTCTGTGTCTTGATGGGATTTTCAAATGTCTGGAGCTTTTCCAATACTGTTATTTCTACCATTTTGAGAATAAGATTACCTGTGGGATTCGTGAGTGTTTTTTTTTACAACATAAGTGTCATTAACATGAGGTATGTGACCATCATCTTTTTTATATTTTTGTGAAATTCTCAGTTCCGGTCAACAGTTAATCGGTGAAATGTTTAATTATCTTGCATGAAAGATTCTGTAGTCGAAACCTTAATATAAATTGCAAGTAATGGACAAGAAAATCTTTGTCGAGACATTACCTTATATATATATATTTTCATGTCGTTTCATAATCACTAATTAACTTATTTAAATGTTAAAAATTAAAATATTTTTGTTTGCACAACCTAGTGTAACACATAATAAATTTTTTTATATATTAAAATTTAAAATAACTAGCTTAGTTCTAGTTTTGTTTTTCTTTTAAATTCTTATGTAAATCAAAATAATCTTAAATTTTGCTGCTTTATTTAACGTTAATACGAAAGTAATAATGATCCTAAATTATTTATTTAATAGTTATGTAGTATTTCTAAAAATTAAACATAATAGTTGTTAAGTCATTAGAAAACCGAATCAATATATGCATATGTTGGCCAACAAACAAATGCTATTATTAGTTTGTATAAAAGCATTATTTTACAACTTATAAAGTTATTAATTTTGAATTACCCATATTGTAATTATTGGATTTGTTGCTAATGTTCGGTCTTTACCGATTTAAAATTTTGTTATTGAAATATTTACTGTTTAATACTTTATAATATGATAGTCTTATTCTGTTATTAATTAAATTTTTGCAACCTACTGTGAATGATTTTATTTTTCACTCATGCAACGATCCCCGTGTTTGTTTACCGCTTCCTAAATTTTTTTATTTTTTGTCTACACCCCGTCCGACCTGTCGCTTGTTTTTTGTGGCCGTGTGTGTGTTATCGGCAGCGATAGGGGTGTTTACAATATTGCCACATTATGTTTAAGCATTAGTAAACAATGTAAAATGAAAAACAACCTAATTAATTTTATTCATAAGTGAATGATGCAAAATGAAAATCAACTTCTGTAGAACTTAAAAATACGGAAAATCAGTAATTGCCTCTAAACTAGACTCTGTAGAGAAAAATACTTGAAATAAATGTTTTAGGTTTTTAATTTTCTATAACTTTAATTATATAGCCGTCTTTAGTGTTATATATATTTTTTTTTGTAATCCGTAATGTGTGTACTTTGCAATCTGTTCAATTGAGAACAATAAGCAACCCCATGACCCAATGAGATGAAAATGATGTGTATGACATGTAAATGAGGTGTAGTCTTGTACAGACTCAGTTCGACCATTCCTGAGAGAGTATGGTTAATTGAACCCCAACCATCAAAGTACACCGGTAACCACTGTCTAGCATTCAAATCCGTATAAAAGTAACTACCTTTACTAGGATTTGAACCAGGAACCTTCTCTCCGAAAATCAGCTGTTAAACAGCTAATTTTGGCGACGACTTTACCTCTAGACCAACCCGGTGGGTTAGTGTTATATATTTAAGTAATAATTAAGTATAATTTATAGTGTTTAATAAATGTTTGTTTGTGATTTTAAACCATAGTTTGTTAATTATTTAATTTACTCAGATCCCGAAATAAACCTTAGAGATAAGTGTCACAACATGTTTTGTTTGTAATTATTTACATTGGATATGAAAATCTTCTTACATTTTTACTTGAAAACGACCGTAGCAGCTATCTGAAAAAATTAATTTTTTTGAAGGTAAAACGCCATGACTTTTTTGTATGGATACCATCAACGATGTACTAAGGGAGTGGTTCTCAACCTCTCAGGCACTGTAGGGCCTACCCTCCTTTGAACACTGATGTCAGTTCAACCCCCGAAAACCACCATAAGTGGTCAAAATATGAAGAATATGAAAGAGAAGTGTGATCACAGTGTTCCAAGAGTAGGACAATTACAGTTTTATTGCATTAATCGAGTGCTAGACTCTGATAGAGCACAATTTACAAAAAATTACGATAATTTTGAAAATATACATGCGACTACAATACTGAGTAAATTAGTTTTACTTTTTTATATATTTTTTAAATACTCTCACTCCTCCCTTGAAATTCTTCTACGCCTCCCCCAGGGGGCCCGCCCCCCCCCCCCCAGGTTAAGAACCACTGTAAGGGATGTATCAGATATGATAAACGATGGAAGTTCAGTCAAATTCCACGAATTTTAATATAAAGGAAGTATCCTAAATTTGTTTTTCTATGTTTTGTAAGTAAAAATTTATTTAATTACCCAATAGTTTTTAAAAAGCTTAAGATATAAGTTGTCAGTGAGATATACCGTACTTTTAATTTATTTTAAAATGAAATATTGTGTAAAATGAAGGCAACATGCTTGCGGGTTCAAATAGAAACGGTAGCCATTTATCAGGTGACGTGCAGCGAGTGCTGCTATCTGTAATTGGACGCCGCTACAATTTCTGTTAATCAGCCGACTACCGCTAATTTCATACATTAGTACATTTTATGTTGCCTGCCTGCATTTATCACCGCCACATCTGCGGGCTATTTAAAAAATAAATTGTTCCTACGTAAAAAATGTATACCTCTACCGTTATACGTGGTGCATTTGAAAAATGATAGATTGTAAAGTAAGATAATCCGGATTCAACCCAGTGGCTAGAAACGAACAAAATTTCAATTAATAATAATAAAAAAACTTTATTTTCTTATTTTTCCAATATTAATTTATAATAATTTACAATAATAATAATAATAATAATTTAATTTATAATAATTTACCTGTCCATAACAGACAGGTGGAGTGTTAAATTATTTACACTCAATCTATTCGTTGCAGGGCTAAAATAAATAGTTCTGTTTCTTATTACATGGTCAGCCAATCAAATGACTGAATCATTTAAGAACAGAAGAGGTAGAGGTGCACTGATTGTCTCCTCTGAAAGTAATGAATTTCATTATACAGTTGGACCCTGTGGTGAATGAAGTGAAGGTGTCATTTGCAGAGTGGAAAATATGTGCTTTTCAGAGGGCCCGGCATGCTGATAAGCATACTTTTCCATTCAGTGAGTTGTGGCAATGGTAAACCACCTCACTCCTCGTTTTACTTAGTAAAACCTCTACAGGTTCAAACCAGCCTATCGGCTGATGACCTAAACTTTAATAATTTACAATGAACGAAGTCGAGGAAATTCACCAACCCAACTATACCTAAAAAGTCATTTCCACAGTAAGTGTTCTCTTCTTTTATTTATTAACGCATACAAAAGAGATATAAAAACTAGACTAGAGCTCTAAACTATGAAATTTCAAAAATTATCCAATTTTTAAATATTTAAAAAAAATTCAATCTAAAAATCTAATTAGTTACTAAACAATATAGGTCTTTAAAACCATGTAACTATAAAAAGTTATAAAATTATTTTTAAAAAGCACAATCTAAAATTATAATTAATCTAAAAATCTAGCGTGAAACATTCACACGACTTTGCCTTGCCAATTTAAATAATTACATATTTTGTAGTCTATATTAAATCATGAGTTTCTACTAGTTCGATTTCTGAGAATTCCTATTCAAAATATTTTATTCATTGCAACCCATTTTATCCATGTTCAATACATTCCACCTCGTATATTGTACGATTTTGTATAATAAATAATTTATTTCCTTATCTATTTCTAGAATTTTATAAATTCTAATATTAAAATTGTCACAATACTTTTTACTTTCTCTTGCCTATATGAATATATAGGAAGGAAAGTATTGTTTTCATGTCGATTTTTCGAAATCGAGTTTTCACCGGATCTATACGTTTTCAGACCCCCTGAACCCAAAAAACATGTTTTTAGCGATTGGTCTGTGTGTGTGTCTGTGTGTGTGTGTGTGTGTGTGTGTGTGTGTGTGTGTGTGTGTGTGTGTTGTGTGTGTCTGTGTGTGAACAGAATATCTCAAGAACGGAACATCGTACGAACTTGAAACTTAAAACTTAAGTTACATACCACTGCCGGACGCGACACGAACATTTTCATCAAAATCGGTCAACCGGAAGTAGTAGTTTATTCGTATAATTTTTTATTTTTTTGCGATTTTCTCAAAAACTGGTGCTACGATTTTTTTTTAAATCGCCTATTTTACTCAATTTTTTATTCTCTACAAGATAGGGTAGGCGCCATGTTTGCTGAAATTCTCGGTGAGGCTGTTTTCACGTAAAAACGTTGTTTTTTTAAGATTACGGCTTTAATATACATTTTAGCGCAAAACTATACATAACAAAAGTTGTAGAGAATTTAAAAACCTACAACTTCTGTTTTAAACATTTTTTTGTATAACGCTTAGTTTAGCGGTAATTAGCGATTTTCTGTTTTTTTTCTCACGAAAACGTGAGAAAAATCGATTTTTTTAACATTTCGGTCTTAGTATGCATTTTACGACAAAAGTGTATATAATTAAATTTATAGAAAATTAAAAGATCTACAACTTTTGTTTAGAGCATTTTTCTCTACAGAGCCTAGTTTAGCGTGAAAGCGTGATTTTCGGTATTTTATGCCAAACTGAGTTCGATTGTCATTTTGCGTCATTCACTCATGATTAAAATAAGGTTATGTTTTTGAGGTTAGTTTTTGTTCATTTCTAATGTTTTAATACTAATGTTAGGTTTATTGTTAATTATTTGCATTGGCAAGAGAAAGTTGTGTGAGTGTTTCACACCAGATTTTTAGGTTTGAAGAGGTGATGCACAGATCAGAAATGTAGACGTAAATGTTTACGAACGCAATTTTTTGCATATTGTTCAATAATTATATAGATTCTGAAGAAACTAAAGTGTAATCAATAAGATAAATTTGTATTGTAGTTTTCAGTAGTACCTCAATTAATATTGATAAATTCAATTCAGTATTTTATTTAAGAAATGTTATTTTTTAGCTCATCAACCAAAAGGCTGATGATTTGAACCTCCAGATTAAAGGCTTTACTAAGTAAAAAAATCTGGTGTGAAACACTCACATAACTTTCTCTTGCCAATGCAAATAATGACCAATATAACCTAATATTAGTAATAAAACATTAGAAATAAATAAAAAACTAACCGCAAAAAACATAACCTTATTTTAATGAGTGAAAGGCGTAAAGTGAAAATTAACCTCAGTTTGGCTTAAAAATACGGAAAATCACTCTTTCACGCTAAACTAGGCTCTGTAGAGAAAAGTGCTCTAATTAAAGTTGTACATCTTTATATTTCCTATAAAATTAATTATATACACTTTTGTCGTAAAATGCATTTTAAGGCCGAAATCTTAAAAAAAATAGATTTTTCACACGTTTTCGTGAGAAAAAACAAAAAATTGCTAATTACCGCTAAACTAAGCGTTATCCAAAAAAATATTTCACTTAAAAGTTGTAGAATTTTAAATTCTTTACAACTTTAATTAATACATTTTGTGGTAAAATGCATAATAAAACCGCTATCTTAAAAAAACAATTTTTTTACGTGAAAACAGCCCCACTAAGAATTTCAGCAAGCATGGCGCCTACCCTATCTTGTAGAGCATAAAAAATTAAGTAAATGAAGCGATTTTTATAAAAATTGTAGGACCAGTTTTTGAGAAAATCGCAAAAAAGTGAAAAATTACACTAATAAACTGCTACTTCCGGTTGACCGATTTTGATGAAAATGTTCGTGTCGGGTCCAGTAGTGGTATGTAACTTATATTTCAAGTTTCAAGTTCGTACAATGTTTCGGTCTTGAGATATTTTGTATAGACACACACACACAGACACACACACAGACCAATCGCTAAAAACATGTTTGTGTGGGTTCAGGGGGTCTGAAAACGTATAGATCCGGTGAAAACTCGATTTGTTAAAATCGATATGAAAACAATACTTTTCTTCCTATATTATTCATATATATAGGCAAGAGAAAAAAACAAGGAGAGAGGTGGTTTACATTTGCCTTCCTCACTGAGTGGAAAAGTCTGCATATCAGCATACCAAGCCCTCTGAAAAGCATATACTTTCCACCCTGCAAATGACACCTTCACTTCATTCACCACAGGGTCTGGCTGAAAAAGAGAGCAAGTTTAGGCGACAATTCTGGCAAGTGATTGGCTAGCTTTGAAGTGGGCAGGGGGGGCAATGCATACGTTCACAGCTCATCAGCTTTGAAAAATAGTATAGTCACAATTATCTCTTCTGAGAGTTATGAATTTCATTCATAAATTTCTTTCATGCCCGCCTTCCACTGCAAGCGGAGCGGACTTCGTTTAACTCGCAATGGTTTAACGTCATGTAAGTGCTTCCACTATGAAAAGAGTGAGCGGAGCGGACTGAACGAGTAGGCAGAGTTACAAAAGAAGTCGCAGAGTTAAGCGGATTTCGGACGGACTCCGTTCGACTCGCAACACCAAATCTCATAGAAGTGCTTCCACCAATATATGAAAAAGCGGAGCGGACTGAGCGAGCAAAAAGGGGCCGCTGCATCATGCTCTCCAATTCTAGTTTGGAACGGATTCCGCTTCACTTTCCATCAGTTTTCACTTGACAGCAAATTTTTCTATTGGCTTTTCTAAAGTTCGTATCTATTTCTTTATATCTTCTTTTACTAGTGATAGTAATTCTTCAAATTGTTCTCTAATTCTGATATAATTTTTGTAATATTCATCTTGTAAATCGAATGTCGGTTTTTATGTTTTTCAATAGTTCAGAGCGAGATTAACCACGAAAACAATAAATTACGTGAAAAAAATTATTTTAATGAAAAAATTAAGTTTTGAGGTGTACCCTAGAAAATTATCGTGCCATCATGAACGAATATTTTTCATAATTTTATACCGATCGTTTTAGAGCAAAGGGAATTTTAGTTTTTAAAATATCTGCATTACTGTTTTTAATACTCGCAGCTGTTGGTTCAGCTTTCTAAACAAATGTTGATAGGAAATTTACTTGTTTGTGTACATTTTGTTTTTGATTTCTGCTTTTTTGTATTTTTGCCTGTTCTCTGTAAATTTAGATTTTTAACATTTAGGTACACATTTTTCGGAAACCATTAAACATACCAGGCTAACATTTTTACCAGTTATCTTGTAAATTCACATATTCCGGCACTTTTATGACTTTCTCAAAAGCTACAAAAATTATTAATATGTAAAATACCGTAAACAAAATTTGTAAAATTTTATATTATTCCTTATTCTATTTTTAAATTTATGATTTAACGGATTGAGTTGCGAAAATGTCAGTTGCTCGAGCAACCCGACAACTACTAGTTTTTTTTTTAATTATTTTTTATTTATTTTTACTTTCTCTTGCCTATATGAATATATAGGAAGGAAAGTATTGTTTTCATGTCGATTTTTCGAAATCGAGTTTTCACCGGATCTATGCGTTTTCAGACCCCCTGAATCCAAAAAACATGTTTTTAGCGATTGGTCTGTGTGTGTGTCTGTGTGTGTGTGTGTGAACAGAATATCTCAAGAACGAAACATCGTACGAACTTGAAACTTGAAACTTAAGTTACATACCACTACCGGACGCGACACGAACATTTTCATCAAAATCGGTCAACCGGAAGTAGTAGTTTATTCGTATAATTTTTCAGTTTTTTGCGATTTTCTCAAAAACTGGTTCTACGATTTTTTTTAAAATCGCCTATTTTACTCAATTTTTTATTCTCTACAAGATAAAGTAGGCGCCATGTTTGCTGAAATTCTCGGTGAGTCTGTTTTCACGTAAAAACGTTGTTTTTTTAATATTACGGCTTTAATATAAATTTCAGCGCAAAAACTTATATAATAAAAGTTGTAGAGAATTTAAAAACCTACAACTTCTGTTTCAAACATTTTTTTGTATAACGCTTAGTTTAGCGGTAATTAGCGATTTTCTGTTTTTTTTCTCACGAAAACGTGAGAAAAATCGATTTTTTTAACATTTCGGTCTTAGTATGCATTTTACGACAAAAGTGTATATAATTAAATTTATAGAAAATTAAAAGATCTACAACTTTTGTTTAGAGCATTTTTCTCTACAGAGCCTAGTTTAGCGTGAAAGCGTGATTTTCGGTATTTTATGCCAAACTGAGTTCGATTGTCATTTTGCGTCATTCACTCATGATTAAAATAAGGTTATGTTTTTGAGGTTAGTTTTTGTTCATTTCTAATGTTTTAATACTAATGTTAGGTTTATTGTTAATTATTTGCATTGGCAAGAGAAAGTTGTGTGAGTGTTTCACACCAGATTTTTAGGTTTGAAGAGGTGATGCACAGATCAGAAATGTAGACGTAAATGTTTACGAACGCAATTTTTTGCATATTGTTCAATAATTATATAGATTCTGAAGAAACTAAAGTGTAATCAATAAGATAAATTTGTATTGTAGTTTTCAGTAGTACCTCAATTAATATTGATAAATTCAATTCAGTATTTTATTTAAGAAATGTTATTTTTTAGCTCATCAACCAAAAGGCTGATGATTTGAACCTCCAGATTAAAGGCTTTACTAAGTAAAAAAATCTGGTGTGAAACACTCACATAACTTTCTCTTGCCAATGCAAATAATGACCAATATAACCTAATATTAGTAATAAAACATTAGAAATAAATAAAAAACTAACCGCAAAAAACATAACCTTATTTTAATGAGTGAAAGGCGTAAAGTGAAAATTAACCTCAGTTTGGCTTAAAAATACGGAAAATCACTCTTTCACGCTAAACTAGGCTCTGTAGAGAAAAGTGCTCTAATTAAAGTTGTACATCTTTATATTTCCTATAAAATTAATTATATACACTTTTGTCGTAAAATGCATTTTAAGGCCGAAATCTTAAAAAAAATAGATTTTTCACACGTTTTCGTGAGAAAAAACAAAAAATTGCTAATTACCGCTAAACTAAGCGTTATCCAAAAAAATATTTCACTTAAAAGTTGTAGAATTTTAAATTCTTTACAACTTTAATTAATACATTTTGTGGTAAAATGCATAATAAAACCGCTATCTTAAAAAAACAATTTTTTTACGTGAAAACAGCCCCACTAAGAATTTCAGCAAGCATGGCGCCTACCCTATCTTGTAGAGCATAAAAAATTAAGTAAATGAAGCGATTTTTATAAAAATTGTAGGACCAGTTTTTGAGAAAATCGCAAAAAAGTGAAAAATTACACTAATAAACTGCTACTTCCGGTTGACCGATTTTGATGAAAATGTTCGTGTCGGGTCCAGTAGTGGTATGTAACTTATATTTCAAGTTTCAAGTTCGTACAATGTTTCGGTCTTGAGATATTTTGTATAGACACACACACACAGACACACACACAGACCAATCGCTAAAAACATGTTTGTGTGGGTTCAGGGGGTCTGAAAACGTATAGATCCGGTGAAAACTCGATTTGTTAAAATCGATATGAAAACAATACTTTTCTTCCTATATTATTCATATATATAGGCAAGAGAAAAAAACAAGGAGAGAGGTGGTTTACATTTGCCTTCCTCACTGAGTGGAAAAGTCTGCATATCAGCATACCAAGCCCTCTGAAAAGCATATACTTTCCACCCTGCAAATGACACCTTCACTTCATTCACCACAGGGTCTGGCTGAAAAAGAGAGCAAGTTTAGGCGACAATTCTGGCAAGTGATTGGCTAGCTTTGAAGTGGGCAGGGGGGGCAATGCATACGTTCACAGCTCATCAGCTTTGAAAAATAGTATAGTCACAATTATCTCTTCTGAGAGTTATGAATTTCATTCATAAATTTCTTTCATGCCCGCCTTCCACTGCAAGCGGAGCGGACTTCGTTTAACTCGCAATGGTTTAACGTCATGTAAGTGCTTCCACTATGAAAAGAGTGAGCGGAGCGGACTGAACGAGTAGGCAGAGTTACAAAAGAAGTCGCAGAGTTAAGCGGATTTCGGACGGACTCCGTTCGACTCGCAACACCAAATCTCATAGAAGTGCTTCCACCAATATATGAAAAAGCGGAGCGGACTGAGCGAGCAAAAAGGGGCCGCTGCATCATGCTCTCCAATTCTAGTTTGGAACGGATTCCGCTTCACTTTCCATCAGTTTTCACTTGACAGCAAATTTTTCTATTGGCTTTTCTAAAGTTCGTATCTATTTCTTTATATCTTCTTTTACTAGTGATAGTAATTCTTCAAATTGTTCTCTAATTCTGATATAATTTTTGTAATATTCATCTTGTAAATCGAATGTCGGTTTTTATGTTTTTCAATAGTTCAGAGCGAGATTAACCACGAAAACAATAAATTACGTGAAAAAAATTATTTTAATGAAAAAATTAAGTTTTGAGGTGTACCCTAGAAAATTATCGTGCCATCATGAACGAATATTTTTCATAATTTTATACCGATCGTTTTAGAGCAAAGGGAATTTTAGTTTTTAAAATATCTGCATTACTGTTTTTAATACTCGCAGCTGTTGGTTCAGCTTTCTAAACAAATGTTGATAGGAAATTTACTTGTTTGTGTACATTTTGTTTTTGATTTCTGCTTTTTTGTATTTTTGCCTGTTCTCTGTAAATTTAGATTTTTAACATTTAGGTACACATTTTTCGGAAACCATTAAACATACCAGGCTAACATTTTTACCAGTTATCTTGTAAATTCACATATTCCGGCACTTTTATGACTTTCTCAAAAGCTACAAAAATTATTAATATGTAAAATACCGTAAACAAAATTTGTAAAATTTTATATTATTCCTTATTCTATTTTTAAATTTATGATTTAACGGATTGAGTTGCGAAAATGTCAGTTGCTCGAGCAACCCGACAACTACTAGTTTTTTTTTTAATTATTTTTTATTTATTTTTACTTTCTCTTGCCTATATGAATATATAGGAAGGAAAGTATTGTTTTCATGTCGATTTTTCGAAATCGAGTTTTCACCGGATCTATGCGTTTTCAGACCCCCTGAATCCAAAAAACATGTTTTTAGCGATTGGTCTGTGTGTGTGTCTGTGTGTGTGTGTGTGAACAGAATATCTCAAGAACGAAACATCGTACGAACTTGAAACTTGAAACTTAAGTTACATACCACTACCGGACGCGACACGAACATTTTCATCAAAATCGGTCAACCGGAAGTAGTAGTTTATTCGTATAATTTTTCAGTTTTTTGCGATTTTCTCAAAAACTGGTTCTACGATTTTTTTTAAAATCGCCTATTTTACTCAATTTTTTATTCTCTACAAGATAAAGTAGGCGCCATGTTTGCTGAAATTCTCGGTGAGTCTGTTTTCACGTAAAAACGTTGTTTTTTTAATATTACGGCTTTAATATAAATTTCAGCGCAAAAACTTATATAATAAAAGTTGTAGAGAATTTAAAAACCTACAACTTCTGTTTCAAACATTTTTTTGTATAACGCTTAGTTTAGCGGTAATTAGCGATTTTCTGTTTTTTTTCTCACGAAAACGTGAGAAAAATCGATTTTTTTAACATTTCGGTCTTAGTATGCATTTTACGACAAAAGTGTATATAATTAAATTTATAGAAAATTAAAAGATCTACAACTTTTGTTTAGAGCATTTTTCTCTACAGAGCCTAGTTTAGCGTGAAAGCGTGATTTTCGGTATTTTATGCCAAACTGAGTTCGATTGTCATTTTGCGTCATTCACTCATGATTAAAATAAGGTTATGTTTTTGAGGTTAGTTTTTGTTCATTTCTAATGTTTTAATACTAATGTTAGGTTTATTGTTAATTATTTGCATTGGCAAGAGAAAGTTGTGTGAGTGTTTCACACCAGATTTTTAGGTTTGAAGAGGTGATGCACAGATCAGAAATGTAGACGTAAATGTTTACGAACGCAATTTTTTGCATATTGTTCAATAATTATATAGATTCTGAAGAAACTAAAGTGTAATCAATAAGATAAATTTGTATTGTAGTTTTCAGTAGTACCTCAATTAATATTGATAAATTCAATTCAGTATTTTATTTAAGAAATGTTATTTTTTAGCTCATCAACCAAAAGGCTGATGATTTGAACCTCCAGATTAAAGGCTTTACTAAGTAAAAAAATCTGGTGTGAAACACTCACATAACTTTCTCTTGCCAATGCAAATAATGACCAATATAACCTAATATTAGTAATAAAACATTAGAAATAAATAAAAAACTAACCGCAAAAAACATAACCTTATTTTAATGAGTGAAAGGCGTAAAGTGAAAATTAACCTCAGTTTGGCTTAAAAATACGGAAAATCACTCTTTCACGCTAAACTAGGCTCTGTAGAGAAAAGTGCTCTAATTAAAGTTGTACATCTTTATATTTCCTATAAAATTAATTATATACACTTTTGTCGTAAAATGCATTTTAAGGCCGAAATCTTAAAAAAAATAGATTTTTCACACGTTTTCGTGAGAAAAAACAAAAAATTGCTAATTACCGCTAAACTAAGCGTTATCCAAAAAAATATTTCACTTAAAAGTTGTAGAATTTTAAATTCTTTACAACTTTAATTAATACATTTTGTGGTAAAATGCATAATAAAACCGCTATCTTAAAAAAACAATTTTTTTACGTGAAAACAGCCCCACTAAGAATTTCAGCAAGCATGGCGCCTACCCTATCTTGTAGAGCATAAAAAATTAAGTAAATGAAGCGATTTTTATAAAAATTGTAGGACCAGTTTTTGAGAAAATCGCAAAAAAGTGAAAAATTACACTAATAAACTGCTACTTCCGGTTGACCGATTTTGATGAAAATGTTCGTGTCGGGTCCAGTAGTGGTATGTAACTTATATTTCAAGTTTCAAGTTCGTACAATGTTTCGGTCTTGAGATATTTTGTATAGACACACACACACAGACACACACACAGACCAATCGCTAAAAACATGTTTGTGTGGGTTCAGGGGGTCTGAAAACGTATAGATCCGGTGAAAACTCGATTTGTTAAAATCGATATGAAAACAATACTTTTCTTCCTATATTATTCATATATATAGGCAAGAGAAAAAAACAAGGAGAGAGGTGGTTTACATTTGCCTTCCTCACTGAGTGGAAAAGTCTGCATATCAGCATACCAAGCCCTCTGAAAAGCATATACTTTCCACCCTGCAAATGACACCTTCACTTCATTCACCACAGGGTCTGGCTGAAAAAGAGAGCAAGTTTAGGCGACAATTCTGGCAAGTGATTGGCTAGCTTTGAAGTGGGCAGGGGGGGCAATGCATACGTTCACAGCTCATCAGCTTTGAAAAATAGTATAGTCACAATTATCTCTTCTGAGAGTTATGAATTTCATTCATAAATTTCTTTCATGACGCACTCTGATATGTG